>JADLZK010012303.1:0-86752 GCA_015847255.1 Hyparrhenia diplandra | reverse complement strand
CGCCATGGAGTCCCACAGCTGAGACCCCGACACCCTCCTCAGTACGTACTCCGCCCGGCGCTGGTCCTGTCCACCCGCAGCGTGTCAGCGACCGACGGGCTCGACATGGAGGTCGCCCGTGAGGGGGCGCACGGCCCGTGCTTGTGCGCCAGACGCAGCACGGCGGACGTGCCGTTCCGCCGCTGCGGCACAACTGCAACATCCCAGCCAACGAATCAATCAACGCTCCCAACCAACACACACGCGGCAAAGAGAAAGCAACTGATCAGGCTGCCACTATCCGCGTACCTGGGTCAGGGCGCTGCGTGTTGAGGACGGCGAGACGGTGACGTAGCCGGGCGCCCCCATGCGAGCAGGGCAAGAAACCGAGTGCTCCGGCGCAGAGGAGTAAAAAAGAGGAGTGCGCGCAGAGGAGTGCGCGCAGAGGAGTAAAAAGAGGCGGTGCGACGCGCGAGACATTGGTTCGCCGGAGGGCCAGTTCTGACTGGCGGAGTCGCTGATGCCCGTGTCTTTTCCACTGGCACGGCACGCACTTGAATGAAGCAAAGATTCCTTCTTGAGACAGAAATATTTTCGTAGCTAGCCCACTCTAGGTCAAATGCTATCCAACAAATGAACGTATCTGGCCAGCATCAGTCTAGCATTGTTCCCTTGTGGCCACTGCCAATATCTTCCCAAATGCCCAGCTCAAGAATGACACAAATCACTATCAATCCACTTTGAACAAAAACCGCTTGTTTAGGAATGAGCTCGGTTCAAATTCAGACTCCAGTATCGATTTGCCACATGGCTAATGGCCTGTTCGATAGAGCCGCCCAAACGCCTATTTGGTAGAGCTCCCCTTTCCCCAAATTCTCGGAGGTTGATACTCTAAGACAAGTGTTTTTTTAGACTGAAAGTGCTTCATTATATTTCTCTAGGATAAACTTGATACATACAATTACTCTCTTGCAGTGAATCATCTCTCAGCCCCCTGGTTCATCTTGGAGAATCACTCACAAAATCAGTATAAAATCACTTCTTAGCCTGAATTTAGCCTCGAAGAGGAGGTCCGCCAAACGGGCTCTAACTAAAACATGTTACGCTTACTTGAAACTTGAAAGTGGTTAGCCATGGCATAATGAGAAACAGAGAATGAACATTCTGAAACTCAAGGAGATAACGATGTGATGTAATTCGAACTGGGCAACCATGGAATCCAAAATCTCAATAATAGGATTAAGAAAACAAAAACCAAGCTTCTCATGAGTTCACAAACAGCGGGAGTGAAAAGCTTAAAACAAAATAGGCAAGGCACTTTGTTAGCGGGTGCCCAGATATTTTCAGTGTCTTGACCTGCTTCGGTACCTGCAGTATCATCATTCTTTCAGCTACTATCTAAAAGAGTAGTGTGGACTTCCAATCTGAGCTCTAGTTAAACTAATGCTGATTACTACCTTGGAGAGCGAGAGGGCGACCGGGAACTGGAAAGTGAGCGGGATCGGTACCTTCTTGGGCTTCTGCTCCTACTACGGCTTCTGCTATATCGCCGCCTTCTGCACCAGGAAATGGTGATATTTAGAAGAGAATAGAAGACGTTCATCAGACTAATCAACATTTGGCGTTCTTACCATGACCAGAACTTATTGAACAAATACTGTTTATTAAACCTGATTTAATTATGAGGTAAAACCATAGGCCATACATTGCATTGTGCTTATGTGGGCCCTATGTGAGTTGCCTCATGGTGGATCTTTGATTTATTGACCTAGACCTAGAACTACATAAACACATGTACACATGCATACATGTATATAAGTGGGTACATAAGCATTTATGCTTTTGGTTATGGAAAAGGAGAAAGAAGTGAAGATTGGCTTAATTACCTTGGTGGGGAACGGCTAAGACTTCTACTACGGCTACGATGCCTGTATCGACCAACTTCAGCAAGTTTTTCCTGCCTTTGTCGTTCCTGTTCTCGTTTCTTAGCAATCTCAGCGGCAGTGTCCTTTTTAACTGTCAAAACAAAAGCTCAGTATGCTTACATGGATAAGAGATTACTAGCATCAACCAAGATCTAATATGCACATAGAATGTAACAATTAGCACATACTTTGCTTGTTAAGCTGTTTGCTCATTATCCTCTTAAGTCTTTCTTGTGGTGTTTCTTTCTTTTCAGTCTGGGGAGTTTTACCAGTTCCTCCAGAAGCACCCTTGCTTAGTTTAGCTAGTGCTGATGATGTACTGTTAATAGAAATTACATGTCAGTAATGATGAAAAATACAAGATGATTTTCCAGTAACAGATATGCTCAAGTCGAGATGGCATATCATGCCCATGGAAAATAAAGTAAAAGGGTTCTAGACAAACACAGGATATCAATCGCAAGCAACTCGGATGCACATACAGCCGCTCTCTTCATAACATTGTAATCGTCATGACAAACCTGGGGGGCGGTTTCAAAAGTTTTGCAGTTCTTTCCTGTTCCACAGACAAAGATGACGCAGGATCACTGTGAAGTGCCTCAAGAATTTGACCACCTGACAACCTGCAAGGATATGGGGTATTATAGCCATAATAATTCACTGAGCAAAGATGTGCACGCCATAAACTCCACAGCTGACTTAGATCTATGCATGTTAAATCTTCTTCCTGCTTAGCAAAAATAAAAGGAACCATAAAATGCATGCCTATCTACAAAACAACTATTTTTTTACACCATAGATACCATCATGACCATGTCTTGATCTATCCTATTCCTGACATAGTCATCTTCAGAATACCAGGACTGAAGTAACAAGCTCCATCAGAGAAAAGTTCGCCCAATGTATATTTGCAAATATTTAAAGTCGAGTTTCCCGACCGGATAGGTATGTCAATTCGTATTGGAGACGAAGGCGGAGAGATCCCTGAAACTTTTGGTTGACTGGTGTCATCAGAACCTCCAAATTCAGTAATATATTCAACCCTAGGAGCCTTTGGCTTGCTCCGATAATTGCTTTCAGAATGTGTCCCACGGCCATGACGCCTAGAATGGGATGGTGAATGAGATCTTGATCTTGACCTTGATCTGTCAACATGAAATGTATATATGGAGATTAAGGAAAGCAAAAACTTTTGTGAAAACAAAATTAAAATGAACATGGAATGCACCTTCTGCCCCTTGAATATGCTTCATATGATGGGCTTCTCCTTTGCTCCCTGTATTATTAAATATAAGGTGTCAGGCATCAGAAGTATAACCTTGTCATCAAAATGATTTCAATTTGTCTTCTTTGTTAGATCTTAGAAGAATGATAAATAGCATTACCTATAAGGATCACGATAAGATACCCTTCCAACAGAACGTGCTGCCTCCCGCTCTTTTTCCCGTTCAATCTGAGAAACTTTCCTTCTTTCTCTACGGCTCAATTTTTTCTGTACAATTTGATTATATTACTTCATGCAAGAAGCAACAAACAAGTAAATAGACAAATATTACAAGCTTAGGCACGCCGCACGCACGATAGATGGGTCGCCTTTAACAGTTTCTTTCTGCCGCTTCTCCTCTTCTTTGTTTTTTTTGTCCATGTAAACAAGCCAGTTATATCTTTTTATCCCAAATTCCTTGGCTATACTTTCCATTCGCTCATCACTGCTATCATCACTACTGAAGTCCTTGTCGTCACCCTCATCTTCTTCCTCTTCATCATCATCATCACTGTCTAGGTCTTCAGATTCCTCATTTCCTTCCCCTTTATATGAGTATCCAACCTGTGAATATGCACCTTTGCTAGCAGGAGGCTGTGCGGATTGAGGTCTACCAGAAACAAGAACAAATAATAACTAAGAGTGAAATCAGGAAAAAAAAAAAATGAAAGACAGGATTTGGTGGAAATAAAAGTGTATCTCACAGAGAAGCAACGGGCGTACCTAATGGTTAAAATAAACATTCTAGGTATGCATAGAGTTATGTACAGCATTATTTAAGTCTGGTTTACCTCAGGAATATTAAGAACAGAGGACAAATGAATAAATTCGTGTCTATCACGTCTGAACTGATTTGTGCACACTTATTCAGTAATTCAAGTATCCAACTAACGACCTAATAGTTCAAAAAATCAGGAATGTTCAATTAAATGCTTTCATCTTGTTCAATTGGCTGATATCCACAAATGAGCTAGATTATTTGGAAAGGTCTCCCTCTCTCTTTCTTCTGTCCCCATACCATAATTCTCTCTCCATAAGCCTATGTGAAGTAAGCCGCACAGCATCACTCTATTCCAACTTTTGTTATTTAATAAATAACTTTTTTTGCTCCTAGATTAAACTTCTTTTGCTCATAAATTTTAAGCTAGCCCAGTCAAATGTCAATGCATATGAGAGCCAATCATGCTAGCAACATAGCAAATCACAAGAGCAACAGACATTGGCAATGACATGCACATCTGCATAAACAAGTGTCAAGTTTATCGACTTTCGTAATTTAACTAAACAAATAGTTTTTATTATTTTCAGATAAACATGAACACATAATAACGAGTAGGCTTTCTATGTAACAACAAGTCACAACGACATGACTAGATGAAAATATTTTTATCCTAATCAGTCCCTAAAGTTTAGAACGGTGAAAATACAGGTTGTAGCCACCTAAACCTGCAACCGCAAAGCCTCTTCTTTGTGTGCTTGTTGGGAGGAATATTGTTGGACATTAATTTGTCAAATGTGGTGAAATGTGCCAACAGAAACAACCCAAATTGAAATTCTCTAAAAAAATATATTCCTTTTAACAATCACCACACTGTTTTCTAGTCAACAACATACTAAATGTGTACAAAGCATTCAAATTTTTATTCAGTTCAAGGCTTCAAGTACTCTTTGACTGGATCAGCATTAAAAATATTGATAAAACCAATATGGTGTTTTTCATGACTTTCATTATGATTATGCAAAACTATTAAACAGTTAAAAACATATCGGTAATACCCAGATACACTTGTGTTTAAGCAATTAATCATCTGAAGCATGAAAATATTCTAGAAGAAATTTAAAGGCTATTTACTCCAACAGAAACTTTCAATGATAAAAAAACATAAATCCTCTAATGTCAGTTGTCAGTGTAGTTTCCCTAATCATACGATACTCTAATGTCTGTTATAAGTGTAGCTTCCTGAGCACAATAACCACAAAAGATCTTGCAAACCTTTGAGATTGAAGTACTTTACTCATTTGGAACTTATACCAATGCATGAATGCAATTTTTATTAGGTAGAGCAGCACAGAGAAACTTGAGACAACGGAATTTGTCTAAACAACTGTCTTTAGAAAAGATTGTAAAACAACAATGATCCGTGTGCCATAATAATGTCCTAGGAACAAGTTCCTTTTACTAGTACTATACTCATATTTTATATCAATCCTCTTGTAGGGTCGATCCTCTGACCTACCCCAACTTGCTAGGTACTAGCGGCTTTTGTGGTAGTGGTGGTGTCATTTGGTAGAGAAAAGGATTACTGATCTCATTCCTTCAACATTTCACAGCGATGTTCTGTGTATAAATGTAACTATATAGGTTGCAAGAGCAGAAGGAAATAGAGGACACAAAATTAAGAGCAGGCGTACTTGTCAAAGCTAAAAGGAAGAAGAGCTTTTGCTTCCAACTCTTGCACAACATGCTGCAAACCGGACTCATCAGAAACTGCGAAAAGAAGCTACGTAAATGCTCAGTTAACTAGTTCTATGAATTGAGAAATAGCAACCTTTTGCTGTACTAATTTAGGAACAAAAAAAGTGTGCATTGGGATAAGTGATGTAAATGGATGCAACATGCAAGACATGAAATTCCTACAGAAACAGCAATAGAACAGAGAAACCAAAAAGGTACCGACATCCTCTGCGACGATGCTTAATCAAATCCCGATAACGTTCAAAATTAACAAATTCCTCTAACTCTTCCTCTTCTTCAGATTTCTCTTGGACTCGAAAAAGGACGAGAGCATGAGTCTCGGATAAAATCAAGCATTGCACGGCCATCAAATCTGTTCATTATAAAGAATAATGGGTATTGATTTTCTTGTTCTTAGGATAATCTATCATAAGCACAAGAAATGATAGTTACCTGTCAATCAAAACATCTTGCTTTCCATTCCATGGTATCCTGCAAGAAAGCGTAGTGAATGAGTAGTAGCAATCAAGCGCTGACAACAAGCCGTCATTTCCAATTTTCAGTAGACTGGATATTTTTACAAGAAAGGGATAATATCCATTTTTTGGAGATAACAGACTATGCTTCATCAGAGGAAATTGGCAATGCCATGGCTCTATCCGAGACTTAGCGCCACAGTCTCCATCACCAGCTATTACAGTAAACGTTCAACTCGTACAGGATAACCCATGAGACCAAATCCAGAACAGTGCCTCCGCTGCGACCAAGTATCGCACCGCACCGAGAGAAGGAAAGATGGTGAGAGAGGACGGGGCACGCACAATCCTTGCTGGTCCTCGGTGGCCTGGTACAGGGCGTCGTCGCGGTGGACGCGGCACCGCGTGCCGCAGACCTGGAGCGCCTGTTGCGGGTCGCCGCGACGGCGAGCGAGGTACGCGGCTCGGCGCTGCGCCCGGCGGCGGGCCGCGTCCATGAGGTCGTGGACCTTCCGCTCCGACCGCCGCGCCTCGTGCCACATCGCGCCCGCTCCTTCCCAAAGGCTCCGCTGGAAGACGTGTGGGAGGGACTCGCTTGCTGCGTGGAAATCTAACCCTAGGAAGGTGCTAGAAGCTATGGACAGTCGACGACTCCCAAAACCGTATACATGCCAAATGGACAGTCCGGCCTGGTCCGGTACGGGCCCGCTAAAGCACGGCTCACTTGCCTTGCCTCGCGATGCCTAGCCTATCCATGGGCCTTGGCAACAGCCCAGGCACGGCCCTAATGGCGAGATGATCCCCAATATCATTCTCCTTTTTTACAGTGACCAAAAAAAAAAAAAAAAAAAAAACAACTCTCCCGTCTCCTCTCAAATAGAGGGGAGGTGCATGTTGGTATTTCTTTACTCATTGTTACAATTGTTAGTTTTCACCCGGAAATATTTCGGATACCCTATTCTCCATATAGAATGGAGGTGCATTTTTCTAGCTAATTCGTTAAGGACAACACAAGTGTATAAGAAGAAAATGGTAGAAATGGGTTCCTATAACTTTTAGGGATTTTGGATAGCTTCCCTAAAAAAAGTCTTTTGGATTGCTAAACTCTACTTTCTCTTGCTTACTTGAAAGCACCTGAGAGACGCCTATTTCTACCAAGCGTGTTAGCATGTAGTTCTATATCGTACCACTAGTGGGAAATTGCAAGGGACGAATAGGTCGGCCATCACCTGCCACCTATCCCTCACCCGGGTGGTATGAGGCAAACGAAGGTAGCCTCTAGCCTAGACAACATGTCCACGTTATCGACTACTACTTTAGTGTTATGCAGAAAGATCCGTCTTTATCAGGGCCCTCTAACACGATGGTAGATAGAAGCTTCATTTTTCTTTTTTCTTTTCAAATTTTTCGGGTATCTTTGCAAGAGACACTAGCGTGTACTTGTGGGGAACTATCCGGGTGTGACATGGACATTGTATGCATATGTGGAATTTGGGACAACACCCCCACAATGATGTATTGGGAAGCCCTTATGTGATCTTTGACGTTAAATAATCTTCAATGCAACCTTAAACCATATTTTACCATATAAGACTTGTATACGACTATGCAACATAGTATGTGACCTCTCTAGTCTATATTCATCTATAGGGTTAGAATTGGGTTGGAGGCAACAGCCTCGAGCGTAGCCCAAATCTGTTTAAAACAAGATGTTGTACTAGGGCAACTAGCCCCCCACCGAACACCCTGGGCCCAACCAAATAACCCTCATGGCCTCATCCGCCTACATACCTCATGTAGTCACGTCCCGACGTCCATCGCCTGCTACCCCGTATCTTCTCGCTTTAGTTTCTTGCGGAACACGTCAGAGCAAACCCAAAGTTGGGATCCCAGATGTCGAAGGCGCTCCTTGGCTCACTCGATGGATCCCTGACCATCCTTCACCAGTGGTGGCTAGTCCACCTCTTTGTGTCTGCCTGGCAGCTGCAACAGGCGCTCATCCCTGCCCATTCTTAGGTAGCGTCAAG
Source organism: Hyparrhenia diplandra (assembly GCA_015847255.1). Lineage (NCBI taxonomy): Eukaryota > Viridiplantae > Streptophyta > Magnoliopsida > Poales > Poaceae > Hyparrhenia > Hyparrhenia diplandra. Next base: position 78,626 of record JADLZK010012303.1, on the reverse strand, counting down.
CAACACTCATCCCTTTGGAGGTGGCCAATGAGTACAACGTGGACCATGCAGGTAGCCAGTCACAAAAACACTAGAGCAACCGACAACAACACCCAAACGAGGTATCGAAAGAAGGTTTTGTTCATTATTTAGATTTGTTACTCAAAATGATTGGATTTGCTTAGTGTTTAGTCCAAACAGATTTGGTATTGATTTTATTATATTGGGTTCTTTAGTGTATCTATCAGTGTATGGATAGTAAAATTTTTAGGTTTATATTATTTAGCCTATGTATTATTCTATTTATTGAGTCAGCCACTACATATATTATGACACATAGATGGTTGCTTACCAAGTTAACTAGATTAAAAGTCTGTTTGGTTCCCTCAAGACTAGAGACTAAATTTTAGTCCCTACTTTATACCAAACTTATGACTAAAACAAAGACTAACAGTCCTAGTCCACTAGCCTCTAAAGAAAGGCTAATTATGACTAATGGTCATGTCTAAGTCTGTTCCGCAGTCCAAAGAATCCAAACACCCTAAGGGCACTCACAATGCAGACTCTATCATGTAGTCTAAAGCGTATTTATTACCTACGTATTTATTGCATTTTGATGATGTGGCGCGATGTGGCAAGTGTATTTATGGGAAAAACCAAGACTCCAAGTCTTTATTTAGACTCAAAGTCTACAATAACCGAGATATTAAATGGTGCTTAGACTTCTACGATGATAGTCAGACGTTGTGAAGTGCCCTAAGTCAAGCCGGTCAACAGTGAGAGCTTGATTTAGTTTAACTAATTGGATTGGATAATTAGTCACATCCAAGACGCATTGACTGTCGTAATCGTGCGACCTCCGGTGTCCACACATTCCATTTCTCATCTCATTTGACGGCAGCAAAACAAACCACACACACCTGGCCCATCCCAGACCCGGAGGCCCATCCAGGTGCAGCCGGGGCGGTGGGCGGGCGCACCGCTTGTCCGTCAGATATTATCTGCCAGGTGTCGGTCGCAGCGTCGCGCGTCCACGTGGAAAAGCGCCCCTGCCACGAAGGATAAAAAGGGAGGCCCGGCCAACCCCCTTTTTCTTTCTGGACGCTCCCTCCCTCCGTTCCCCTTCGCCAACCCAGGCCAGGCCAGTAACGGCCTGGCGTCCGTCGCCGCCCGTCCACCGCCGCCGCGTCGAGCGAGGGTTCGTTCGCCGGTCGGATCCCCATCCTCCGCCGCCGCTGCCTCTGCCCCAGACGTTCTGAGTCTGACGCTCGCGTTCCTCTTATATATGCAGTGTAAGGCCGGGCGGGCTGCTGATCCCGTCGCCCGGCGTCGGTTCGGGAAGGCCAAGGCCAAGGCGGCGCTGCATGATCGATGGGGAAGAAGAGGCCGCCAGCCGATCCGCAGCGCTTCGGGGTGGGTAATCGGGAGCTCGTCACCCTTTTTTCTCTCTCTTCTTTTCCATGAGGGGTCCGGGCGTTCGGCTCGGCTGCTGCTGCCTGTTCTGTTTGTTTGTGTTTACTCGGTTTGCGTTGCAACTTGGCCGACTAGCTAGATTCAGTCCCGCTCAGGCAAGCCACGGATCGGAGCTCCGGAGCTTGTTTGCTACCTCGATTGTCTTCGAACAAGATAGATAGATGGTACGGATTGGACCTTGTTAGCTACCTTGATTGTCTTTGTCTTTGAAGAAGATGGATGAGTGGTGGAAGAGTTGATGGATGACTGGGTGCTGTCTTTGTCCTTGTTTGTTCAACGAAGTGCAGTGGTGCTGATTTGATTCAGTGAATGGATAAACGCTAGATACGATGGAGGTACAGAAATGATGGGTGGCTCAGTGAGATGGTTTGGTTATACACCGTACAAGTATCGTTCGGAGCTTCATCCATGTCCAAGATGGAAGGTTTTTAGATCTGAATGTAGGCTAGGTTATTGTCTGCCTGTGATTTTGAGCATTTCCTGGATTACCGAGATAACCATTATTGTTCTTCCCCCTAGTGATTTTGACTACCTGGTTCATGTATATTACCTAACGGGGGCTAATTTGTTGCTAATATGGTTACTATCTTAGGTCAGATAGTAATTTTAAATAGAGTTTTGTTGCAGATATTTGATAACCTTTTGGCGGGAATTGACTCTCTTGACTACAGAATGATAACGGTCATCACTAGCTAGTTTCGTGTCGCTTGCCTGTGAAACTTAAAGCATACGACAAGTCCAGCGTGACGACAATATTGGCTTCCTGAAATCCATGTTTGCATGACAATCATGTAGGGACAAGTACGAGTGTCGGGCTATGATTGGATAACAATAGGAAACGGATACCATTACAATTCAAGGGCCAAACTAGATTACTGTAGTTTGTAGTTGACCTATCTACACCAGTGCAACCCGTTAACCCAAGTAACAGGCATTTTTCCAGTATTTATTTAGTCTTATATATTCTGGTTACCACATTTAACTTTGGTTGTTCTTGCACATTATCTACTCAAAATATTATGTCTGTAGTATTTCACTAACATTAAAACTAGGGATCAAAATAGGTATCTCACCTTGTACCAAGGTACCATCAGCTTTTCATTTCCTGTTACAAATAGAATATATATACTCTGTAACAGCTAAAAAAACTCGACCTGTGGAGATGAGGCAGCCCCTGGGCATTTTGCTTAAGAAGAAGAATTTGTGACCTCTGTAACAACTAACAACAAATGGGGCAAACAAATACCGAGCTTTTGTCAAAGGGTGGCAGAAGAGTTTTACTTTTTCTTTTGTTTGAAGGAAGAGATCTTTCTATTCGATATAAGTATGAGATATATATGCTTCATTGTTTTCAACTGTTCTATTCCAAAACGGTATTGTAGTTCCACTCCAAAAATGATGTTATAGTTTGATTGTTGTTGTGCAACTTAGTGATGTTACGTGCCTGATTAGAATAACGACCACCAAAGTTTGCTTTGTGTCAGATACAATTTTTCACTTGCTTTTCTAATAGTGAAGTTTAAGATTTGTTTGGCTGTCTGCTGAGAACCTTAGTTAGATTTTTTAGTTTATCAAATGCTTGCCTGGTTATTTTATATATGCAGCTCATGTTGAAGTTTTGTTTCCTTTGGGGTTTCAATTTGTTTGTGGACTAAAATAGGGGAACATGAGTTCAAGGTTGAGATCTTCCAACTGGACATTGTCTTTCTAAATATCTGAATTCTCTGTATTACATCAGATTAGGTTGGAGGCACAATGTTGTTGAACTTAATAGGTTTGATTTTATTCTCTTCTGCCAGGAATACATCTAATGCAGGTTCATCGCCTGGATGGACCCAGTGAGAATACTACATGCTCTACATTACCTTTTGGAGGAATCATTTGTTAATCAATTGTACAGTAGTATCCATGTTATTTAATTCAGCAGAGCCATTCTATAGGACTCAAGGTGCATGGCAAAAAAATTCTTATGGTGGAGATGGTAGAAACACAAAATATGATCAGGTAGTGGCAACAAGTTTTTCAACATTTATATCAACATCAAATTATAAACGGATGTTTTTGAGAATCCTGAAATTGTTCTCTCTTTAACAAAACATCAGGGACAGGGATATTGGGGAAAATGTGTCAAAAGATGGAGATGGAGCTGAATCAAAATTATCAGAGGTTGTGATATCAGTTCACCTTCTTGTTCTCAACCGTTCACACTATTATATGGATGATGATGCATCAATTAATGGTCCAAGACAATATTTACTTACTAGTTACCATCCATGTAGTATTTTATCCTGCAATCATGCTTGCCTCTTTATTTTATAGCATGGGCATTCCTTTTGTTGGAGAGGTAGGTTCATGATTCTTCCATGATAAAATGGTAGTAATTTGTAAATATGTTCTGTCTGGACATTGTCAGTGCAGAATTGATCTGTGTTTTTGCCTAGAGTTTAAAAAAACTTCAATATCATAAAAGTTCACATTCATGACAATAGAAGGATATATTAGCATGCCTGTTCACACTGATGGACTATTTGAAGGGACAATGGCATTTTCTATTGGACTGCTGTGAATTGTTAATCTTTGTACTGTTACACTATAAAAGAAAACTGCCTATCTTCTTCAGAATCATCAGACCAGAAAATTCTTGGATGGGGAGACTCAAGGTAGTAGGGAACAAGGCAGATGATCTAGCAAGAATCAGCAAAAACATGCTGATACAACCAATGTAAAACATGACTCCTATTATTTTCACCCTGCATTTATATATTCTTTGTTTTTTAACAAAATGTTCAAAACCACCCGTATTGGGGAAAGGTCGGCCCATGGAGATGATTCAATGAAGGCACAGGTTACACTAGCAGCTCTTTTCTTGATTCAGGAGACCAATCATCCTCATGGATGATTATGGGCCAATGGGATTGGTGCTGGAAAGTTTGTAAGAAGAGTAGTAATGGAGGGGGGCAGGTGTATATAAATCTGTTCATCTCCAGATAGTGAAACGATAGCTGTTTCCTGTTGGGAGTGTATCTATGAGTAAAGCTGTAGATTGCTAATGACTTCCTGCAAGTTCATCCAGGAAGGTTTCAGATATTGAGCTGGACCAGCTGGGTAAAAAAAAAAACTGTTGTTGTGTCCTGTGATGTAAAAGTACATATGTATGCAATGTTCATTTGACTTGTTGACAAAAATGGAATTTTGTATTTTTTGGAACCGTCCGTTTGAGCAGTTTTCCAAATTCTCTAAACCCTTTGTTCTTCAAATTACAACCAGAACTTCTTGGATTTTTGGTACATTCATTTTGATATATATCTATAGGTTATTTTATTTTTGGTACATTCGCTTTGTTATGTATATAGATATATTATTTTCACCCTGCAAGAATAGAATTGGTATAATTGATGATAGTATTGCATTGAGGCCTCAGGCGTGTATATATGAGAGCAAAGACTTAGGAAGTAAAACAGGGCTTTCTTACAGGAATTACAAAGAGAAGATCTTCATCCTCATACAACAGTTAAGTCTTATTCTGGAAAGGTTGCTATGAAGAGTTTCATTGTAATTGGGCTTGCATAATAAATGGATGGTAGCTCCAGATTATCTACCAAATATACTCTAATATTATTATATCTAGATATGAGTACATAGCAAAGTGGATATAAAAAAGTCAAAGTGACTTAAGATTTAAAACAGAGGGAGTATTTTCCTTCCAGTAAGCTAGTTGTGGCTGTCTGTCACTAATCGTTGCTTCAGATGCTCTGTATGATCGCATCTAGTCTAGAAAGAAACAGGTGCTTTTGAAAAGCCATCTTAACAACATGAAACAGAGCCTAAACCCTTTGATCCAAACAAAAATTCAAAGCTAAAATTGAACTGACGTATCAACAGGTGCTTTTGAAAAGCCAACTTAACGTCAAACGGAACCTAGGAGATTTTCGATTCGAAGAAAAAATTCAGTCAAAGTCCTCAACTGATATATCAAGTTTTTAATTGTACAACTTTGTGTGAGGACATCCAAGTTCTTGGGCAATATTAGATTCAAGGAATCCTATTTTACAATACTCCCTCCTCTAGGTTGGTAAAAGAAGTCGATGAGATAAGGTTTGAAACATTATTAGATAAGATATGAGTCAAACATTATTAGAAATATAAATATAAATACGTTGTTGAATTTAGAAATATGAAAGCCATATGAAAAGATATGTCTTGAAATACACTTTCATAAAAGTATACCTATATCAGTTTTTAACAAATAATTTTTACAAAAATATAAAGTCAAGTTATACAATGAAGACCGACTTTCTTTTACAAACCTGGACGGAGCAAATGGCCAAACAGGTTAGGGATGTACGTTTCGATAAAGTAGCATCGAGGCATTTATGAACATACCCACGTTACATTTCCTCGCCTGTCCAGACCTCGAGCCGGTCAACAAATAATAATAAACAATAGTAATCCTTACATCACACCAGGGACTTACACGGGCAGCCAATTCCATCGGCTGCAAAATTTATCAGGCAGGATATGTATCGCTTTGAATGTTTTTTTGCAGTGCAACAGCACTCTATTTTCTTCTATTGCAACAAAATGAACAAAAAACATACACAACCAGCACAAGCCATAATCACCAAATAAACCATAATAGACAGACATGGAGCGAAAATATGTTTCGCACGTGTCTGATGCCAAGGTTGCTCTGAGCTTAGTACCAGCGTGAAGCAGGCTTAGTGAAGTCAGCACCACTCTCTCTAGCCTGATGGGGCATGGCCACTTGTTGCCGAGGGTTTCGCAACGTAGATCTGCTTCATCCTACCAGTGCCTGAACTCCTGTCAGAACCAGAACCCTGATTCCTACCCTGGTACCCTGATCGCCGTTGCCACTCATTACCAGTACCAGCCTTTTGGGTCGCACGGGCCCGGCGATCCTGATTGTTAACCGGATGCTGGTACTGCTGGTCTGATGACGATGACGACTGATGGGTCTTGGAAGGTATGCTGGTGACCTGGGGGGCATTCGTGTTGCTAGCAGCAACCCCTGCTGCAACTCCAGGGTTGACTTTAGATGGGGTCGCTCTAACCATGACTTTGGCACTGGTTGAGACTTCATTGCTGACCACGCCCGCCTGGCCAAACGAAGGCTGAACAGTTTGGGAGCTTGAACTAGTTGAGGCTGGCTGTTCGACAAGACCTAACTCATCCCTGTACTGAGAGGCAGCTGCATTTGGGAAGGTCTTGTTGCCATCTGATGGGCCAGTAGAAGCAGAGGACTCCTGAAATCGGTTATTTATACTGGACTTGTCTACTGGCAGGTTATGAACAAACTGTTGTGTGGCTGTACCCTCTACTGGATGCTGCTGAAGTGCAACTGATAATGGAACTGAGTGTAGAGGAGGTACAGGCATATGTGGCCAACATGTTTGCATTTGTATATCTGTAGATGTCTGGAAAAATAGAAGAGGATAGTTAGTTACATTATAAATGAAGAAAACATTGCAACATAAAAATGCAGGAGTTAACTACCAATTTTTTTTTCACTTGCAAATGAAGAAAACATTGCGACAATTAAAATGTATACCTGGAAAGGAGCAATGTCGAACATGGTCAATGGAGGCGGGATTGGCATGATAGAAGTTGGCCGTAGATGTGGAACTGGAGCAGGAACACTAGGAGCGTTTACTTGACCAGACACAATATTTTGGCTATTTGGATCACTCTGGCTTACACCAACAATAGGTGGTCCTTGGCTTTGCTTCCAATCAGGCTGCTTGTCACCAGGGATATAAGTGGCTCCCATAAAACCAAGTCCCATCTGACCAAATTGCCCTACTGGGGCAAAGTGGTTATAGACCACCATATGTGGGGGACCTTGCACGCCTGGGATTCCTCCTGGAGTAATGAAAGGACCAGCATACCCAGTTGGAGGACGGTAGAAAGAGTCTACACCAGAATGGCACTGCGGCCAAGCTCCCAATGGTGCTGAAGGCAATGCACTGTTTCTTTGAGGGTGCTGGCCTTGAGAACCAGCAGATTCGTCACTTGGGCCAAATGCAAAAATGTGCCCTCCTAACATTGAATTCATATCAAAGCAGGAAAAGTGGGATGGCTGTGCACCATGAAACTGAGAAAGCATCGGCCCTGATGCTTGTGGACTGGCTATAGGAGGCCACAAGGACATGGATGGAGTATCAACTGATAAGTCTGCAGGAAGAGCAACTGTGAGTGGCTCTTCGGTGGATGATTGACCAGCTTGACCTGTTCTTGCCCCTGCTTCAGTTTTGTCCATAACACAATAAATATAGCTACATAATGATATAGGAATGTTTTAATTAAAGTATTTGACAATGCAAAGATCATACCTCCTGATGTCAACCCACTGAGATCCTTGCTTGTAAAGCTCTTGGTGTCTGGAGCCGATGCTGTAGTCGCATCAGCTGGAGATCCCTCATCAGTGCTAATAGCTGCCACAGCCACAGCAGAAGCAGCTGCTTCAGCCTCTGCTTCCGCATCCTCAGTACTCGGACATAATTCCTTGGAATTTGCCTTCTCAGGACCACTGTTATCGCTAGGCAAGCCTCGATCAATCTTCATATCAGGCCTAGATGAACCTGGAGCTCCAAGACCACTTGAAACAGTTCGGCTAACTGGGGGTAGCATGGTTGGCGAGGTTACTGCCCCTGAGCAACATTGTTATTCACTGTAAGTCAAGTCGTATAATAAACATAATACAGTACTGATGAAAAGTGCTTACCAAATTGAATCTTCTCTCCAGCCAGAAGGGAGTTAATAGGGCTAGCAGATGAAGGGAACACCTTTTCTGTGGTTACTGTGGGAGACAAAGCATTGTTGGACTCCAAAGAAAAGCCAGACCCAGCCTGCTGTTCAAATTTAGCTGGTCTCATAGCTTCTTCAAGTTGAGTTTGAGTTAATGGCATAACCTACATGTGAACAAGTTGCAAAAAGAGATATATTATTATACACAAATACTAGAGGATTAAGATAAAACCATAGTTCACTGGCATATGTGAGAATAAAAAGTTGTTTCCTGAAAATCCAAATAAAATGTACATTTGCATTCAATAGAAAATGCATTTACAGATAAGTATAATAATTTGAAGGTAGGGACACACTCATTGCAATGTACAATAAGAGCTACTTAAACTGCATGCAACCAACACAGCAACATGAGCATTTAAAAAGGTCAAGTTTAGTTTATGATCATCAATCTTTTACCTAAACAAGAACTACTTGAACTGCAACTTCTGGATAGGAGCACATGAAAATCACACTCCATGTGGATAAACCATAACCTTATCAATCTCCTTACTATCACTAACAATGCTATTACTCACGTGAATTATCTAGCATTGTAGTCTTAGGATGTTTATCATGGGCAAATTTGGTTCCTGACTCCCGAGCAAGCACAGCCTCACCTCGCTAGTCTAAGCAAGCATACCTAAGCGCAGGTGGGATAATTTGCTCGCCTGCAGAAGCAGGTAAAAAGATCCCTAGCTCAGGTCCCAAGAAAGCCACACCCAGCAATCTTTCTGATTTCTGACTTAACAAGGCTGTACAGTACTCAACCAGGCAACCAAATGTACCCACAATATTGCTGGCCATTCCTCTTATGGTGTTTGGATTAATAATTTGTACATATTCAGAAGAAAACACTCACTGAATTATGCAAGTACAGTAGGCATAATAACTGTTTAACCTTCCATAATTTCTGGAAGGTTGCAAGGGTAATCTGGTTTTTCATCCATGGAAAAACAAAATGTAAACACACCATGATGTATTGGGAGTGAATATATGTACAATTCATTCTCACAAGAAAAAAAATCTACAACCAAAGATCAACAGAAAATATGGATGCAACAATAAAAGAATATAGATTTGCCACCATTGGAACACAAATAAGCTTGAGAAAAGCAATCTACCTGCTGGTTTATTTGTGAATTATCCCAGGAAACCATGTTAAATGGAGTACTGATAGATGCCCCTTTATTGTTGTCTTCAGATAAGCCACTCACAAGCTTTGCAGGACTGGAGGTGACCATGTCAGAGGATGTCTGGATCTGGATAGGCCTGTAAAAGCTTTGGTGAGTGACCCTCAAGCATAGCCTTAATTGGTTGAAGAACTTAAGCATAATTAAGCTACATACTGATTGGCAAAGCAGTTTGTATGAGTTTCTGCATTGGTTGAAGGTGTCCCTATGAGGTTCATGGAAGCCGTATCACCCATCGATGGAACCGAAGATTCAGCATAGTCAGCAATTCTTCCTTCTGTGATGGCAGAACCGGAAGAAATTTTCTTTGTAGCTTCTCCATTCGAAGGAGCTGTTAAACTTATTCACACTAGGACCAACTGAGCTTTGTAGGGAAAGACTATGCTGTTTGCGGGGAGCCTGATACAACCAACACAAAAGCATTAATTAACATAATAAGGTAAAACAATATAAAAATTTAAGCATTTGAAACATGATAAATGGGTACCTTTGCCATCCTCATTTTGGATCTATTTTCTTTCTCTCTCTGCTCTCTCCTGACACTCATGATCTGTCTTTTGGACCTTACTTCAATGAAGCCATCTGCATCAACAGGGACCTCAATGCCTTGTTGCTTCACAACACGAACAGCTCCAGCTTGCAATGAGGTATTATCTCCATCCGGGACAGCACTTGTTCTGGACTTCTTGCTCCCACCATGAGATCTCTCATAAGGAACATTGTGTGTACTTCTAAATGAGACACTTTGATCACTTGCTTCATTTATCCTAGATGCCTTGTTCATATCAAGTTCCCTTCTATTAGTATTTCTTGCTGGAACATCTCTTGTTCCATTGGATGTCATCTCGTCTTGTTCACCATGGCAAAATGACTCAGAAGTTTCATTTTGATTCTTCTCAATGTTTTCCCGAACTCTAAACTCAGTCCGTCTTACATTCCTACGAGCCCTTCTCTGGAATCCTCCTTTGGAATCTTTATGAGAAGGTTCAACAAATGAGCCAGTAGATCTCATGTTGATGTCTTTAACAGCATAACCATATCTCCTCCCCCTTCTATCAGAGGCAACACCAGGAGCCTTTGGATCACCCATGGCTCTCCCCTCCAAACCATATTGAGAAGATTCTACATTGTTGGAGGTAGGTCTGTAATTCCTCTTCAAAGAGAGATCATGATTCCTCCCGCTGGGAGTTCTACCCTCAGCAGATTCTCTGTCCACCTGACCATGAAATCCCTCCACACCAGCCATCTGATTGTTTGCAGGAGCATTGAGATACTGAGAGTTTGAACTGTCCGTTCCAAGGGAAAGCTTGGCTGTAGGTGCTGCTGATTTATTGATAAAGGTGGATGAGCTTGCCTGAGCTGGGATGTTCTGGTTTGTACCTCCATCCATTAGCTCAGGTAGAACATTGGATGCATTCTGATTCAATGTATGTTGAGCTGGTATGGAAGAATGTGCAGGGAGGATGGCCTGAGAAGGCAACGATCGAACACTCGGGGCGATAGGACGGACATACCTCAACTGGCCAAACTGATATAAAGGGGTTGTTGAAGGGTGCATGTGAGGCAGGGATGGGTTAAACTGACTGTGGAGATGGATTGGCATCTGTATGGAACCAATTTGAATGGCTGGAACTGGAGTTGGTATTAGAGGAGGACCTGTAAACAAACCAAACTGGAGGCTAACAGGTACTTCATTCTGCCCAACTACTGCTGAAGCTGATGAAAAAATAGGACCTGCAGAAGATGCCTGAGGTAACTGGGAACTTGAAGCAGGTGTCCCTAAGCTATTTGATGGCTCCTCATTACTGTCTTCTGTCAGGACATTTACATGATCAAGAGTCAATGCCTGCAGTGCTTTCTCTGCTTCAGTAACAGGATCAGAATGGACAACTGAACCACTGACATTCCCTTGCTCTGCAACTCCTGAGTTTAGATGTAGTCCAACAGTCCTTTCAGTGCTCCTCACAGAAGCTAATTCAAGTTGACTGTTTGGTGGAATTTCAACCTGCACGCCCTCATCAAATCCAAGTATAACTGGTTCCAGTTCTATGGGTGTATTCTGTCCCTCTAAGAACTCATCATCCAAGTCAATATTCTCATCATCAGCTTCATTGATTTCATCTTCCTGGTAGCTATCATTGTCTTCATCATATTCATCCTGTTTTCGCCTATCATCATTGTTTACACTTGACCATTCATCATCCTCCAAGTGGGGCACTCCTGAGGCAGCAATTCTGCTTGTATTGTCTGCATCTACAGTCAGAGCTGCATGCTCGTTGTCAGAGAGCACTGTTCGTTCACCATCAGCAGAAGTCGGTAACGGGAGAATCACCAGATACATCCATCTCATCATGTGAAACATGGGGAGGTGAGCTAGGAGGGCTTGAAACAGAAAGAGAAGATTGTGATCCCAATACAGGGCTTTTTCTGTCCACAATTTGGTGCTCATTAACAGAAATGTGGTCAGGTCGTATTGCATGCTGGCGAGATGCCTCCTGGTATGCACTTCCATACTGACCCTGCATAATCTGCACATCATCTCTACCAGAACTCTCTCCGTTCCCACCATCCACAAAAGATGAATTGATACGTTGAGCTGAAGCGTCGATTGAACTTCGCACAGAGGTCACAATTGGGGGTGGGGGGACACGTGGTTGCCGCATAGAGTAGCGTGGTCTCGTAAAAGACAATTCATTAACATCAGGACTCTGAAACATCCTATCTCCTTGTTGAGCATTGAGGCTTCCATGAGAACTACTAGGCAGCCAAGCTGTATCTCCAAACCTGTCACTGTTAAAAAGCTCATTATCAAAGTCAGATTGTTTGCTGAAACGGTCAATCTCCCTGGGAGCATCCCATCGTGGAACCTTTTCATGACGGAAATCTTCAAGTGTCCATGGAGAATCAGTTGTTCGGCCTGTTGAAGATTGCCTGACCGAAACACTCCCAAATCCATCATTCAGATCTTTCTTAGGGAAATTTCCCCTCTTTGCAGCAAAAGGGTCACGCCGTGGACTATGATGTACATTATCTTGCTCTGGAAATGCAGCTCTTGAACTATAGTATGCATTTTCTCTATCAATAAATGAAGAGTGTCCATCCGTAAGAGTATGCACCCTTGGAACTGTCTCACTGAACCTGTTGAGACTAGAGGATTCCAATGGTGCTGAGGTATTGATGCACTCGTTCATTTTATCAATATCGTTTCTGTCACCAAAGTTATCAGAGTGGGACAGGTCTCTGTCCTTGACATCTCCAGGAATAAATTCATCATTGCCAGCTCTTGAGCTGCCAATGTTTGATTCTGCTTGTCTTCTAGCAATTTTTGCCTCCAATTCTAGGAGCTTCTGCCGCGCTGCCTCCCTACGCCGCTCCTCCTCCATGGCAATCCTCTTCCTTTCCTCCTCCCTGGCAATTCTCAGCTCCTCAGCCCTTCTAGCAGCTTCCAGCCTCTCTTGCTCAGCTTGCCAAGCTGCCTGCTTTGCCTGCTCCTCAATCAGACGTTGCCTCTCCTCCTCTTCTCGTATCAGCCTCTCTCGTTCCTCTTCTTGCTTCCGAGCAATTTCTCTGGCCCTTTCTTGTTCTTCCATTACCCGTTGTCTCTCCTGCTCCTGTACCCTCAAGATCCTATCAAGCTCTGCCTCAAAACGACTCCCTTGCTGGGTCATGAAAATCAGCTGGTTTAGCTGCTTCTTTTTTTTTTCTTCTTTATTGCAGTCAAGTTAACGGCAGAAATGTTGTCAAAACCGCTATCCTCTATTAAAGGCTTAGCCGGGGAACCAGTCAGCCGCTTCTCCCTACTAAATTTTGCCACTGGATCATTAATTAAAGGCCCTTTATTACCAACAAAGGGCTGCACTTTGGAACCAACATTATTCTGGAAAGAATTCAACCTAGGCCAATTATTTGAACTGTCGCCGTAACGGTCGCTAGCAGCTTCCCCAGCTCGTGTGGTTGCATACTGCTCCACCCCATTCTGACCATAGGTGCGCATAGGAGGCTCCTTACTATTACTCCACACATCCTTGGAGCCACCAGCAGCTATGGTTTCCCGATATGATTGCCCACTGCTTCCTCTGCCACCACTGTATGGTCGGCCATCTGTTTGCTCCCTATCATGTTGGTTTGACACAGGAGATCGCCACAGGCCGTCCTGCCCACCTTCTTTATTTGTTGCAGCCACATCTCTCCCAAACAGCTCCTTTTTGAAGGGCTCCCTCATTGCTCCATAAAGGTCGCGCCCTGGAAGCATGGCTTCAGTCCGGCCAAATCCCCTCTCCCTGCTGTCCCGCTCTGGAAGGCTCAGCCCTGTGTCACGCTCGTCATCAGCCCAGTCAGAATCATACCTCAGCCGGACCATCGGAAGCGGCCCCAGATCAGGCTTCTGCACCCTCTCAGCGGAAGTGCGGCCACCAGGTCCCAAGCTGCCACCAGAGGCCAGTGGCTCAGTGGCCCGCTGCGGCCGCATCCCAAGAGGTCCTGGCCGCGCCTCCGGTGTGACGGCCCGCGCGCCATCAGCATCCTTCTGCCGCTGCGCGGGCTGCGGAGGTGCTGGCGGGGCAACAGCTGCTTTCAAGGACGGGAAGTCCTCCCCACGCAGCACGACGGCTTTCTCCACGAACCCATACGACGGTGGCCTGGCGACGCCGCCAGGAAGCGCCGCGGGGCCGGGAGGCTTCTCGGACGCCGGGGCGGGCTTGGTCCAGCCGGCAGCAGGCCCGCCGGATCGAGGCGGGGCCGAGGCGACTCCGCCCCCCGCAGCGGCGGCCGAGCCGTCGAATCGCTCGTGCTCCTTGCGGAGCGACGGTAGGTTGAGCGGCGGCGGGACGGAGAGCTTGGGCGCCTGCGGCTTGGCGAGAGACGAGGCTCCGCGCTGGCGGGAGAGCACCACCATGCCGCCGCCGGCTGAGGAGCCGGCGCTGGTGGGGCGGGAGGGCGGCCGCCGCCGCCGCCATGGTGTGATGAGGGAGCGGGCTGGCCGTAGGATCGGTTGAGGTTAACGGAGACAAACTTGCCCGGGTGCGACATCGGCGGCCGGCGAGGCGCATGAAACCCTAAGCCACGACCCCGTAGGCGCAGCCCGGTGCGAGGGGGGCTCTCACGCGCGGGGCGGGCCCTCCGGGGAACGGATGGGGCGGGCAGGGTAGGAGGCGTCGCGCCCTCGCCGCCGGCCGACGAGGAGGCGGCGGCGGGGGGGGTGCGGGGGAGGGGAGGGGACGGGAAGGTTGGTGGTGTGTGGGGCGGTGTACGGAAAGGGAGGGGGAAGGAGGGCAGCCCTAGTGGTGAGAGGGAAGGTGACGGCGATGGGCTGCGCAGCGGCACGAATCTTGAGGCGCCCGCTGGTTTTGCCGCGTAGGCAGTGGGCTGGTTTTCGGGCGGCCCGTTGTTCAGTTGAGGCGGTTGGTTTGGTTGTTCGCTGCCGCGATGCCTGCCTGCCACGACAAAATGGCCGTCCGATGCCTAGAGTGCCGTCGGATTTAGGTCCTATTTGAATTATACAGATCATTTCACTTATTCATCCACCTTTAGGCCACATCAAGGTCCTTCAAGATATTTACTCCATCCACAACTTACTTGACCCACTGTCATTCCTAGGCATAACCAAATTTATTGGCCATTGATGATATTTGTTTCAAATTATCCATAGAATATGTTTTGATAGTACATTTATTTGAACATGTGAATGTTAGTATTTTTCAAAAAGATAGTTAAACTTACACTCTCCGTCCCTAAAAAGAGTCATTCTCACTTTCCAAAAAGTCAATAATTTGAACAAATATATTTTAAAAAAAAATACTCCGGATGAAAAGACGCGGAAAGAATCGAATCAGGAGGTTACCCCCTTGGTACCAATTTCGCCCATCTTTACAAAATTTATCGACACTAAAAAATGGGACGAAGGGAATAAGTAATCTTTATTGTACTAATTATTATCATTAGGTAGATAATCTAATATATTCCCTCCGTTTGATGGTATTATTGATGAAGTCGTTTTTTTTAAGAGAAGGTTAACATCGAAATATAAATTATCAATATTTTTAAGTTGTTGAGTTTGTAAATGTAAAAATTATATGAGTAGATTTGTCTTAAAAAATACTTTGATAAAAGTATACATATATCACATCTCCATAAACATTTTTATAATAATAAGAGGTCAAAGTTGTGTTTTGGAGGCCAGGTAATACCGTTCTAAAACGACTTCTAATACCATCAACCTCTTGGTCACGATTAACTCGAGGAGTATTTGCATAATAAACTTATTTTGAAGATATAAATGTTGCATACATTTTTCTACAAACATAATCAAAGTTGAGAAAATTTGATAACACGATTCTCATAGCGACTCTTTTTTTTAGGCCAGATTGACTTAGAGTAAAAGACTAAGTGGCATAATTTACAATGAAGCGAGTATATTATTTAGTTCTCAAACCTAAGCCCATAGCCACGAAAAAAAAAAATGATAAATCCTATGCTTACCTAACATTGAAATGGACCTCGAGTTGTACAACAAGTTCATGAAATAAAGGTCAACTTCTTAATAATAAGCTAGAAAAATTTAGGACATGGTTACCTTGAGCCACACATATTTGTGCTACGAGTCACCACTTGGCAATGACTAAAAGAGCCATTCCCATGCGCCTTCCTCTTACAACGACGAATCGACAAGAAAGATAACTTAGATAAACAACAAGAGATGATGTGTGCTAAGATTTAACATAGAAAAAGAAACACATGGGGAAACCTCTTGTTAGGCTCGTTATATTAGCGACAAACATGAGTAATGCAAATAGAAGAGTAAATTTTGAAGTTTAAGAAAGCAGCACAATGTTTATATTGTTTAAAATCAGTATGATTTTCGGCATCTCTTTGGATCAGAGAAGGAAAGACAAAGGCCACAAACAACCTAATGTTGAGAAGAGAAAAAAGAAGGTATGGAAAAGATTATAGCAATAAGTGGAAGGTTTCAATGTGAAAAAGGTTTACAAAAAATTGTTAAAAATAATGTGCTTTTATTAGTTGGACCTTAGTGCGTGGGACATTGAGAACTAACTCTGCCTCTCATTAACACTCATCATTTGCACCTTTACACGGAGGAAAAATAAAGTCTATGCCAGCATCGTCATCGAAAAAAAAAGTCTGTGCCAGCATCGAACTTTTTATCAAACACTAGGAAAATTGTCGAATTAGTGTGAGATCCTTGCTCCAAACAATTCGAAGAGTAGTTGTAGTAGTGTGGTGCACTAGACCGGAGAAAAACCGACGTGTTGGAGAGACGACTTTTTAGCGCGGCGGTTTCGAACGAATCCGATGACTGACTGACTCCGTTGGCGACACGTCACACACCTAACCCCGGCATCGAAGCGTATATTATTTAGTTCGTCCCATAAAATTCCTATGCTTAGCTAACATTGAAATGGACCCGAGGTGTTGAAATAAAGGTCAACTTAGGAAAAGGACATGGGTACCTTGGGCCACACATATTGTGGTAAAATGACTAAAGAGCTTTTCCGGATGATAAAAATAATATAAAACATGAATACATGTTGATTTAGTGATAAACATGATCGATGCAAATAGAGAGATCAAATAATATTTATATTGTTTAAAATCACTCTGCTAAGTGGAAGGTTTGCAATGTGAAAAAAGGTTTACAAAAAATTTGTTCAAAACATAACTCTCAATTATAGTGTTTCAATTATATATTGTTTTTATTTTTTTATTTTAGATGTTTTTGACATCTAAAATGATTTGAAAGTGGCATTGATAACCAATGAATTGACGTACTTTGACTGACAGCTCCGTTGGCGACACGTCACACTCACCTAGCCCCGTCAGCGTCAGCCCTCTTTGCCGCCGCCCCGTATCCTTCTAGAAATTAACTAACGGAAAGGTCTGTCCTCGCAAATCGATAAAGCACGGGGGTTTATTTACAAAAGCGAGCAATCCAGCAACACCCCGGAGCTTATCGCTAATCCCGAGCTGAGGCCAGCTGAGGCCTCGGCCCCTCCTCTCCTGCCCCCGGCCCGGCGACGACGACGAGTGCGCGGTGACGCGAGCGCAAGAGACAAACAAAGCTTTGACACGCACGCACCCCTCCTACCTTCCTACTCCCTCCCTCCTTCCCGCAAAGAACACGCGCACACAGCACACAGGCACGGCACAACAAGGAAAAAAGGCAGGCTCGGAAGACGGAAAGAGTCGCCGGCGCCCGGCGGAGACCCCCAATCCAAGGCCCCCCGGTCGCTTCGCCCGCAAGGCATATCCCTCGGCCACCGGGTAAATAAACCTCATTCCTTTTTGCTGCAATCGATCAATTTCGTGAGCTTAATTTGGTTATTAGTATGGTGGAGCTAGCTAGCTTGGTCGATCGAAGCTGGTTTCGTTGGGTGAATTTGACGGGTTTTTTCTTCTTCCGTCTGATGGATGGATGTGTTTGGCTCTGCGGCCTGCTACGGTTCCGAGGCTTTTAATTTGCTGGTGTCGTGGGGATTTTGGTCGGGGTTTGGAGCTTTCCTTGTTTTTGGAGTTGGTTATGTTTGTTTATGTACCAGTGAGTGATTAATTCCTGTTTAGCGTCTCGCCTGATGCAAGGATTGATTTCTGTCGTTACATAACATCGGGGGTCTGTGCATGACAGTATTCGCTCCTCTGCTATACGAGTTGGAATTAGGAGGTGAGGACGAATTCATCACAAGCCCACCGGAAGATTACCCACTTGCCCTGTTCAGCTGTCATGCCTTTCCCGGTTATAGCTTCGATGAATAAATAGCTCAGCAATTTTCCTGCCTGCGTGTTGCTTGCGGACAAGCACATGATGATAAGATAATCTCAAAGTGCTTGATGCCCATAAGGCATAAGCTGTAGTTCTCAAGGAAATTAATCTAAACAGTTTGGAGACTCTAGCGATTCCATGGATTAGATTAGAGGTGGTGATGGTAGAACGTACATCAGCTTTGAGCTAATAGCTGGCCCAATCTCAACATCATCTTGTTTGATCATGATGTTCTTGCTTTGCTTTGGATTTTATTAAAAGTAAAAAGTTTTTAGAGAACTGTTTGCTTTTTATGTCAATTATGTGTTGGAGAAACTATTTGTCTACACGGACGGAAAGAGGTTAGGTGGAACTGTGGAACAACTGCGGCCTCTCGAGTAGTAATTGCTGAGCTGGTTCATGACTTCATATCAGTTAGTGGAATCATGCTCATAGCACTAGATCATGCTTCTCTTGTGCTGGCTGCTATCATCTTTACTGCACACGAGAGTGTTTATCGATGGTCCCATAATAGATGCACATGAAATGGGGTCATTCATAAATGGTTGTAGTTTTTCAAATTTCCATGCTGTATGAATGGTAGTGATAATAAAAAAAAAAACTATCTCCCACTACAAGGAGGTGTATGGTATGAGCACATTCTGCTTAGTTTACCTGTAATAGTATTTGCAGTTTTTTTCTATAAGCTGATCAAAATTTTCCTGAACTTTTGTTTATAGGAGTAACAAACTGAGAACGCCAGCTTTGGGAATGGATTTGACAACTTCTGCTGAATAACAGAAAAATTGTTACTCATTTTTTCCTGATTCCATGGAACTTCTTGATAGTAATGGTCACGGGGAAACGAGACAACAGAATGCTGAAAATACTGCACCAGCTTCTGATAAGAGCCCAGATACATCATTGGAAATCCAAGAAAAGTTACCTCACGATTTGACAGAGCACCAGGAAGAACCGGGGTTTCCTGTAGGTCACAATGGGAGTTTGTCACCAGAAATTCTTTCACACATAGGACCAGCTCGGGCATCTGATGATTCGTCAAAAGACGAGGGGGATCATGCTACTATAACAAATAAGGATGAAGTGAAGACTGTATCTGAAAATGGCTTTACTGGTGTGAGTATTACACCACCAAGTGAAATGAAATCTGAAGAAGGCAATATGTATCATCATGAGAACATTGTTGTCACCCCAAAAAAGAAAGTAGAATCAGTAAAGGGATCTAAAGGCTCATACACAGGTCTTGTTGACACTAGTGCGCCATTTGAGTCTGTTAAAGAGGCTGTCACCAAGTTTGGAGGAATTGTTGATTGGAAAGCCTACAGGGCTCAATCATTAGAGGTAATGTTTCTTTGTTTCACACCAAATATGGATCATGGTCAGACACATGATCATCTTGTTTTATGTTCATTTCAACCGCTGTTACACATACAGTTCTTTATCTTCGAGGAACACAACTATACTTCCTCGAAACTATTGTATGATAACATTTTGTTTTACAAAATAAAATTTGTTTTTATGCAGAGACGCAGGGTGATGCAACTTGAACTTGAAAAAGTGCAGCAGGAGATTCCACGATTCAAAGAAGACTGGGAAACTGCTGAGGTGGCCAAGTCACACGTCATCGAGGAGCTAGAGCAAACTAATAGACTTGTCGACGAGCTGAAGCATAAGCTGGAGAGGGCACAGCTTGAAGTGGACCAAGCAAAGCAAGATTCTGAGCTTGCCCTGCTTAGGGCACAAGAGATGGAACAAGGGATTGATGATGAAGCTAGTGTAATAGCCCAAACACAGTTGACAGTTGCCAAAGAAAGGCATGAAAAGGCTGTTGAGGAACTGAAATTGCTGAAAGAGGAGTTAAGATCAACACATGAACAGTATGCTGTATTAGCCACTGAAAGGGATGTCGCCATTAAAAGGGCCGAGGAAGTTGTTTGTGCTGCGAAGGATACCGAGAAGCAAGTAGAGGAACTCACTTTAGAACTTATTGCATCCAAAGAGTCTCTCGAGTTAGCCCACGCTTCACACCATGAAGCTGAAGAGCACAGACTTGGGGCAGCTTTGGCAAAAGAGCAGGATTTCTTGGCTTGGGAGAAAGAGCTACAAGAGGCACAAGCAGAGCTAAACCAGCTCAACGAACAGATTGCATCCAAAACGAATGTGGAGTCTGAAGCTGATGAAAACGAGCGCAAACTAGTTAGCCTGAAAAGTGAGCTAGCTGCCTATGTGGAAAACAAATTGAATGAAGAGGCTGGAATGGTTCAGGAGCAAGGTTCCGATGAAGCAAAAGAAATTAGTAGGTCAATCAAGGAAGCTCTAGCTTCAAAAAGGAAGGAGCTTGCTGAATTTAAAGGGAAGTTAGAAAACGCAAGAAATGAAGCCAATTTAGTAAGAGTCATTGCAGAATCACTCAGATCAGAGCTTGATAGGGAGAGAGCGTCACTTGCTACATTGCAGCAGAGCGAGGGTATGGCATCCATCACAGTTGCTTCTCTAGAAGCTGAGCTTGATAGGACAAAGCAAGAGATAGAAATGGTACATAAGAAAGAAGCAGAAACTCGGGAAAAAATGGCAGAGCTTCCAAGGATGTTGCAGCAAGCAGCCCAGGAGGCAGAAGACGCCAAGATGGCAGCTCATTTGGCACAAGAAGAACTGAGAAAGGCCAAGGAAGAAGCTGAGCAAACCAAGGCTTCTGCGACAACTGCTGATACCAGGTTGCGTGCAGTTTTGAAAGAAATAGAGGCGTCTAAAGAATCTGAAAGGCTAGCATTAGTGGCAGCTCAAGCAATGAAAGAGAGCAAGGAGACAGGAAGCACTGGCGCTTCTCCTCAAGGAGTAACGCTTCCTATAGGTGAGTATCATGCTCTTAGCAAGAGGGTTCATGAAACCGAAGAACTTGCAAATGAGAGGGTAGCAGCCGCGTTGGCACAAATAGAGTTGGCAAAAGAGTCTGAATCAAGGAACCTAGAGAGGTTGCAAGAAGCATCCAGGGACATGGACGAAAAGAAGAGTGATCTTCAAATCGCACTGGAGAGGGCTGAGAAGGCAAATGAGGGGAAGCTTGGTGCTGAGCAGGAGCTGAGAAGATGGAGAGCTGAACATGTGCAGCGCCGGAAATCCCATGAGGCTGCACAACATGCAGTTAGTCCTATGAGAACTCCACCGAGGATGGTTGTCGAGCAGAAGGGCTCTTATCAGGAAGAAAATGAACTTCTCACAGATCCAAAGTCGCACAAGTCAACTGGTAGTATGGATCAATTTGTTTCAGACAAGAAATTGCAGAAAAAGAAGTCGTTCTTCCCCCAGATGTCCACACTTTTGTCTAGAAAGGCACAGACACAAACATGAGAATGATTGTTCTAAAAGAGAGTTTCTGTATCTTTGTAAAATGTACATGGTGTAAATTTAGTTTTTGTCCATACACTTGTAAATTGTTTCAACTTGTTGTCTTTGTAAGATGTTTTTGGAGGATGTTGTTACACACTTGACTGTATGAGTGTATGTCTTTGTATGATGTTTTTGGAGGATGTTGTTACCCAAATCTTTCTTTTCTGTACACTCTGTCTCTGCCTTTTTCTTAAAAAAACGTATATTTATGCTTTACATATTTCGTAAACCTCGGAAACCTCGGAGGGAGTTTGTCTGTGTACATTTATCAAGTTGCTTATGAACACAAAGATTTTGTGCGACTGCGCTGCGAGGTAGGTCATAACCTTTGCGACACATGAATATCAGACAGCTGTTCTCAGTTAATATAAGTTATACACAAGATGGGGTCATCCTTCGTCGTGTTAAGATCTGTCTTCTAATAGCAAACTAGCGGAAGGGAGTCAAAGATTCAGCAGATTGTGATTTTATTAATCATACAGCAGGTTATTAAGTGAAAATGCCATGCTGACATGACTGGCATATTCAGTACGCAGGGCTAATCATACAGCAGGTTTTCTGAAAACTGATGCTAAGAATATCATGCCATGTCTATGCATTAACATCTACGTATTATTCCAAACTTCATGTATCAGAGTAAACTAACCCACAGGTAGTGCAATTGGCTTTCAAATCATGGTGGGAGACTGTATCTGTATGGGCTCTATCATGAGGTTGACTAGAACAGGAAATTAGGAACGGCTATACAAATGGCTCCCATATTGATAATCTTGTTGCCTTGGCCAGAAAGTTCCTATGCAGCCAATTAATTTCCTGGCAGTTCAATGAACTCATCCTTGCAGCAGAAAACAATGACTACCTTACTCGATATGCAAGAGGAAGCGATCATTGTCACCCTGCTTCTGTTTCAGATAAATATTAAATGGAAGGTGGAACTAAGCTCCCTTGGTTTATGAAATTCTTCCCTACAGATTGCAGTTAAGCTAGATCTATATGCAGTAAATTTGGAAAGTTTCCGCTTTACCAGAACAAGATTTACAGGTACCAAATTACATTCATAAACCTTAGAAATATACTCAAATTCAGCAAACACCATTTCAATTACATAGAATCAAAAGTTCATAAAACAAAAGGAATAAATATTTGTTAGCAAATTGTGATTACAATGGCACAATTGCAGAGTGGTGTAAAATACAAAAAAAGGGTACTGATGTGCCTCATGACTATACACATGGTAAAGAATAAAAAAAGAAAGGAAAATCCACGTGGTGAGAAGATTAACAAGGGAGGAAGTATTGTGTGACTGAGACTGGAAAAACCATAGTCTTTATGGTCACTCATCAAGCAGTGTGATATGTTAAAAAAAAAAAAAAAAAAAAAAAACTATGTTCGGACTAAATGGTGTTGAACCGACAGACTGGTATTCACAAATAGACAAGTTGTGCAGACTTGAGCAATGACACAACTACAGAAGGCAGCACACCTTAAGGCTACCAGTTCATTTGAACCTAGAGGTCAGTTGTGGTCTCTCTGAATATAGACTTGATAAGCTCAGACTTCAACCTTCTACAGAACAACTGTAGTGCATCATACAAATGACACCATAAATCTCTATAATCTGTACCGATCACCATTAGATAAGAATGAAGTAGGTGAAAATTCTTGAGGAGTCTACTTTATTTGCTAATGCTGTTGTTAGTGATAGTTACTGTGTATGAACCAATGTATAGAAACTGTCAGGGAAGGCCTACTTAGGCACAGGTTGGACAGCAGATTGGGAATCTGAAAAAGAGGGTAATTAAGGTTTCAGCACATTTTATTGTCCAGTGCAAAAAGAAAAATAAGTTATAGCTTCTGGTAAAGACAAACATACTTCTTGAATGTAGCTTCCCTTCCATGGCCTCCTTTTTCACTTGACAGGAGGAACACAGAAAAGGACCACCCCAGGGGTCAACTCTTGAATGCTTGGAAATGTTACCATGAACAGAGGTGCCCTCACCAGGTTTCATCTCCAATTGGCAGACAGCACAATCATGCAGCTTGAACATATTTCCTGATGGGTAATTTATATTCAACCTGTTGATATGTATAAAAGTGCTTATAGGTCAAATTGCACATGGATATGTACAATTCATATTCAAATGTTGTTGTGATAAATGCATCTATTGTCCAAACCTCTTATGCAGATGTATGCAGTATGTTCCCACCACATATCCTTTAATTACTAAGTATAAAGTGTATCCAGCACAAAGAAAAAGGAATGCTGACCTTCTAGCAAGCATTGCAGAGCCCTCCTCGTACATTTCCTCCACAACATCAGGTTCCAAACATCCTCTGTCCATCTGGTCTTCAGACATTTCATCAGAAGGCCTCCGACGGAACAGAGCTTTGATGACTCCTTTTCCAGGCCTCTTTAGTGGGGGGCTTAACTTTTCTGGAGGTAGTATGTCAACTACTATGCAAGTAGTGTCATCTCTTAATCCCTTTGAAGTGACAGCTTCCTACATAAAAAAAATGAAAAACAGATAAAAAACCATATAAAGTATGCCTTATCGACAAAGGATACACCTGGGAAGAAAATAGATAGCAGTACCTTAACAATTCGATTAGCAGCAGCTTCAGCTGGCAGACCCCTGGTGTAGTTCAGAGCCTCTTGAAAACGCAGGGCATCCCACACACCATCACTGGCAATGACAAGCCGTCCACCAGCATTGGACACCTGCAATAATGTAGGCATCGAACCTCAGATCAATTCATTTAGACTAGTGACCTTACACAAAAATACCGTCGATCTTGCTGGTCTCCGCTACTATCTAATGACATGAAGAATCTTTTCCACCACTACACTTATACTTTTTTTTTCCTCAAACATGCAGGACAGCTGCACATCATTACATTAAGAAGAAAACCACTGCACTTGTATAAATAGTTCATATGTGTTATGCACCTTTACTTGCTTCACGTGTGGGACAGGAACTATAAATTCCCCGACGTCGATATCACCAATTGACCTTGATAGACACAATCCACCTGGCCAGCATCTGAGTGGACCAATCTGAGTAATGACCGCAAAGAAATTGCCCTTAAAATTACAACCTGTCCACTCACATGAATACAGCATTGTGTACTTGGGTGGGGAGGGTGACACGAATGATCAACTTGGTAACTGACAACATACATAAAAGAAAAGTAACTTACCCCAGCACCCCCAGCAATATTTATTCTCCCAACTTCACCACCACTTGCTGTTACACGCTCCACCCTGTAGTTATGGAGCTTGGGTTAGTCATAAGTCTAACGATATTGTATCCATATAACTAAGCTTGGACTTGGATGTAAGGACATACTCCTCTTCATTAGCATCCAGGCGATGATCTGCTGATAGAAAATATACTGAACCCTCAGCAGATTCCAGAATACATCGTGAATCGCCAACTGATGCTACAGTGACAACCCATCCATCTATTATAACAAATGTCACAGTGGTCCCCGAACGTGCAGCTGAAAACATTGTAACAGTCAGTTTACATCACAGAAAACAGTTCTGAGGATCCCATCATATATAATAGGAGGCTAAAACCATGATATCCACAGTAACAGCAAATGTGTATGCTCCAGTAAACATTGCAAACCCACTGAGAAATAATTTGCTTTTGAATGGTAAGAAGACAAGCAGACCTGACATCCCATTTATAATACCTTTTGTTTGAAAGTCTTTATCTGTCTTTACAAAACCAGCAACTAGCGCCCTTGGTAACGCAGCTGTCCACTCCTCACTTGTGAGATTTGGAGGTATAGCAGCCAACACATTGTTTATTAGATTCTCCCGGGTGTATATGGCAGCTGAAGAGCCATTGTGTCCGTCAAAAATCTGATGCGAGAAACCAGAATGAATAGTTTGAGTGAGATTAGCAATCAGTTTAGTTGGGTATAAGGTAAGTTTTAATATAGAAAATATAATACTCTCCATCCATAGTGTAGAACTGAATTATCACAAGTATTCCGACATGGGTTGACATTGCCATTACACTCCTCTATATTGTGTCGATAAAGAATGTTGGATTGATATATGAAAAATTGTAGGACCAAACTTATTGCCAACTACTGGAAGCCGGACAGATCCCAAACAGTTTGAATATTCCCAAACCAGTGGTCTTCTGACCACCGAAATGATAAGAGTCAAGACAATCAAGAGCAGTAAAATACCAGCTGACATATGTCCCCATGTGACTTGATGCCAACACACCGCAAAATCAGGCCTGTCAATCATGCTACTACTCTATGGAAAAGACAAACAGTATGAAACCATGACACCGCAGGAAGCACTAAGCTTCATGATGGGAAACAATCACGAAATCCTAGAAATGGTGCTATTACACTAAACACATCCTAAGGCCTTGTTTGGATGCACCACCATAAAATCCAAGCTCAGAAGCATAGTTGAGACCTATAGTTATATGCTACCACACTTTAAGGTTTTTTTTTTTTTTTTTTTTTTTGTTTTGGAAGGAATACGACACTTTTAGTCCATACAGCCACATGACCCAGTTACCAGCAACAATCAGGCAGCAAACTGTACATGGCACCGAAATGCGAAATGAATGCAGTAAACACAGGCCAAAAATAAGAAGAGGGCCACTAAATCATTACCGCAAACACGGAAATGGCATCGTCGTCGCCTGCATTCTCGCCGCCGCCGCCACTGCCGCCGCCTTCGCCCGTGATGCGGTGGCACCTGGGCATGAGGAGCGTGAAGTCCTCCCCTTTCTTGCTCTTGCAGGCCTCCCCGAACAGGATGTCCGGCCTCTCCACCTTCTGGTTCCATAGCTCCCGCTTGAGGAGCACGGCGAGGGGCACACCAGACCCATCGACGTCGCCGTGCACCTCCATCGGAGCTCAGGCCTCCAACTTAATCCCTCCACCCCCGATCCGTCGCCAATTGCTCCCCCAACGAATCAATCGTGCGGGGAGACGGATCTGGGGCAAGGAAAGAAACGCGTGGAAAAGGGCTACTACAGCATACAGTGGGGTTGCTTTGTAACGACGGATCAACCAAGGACCTGGGCCAATCCGACGAAAGAATTCTTTTTTTCCCGCCGCAGCCGAATTCCCCGCCCAAGAAAACGGAGAATCCCTCGGACAAGGACAGCGAATCTCGATGCGATGCGGCTACTGCTGCTGCTCGCCTAACGCGGCTTGGATCCCAATCTCAGCAGCGGCCTCTCCAAGAAACCGCAGGAGCATTGGCCAGAACGAATTCCCACTCCCCAGCAACCGCAAAACCTGGGGCGAGGAAACCGCCGTCTACTTATTTCCGGAGCACGGAGTGGGGGTCCGCGAACGCGATCGAGCTGGAGGACGAGGTGGGGGAGATCGGGAACTTGAGCGGATTCAAGAGAGGGGAAGGAGGGGAGGGTGGGAGGTCAGGCTAGCTGGATCAGGGAGAGAGGAATTAGTTAAAAGCCGTTATGGGATGGCCGAACCGCCGAAGATGAACGTGCGCGCCAGGAAGGACTCGGCAGCTCAGCTCATCAGCATCGAGCTGTCAATCTAATCTTTTTTTTTACTTGTGATGATGATTGATTATCCGGTACCTAATCTCTGTCAGTTTTAAAATTTGCCAGAATACAGATATGTGCATCTTGTTAGGGATAATAAATAAATTGTTGTATAGATGTCGGAATCGTTGTACATTTCGCCGAATTTTTGCGTGGGAACATGTCATGAAGTATACTACGTGATTTTTTTTAATTGTTTAGTGATCTCCACTACGCCGTGTTTAGTTGCCAAAAAAATTTGGCCAAACCCAAGAAAAACTGCCATGCCAGATTTTGGCCCCAAACTCCAAAACCCAAATTTTTTTGGGTGTGTTGTTTAGTTAGCAAAAAGTTTTGGCCAGCAGCACAAATGTCTATATGTTAGAAGCCTTATGTATTGTTAGAAGCCCTATGTACTGAACAATGGCTATCCTTTGCATGACATGGTGAGTTCGATGCAAGATATATAACCTCGACAAGTAGTGTACGGTTGCTAGTGCTATATGGCATAATTAGTCCGATGTGAGACAACATCAATAGGTAAGTGAAGGTGATGGTGTGATGCGGCTAGCCTTGCATGTCATGTGTAAATCCATGCAAAACAGTATGGACAGGCTACGCAAGCAGAGGCGCGATGGCATGATTGTTGATGGTTACATGGCTTGTGGTGGTGTGTGGACATGCATGACAATGGCCGACTCGATGGAGGACATCGACGGCAATAACATCACAAGCAATGACAATGGTGTATCGACGTGTTGGCATTGTCTTCCAATAATGGTGGTGCTTATGCTAAATAGTGGTGTGGGGAACAACATTTGTGCTTTTTTTTTTGTGTGTGTAAAAAATAGATGTATTGGCATTGTCTTCCAATGTGCTTGTGCTAAATAGTGGTGTGAGGTAGAACATTTTTGGGTTTGTTTGTGTAAACATAAAAACTAGTGTTTGTGGTTTGGTTGTAGCTACATATTGCTCTTGTTGCTTTGCTTTAAGTGTTGTGTTGTAGTGGTGTTGTGTGTTAAGGTCTCAAACTAACAGATTATAGTTGATGGTTTGAGATAGTTGCTTACAAGTGTTAGTTTAGCTTTGTTGTCTTTGTCTTGTAGGTTTTTGTTTGTTATTTTTTACTCCGTCATGGTGTCTAGTTTAGTTTTTTTTAATAGAAATCGACAACTCTTCTATTTGATATTTTTATGTCATGTATTAAAGATCGTGCTACTACAGCAGCTGGTGTGTCTTTGTGACATTAGTTCATAGACTACTTGTCACATGACATCTTCTATGGTATGCCAATACAAGACAACCAAGGTCTTCAAGATCGATTTGAACTAACAATGGTAGGCAAACCAAAGGCAAAATTTGTTGTGCAAATTGTACTGATTGGTAGAGTGTGAGGTAGTGCAAATTGTACTAATTACTATGACATGATGATGTATGTGGCATGGTGGTCTAATTTTCCTTTACTTTGGACAAAAAAACTAAATAATGTTAAGGGCCTGTTTAGTTCCATAATTTTGCTAAAATTTTTGGGGGTTTGACTCACATTTTTGTAAAAGGATCTAAACACCATGATATTAAACAACATTTTTTTTTTTTTTTGCATTTTGCATTTGGGACTCAAGAGGCTCAAAAGAGAGATCAAAATGTACGAGGCATGTCTACATTTTTGGCATGTAAGTAAACACTAAGGTAAAAAATTTGGCATTTCCTATTTGCTACACCAAAATATTTGGCATTTGACATTTTGCATTCCAAAAACATCTAAACACAACCAAAATCTTTCGTTATGAAAAATAAACGTGCACCAATCTTGCCTCGCATTGATCGACGTACTCTCTTGGACTGCCTCAGCCTGCTTGTTTCAACTTAGAGCAACTCCAAAGAAGAGCACCCAAATCGGACCCCGCTTTGGATTTGGGTGTTCTCCCCTACTTTGTTAGCCCAACAAATTTATTCCACTCCAACAGCAACACCTAAATGAAGGCCCCCAAATTCATATTAATAGACTATGACCGGAGGGACCCGCTTGTCATCGAGATAAGATATCTTCCCCATCTGTTCACACGCAGATCCGGCGGTGTGCTCACGCTCGTCGGTGGAGACGGGCGGCGGGGGGTGGCCCGTTCGTCGGAGGGCGCGCCGCCGGCGCGGGTGGTCGGCTGCACTCGCCGGCGCGGCGGGTCGGGGGCGAGCCCGCGCGGCGGGCGGGGGACGCGGCTCGCCTTGGCGGTCGGGCGGAGCTCGCTGGGCGCGGGAGAGGCGGGGCGCAACTCGCTCGCGGAGTAGAGGGGCATGGCCAGTGGCGGAGGCGAAATATTTTATAGGTGTGGCGGATTTATAAAGGTCGAACATAGTATTATACAATATAACTATCAATTATGTAAGGCCGTACTAGAATATTAGCTAAATATTATATTACTAGTTTACTATGTGATCGCAAATATAAAATAAAAAGTAAAGTATTGGCACGTAATAAAATGTCTCACGAGAAAAAAAAAAAAAAAAAAGACAACGGTATCGAAGCAGTTGCAGACTGCCGGCGCAAGCGAAGGGGAGGCACGGAGTCGCAGCCGCCACCGACGTGGCGGACTGGTTGTGTCGAACTCGCGACACTGTCCACGCCACCGCGTTGAGTTCTCGGCTTCTCACATCAGCACCATCGTCCATCATCTACGATGCAAGAACCACGACGTTGATTCGAAGAGCGGAAAAAAATAGACGCCAGCAGACGGGCCTAGGCTAGTTTTCCTTTCCCTCCGTGCCTTCTCATATTCACGCCACGAGAGGCCCATCAAGTGGACGAGGAATACACGTGTATGAGTGTATCACCATGTACAAATGTGCATGTATTCCAAATATAGCATGTATATTCAGTTTTTTAAACTATTTTTAGGTATGGCGGCTACCAAGGCTCGCCAGATTGCTGCCTCCGCCACTGGGCATGGCCGACCTTCCTCAGCGCCGGCGGTCTTGGCCGGGCGGCGAGCCACGCACCCACGAGACCGCCTCATCCTACATCCAGCAGCTCCTCTCCTCCTGGCCTCCTGTCCTACCTCGCCGGAGCGTCGCCGGAGGAAGCCACACGACATGTCGACCCAACGAGGAAGCAGAGGGAGCGGGCAAAAATTTCGCCGCTAGCGGCTCTCGGTCGCGAGAGTTTTTCGGGGCTCGGTCTGGACCCAACAAAAATGCGGGCTCGAGGGTGAAATCTGTTGAGCCAACAAATTTCGGGTCTGAAGTAGGGACTCTATTGGAGTTGATTTTTTTTTGCCTAAGACCCCATATTTAGCTATTAGGGCTCAAGTAGCGGCCGCTTTGAGTTCTTTCTTTATTAGCTTTTAACTAGTTTGTTTTGGCTTATTTGAACTAGTTTGTTTCAACTTATTTCAACTTTATTTTTTTTTCAACTTTAGAAAATATTTCAACTTATTCTATCAACAACGTCTTGCGAGTGCGAAGCTAACTCGGCAAAGTCGGCGTGTCGCACGGAACTTATTGCTGTCACTAACAAGCTGTATCCGCCTACTCGTCTTGCCTAACGGATAACAAACCCCCAAACGGTTAAACCCATGCCGCTAATCGCCGCCACCGCCGCGGCCTCGGCGGTCGCGCCGCCCCCACCCCGGCGAGCGGCTCCCCTCCGCCCCCTCGGCACGCGCAAACCCGGTTTCCTAGCCCTAACTGCCACCAGCTGCTCCCCCTCCCCTCCGCCCCGGTCGTCGCCGCGGAGGCGCCTGCTGCGCCGCCACCACAGGAAGCGAAGCCGAAGCCGCGGCGGTACCCGAAGCAGTACCCCGGCGAGTCGGTGGGCGTCGCCGAGGAGATGCGCTTCGTCGCCATGCGCCTGCGCAACCCCAAGCGCACCACCATCAAGGACAAGGCGGGGACGGCTGACGCGGACGCGAACGCGGGGGCGTCGGAGGACGAGGAGGATGAGGAAGAGGACGGCGGCGGCGGCGGCGTGAAGGAGGAGCACGAGAAGGAGGAGGAGGGCGAGATCGAGGCAGGGGAGTGGATGCCCAGCATGGAGGGGTTCGTGCGCTACCTGGTGGACAGCAAGCTCGTCTTCGGAACCATCGAGCGGGTCGTCGCCGAGTCCACCGACGTCGCCTGTGAGTCTCGGTTCTCTTCCCCCATTCTTTGCCGTGAGTGCCATTTTGGTTAATAGTTGTGACTTGTCATCTTCCGCAATTGGAATTTCGGTCCCGGTCTGTGATTTGCATATGTGGATGTTGGCTGCATTTGGATGCTTGCCTGTACATAAGTGGAGCACATTGCTCTGATGAGATTGTGACATTGTCACCTCTGTGAAAGGATGGCTAGTTGAAGATATGTTCTATTCAGGGAAGCAATTGCAACTGGTATAGAGGGCTACCTATCATCCCGTATCCTCTCACATTTTCTTCTCTTGGTATATGGTATCATAGTCAGATATATATGGATATCGCCAGAACACTGATAGTTTCCCTAGCAAATGCATGATAAGCCGAATGTGGATGGTGACAATCACAGTTACTTATTCGAATACTGAGTGAACAACAACCATATATTGCACATGTACTGATTATTCAAAAACTCAACGTATAAAAAATGTTCTACTACACTAGAATTTGAACAAACAAATTTAACAATATAGAGTGAGCAGTTCAAGACGACACCTCAAGTTCTGTAAAGTTAGCTAAATGACTTAGTTTTGTTAACCTATTGCCTTTCTTTTTTCTAGAAGATGCTATAATTGTTCCTAGATGTAGTTGTCTAGACCCTAGTACAAACTATAGAGGTACCATTGCCCATGGATGCTGGGTGTTGGCAATGAATTGGATAGTATCCTTATACTTCCTCAATAGCTCCAATCCCTATGGATACATCTTCCTGGTTAAGAAGTACCCCGTAAGAACTATCCATTTCTGTTTGCACATCTCGTTCTATTAGATTTGGCTACAATCGCACTAGCTCTATTAGATTCAACTACAATATCTGTTTCACAACTGGAATGGGATAGGGTTCACTCGGAGTCTGATATTGATAGTAGGAGTGCATTCTGTAGCATTGAGTTGGAGATAGACTGCAAACCATGCAACATGTGTCATATCCTGGGGTTCAGTTTGTAGTATTGTGTGGTACATGTGGTATTCCAATCCAAATTTGTGATAAGTTGTACAGCAATGTCAATGGCTTGCATAGAGTAAGATGTGTTACACCGCACAAATATAGTACATTTCTATATTGGTGTTTTCACTGGCAAATGGTATAAGGTACTAAGGTGCATTTTGAGCAATGAAGTATTCTTGAGTTCTCTGTGTGTAGTGGCTATCATACTGTTCACTCTTTCCTTATGATGCCAGGAATGTAGATGGCAGGCCATAACAGTAAAAAATTTACTCGGAAGATGTTACATTGTTACCATATTGGTGCACTTGAGCTCTTGAGCTTATCTACAAAGATCTCTCGTCTCTGCATGTGTTTTAGTCAAATGTCTTGTTTCAAACCTTGCCAATCAGAAATGTTGTTTGAAAACAATCATGGCATCCTTCCTTGTCTGCCAAGCACCTCAATTAAATGCTTAACAAGTGCATAATTTGCATGACTCTTCCAAACATTTTATGGCATAACTTTAAGGCTCACAGCTCACAATATTGCAAATCTAGATCGACCTCCTGAGGGAAAAAACAATCAAAATACTAAAACTTAAATGGCAGCTGATTATTTGCATATAATTAATTTAATGTTCATTCAGATGTTTACTTCAGGAAAAGTGGTTTGGAGCGTTCAGCTAGCATTTCAAAAGATTTGGAGTGGTTCAGAAAAACAAGGGATTGCAATCCCAGAGCCAAGTACTTCAGGATCAACTTATGCAGCTTATCTGACAGAATTGGCTGAGAGCAACGCTCCTGCATTCCTCTCCCACTATTACAATATCTATTTTGCACATATAACCGGAGGTGTGGCAATAGGCAATAAGGTAACTCACTGTCTGTACCTGATACAATCTTCAGTATGTTGCTTTTCAAGTTTAATGTGACTTATCCATGACATTGCCAGTATGCTAAAATATAGATATTGCAATTATAAATTTCTTATCTAGATATGCAAAGTTTAAGTTTTTTCAGTTTCCAGTTATACGAGATTATTTAGTTTTCATACCATTGCAATGTAGTTGAACTGTTCAAGAAATGCCAATGTTTTGCCCCCTGGAACATATAATCTTGGTTCTGACATGAAGCATATAGTTGCAACATAACCTATATTTTCTATGACATTTGACACTCTGGTAAGGTGGCCATTGTTGTATTCTGAGACATTAGGGCCTGCCACTTGTCATGCTGCGTGTATATAATCTGCATTGGCTGACCTCCACAGTCCACATGTAATTGACTTACCCACCTCTCAGAGCTCAGGGTGATAGATGCCATCCTTCATTTTTTTCCTCGATGCAAGAGAGACGTGTAGTATTACAAAGAGAGAAAAAACGATCCCTTACAGCACAAGTTACACAACCCCCTTATCTCACAAAGGAAATAAGATGGGGCAGAAAAATATCAAGACAATCATCCGGTATCGCACCACAAAATGACCCAAACCTGGACTAATGAAGCTAGTCCTTAACCCATGAGCTATGCTAAGGCTAACCACCATGAACTAAATTTGTCTTTGATACCATCCCCCATTGAAACACTGGGGTTGACCGATTGAGAGTTTCTAAAAGGTGGAATTTAGGAAGGCAATGCCATGACAAGTGCAAACACTTGTTTTAATGAGAAGTGGACTCCTCAGGGTAAAACTATGGAGGTGATGGCCAGCATTCTAGGATAGTGCAAAAGAACCAACTGGGCGATGTGAACCTGTGGGCACCTGTGTGTAGAGCCCTTCATCTAGATTAGGCTGGCCCAAGTTTGGGTGGGCCACATGATAGGTTGCTTCTGGCCTTGTAATGAGTTTGGTGCTTTGTATGTACCTGATGTGTTGTTTCACAAATTTAGGGGCTGCTGGTGTGCTGGTAGACCCATTGAGGTCCACTTATATTTGGCCAAAAAAAGGTGCATCACCATGGTACTGGATATCACCTGCAGTATCACTATATTTTATTTGTGCTACACCTCATCGTGCTCTCTGAGCATATACTGTCTTAGAATTTAGGTAGTTCCTGAATAGAAGCATATAGTAAACTGATTTGTGAATTGAAATAGATCTGCAAGAAAATTCTGGAAGGAAGGGAGCTGGAGTTCTACAAGTGGGATACTGATGCTGAACTTTTACTAAAAGATGCCAGGGAGAAGCTGAATGAGCTCAGCAAGGTAGCAATAGATAGTATTTTTTTTTTCTGATTTCATTAGAGTGTATTCTGATGATCCCATGGTTTTCTACT
Source organism: Hyparrhenia diplandra (assembly GCA_015847255.1). Lineage (NCBI taxonomy): Eukaryota > Viridiplantae > Streptophyta > Magnoliopsida > Poales > Poaceae > Hyparrhenia > Hyparrhenia diplandra. The sequence goes on along the minus strand of JADLZK010012303.1, from coordinate 44,114 downwards.
GTGCAGCACTGGACTCGGAAGGACAGGAACTTGTGCTTGAAAGAAGCTGCAAAATGCTTCCAGTACTTGGGAAAGATGGTCCGGTTAATCATCTTATGAGCTGTTGTGTTTGTTGGATAAACCTATATTTTAGAGGACAGAAAAGCTAGAGAGACACTACTATCGTTGGAGGCTTAGTGCAATTACTTTTGAGGAGGTAACATCCTTATCAACTAAATAACATGTCAGAAGTCTGGAGATCCTTTTTGGTGCAATAGGTGAAGCCGGTCTGCGAGCCGAGCACTATATGATGGATGCCCAGGCCACAATGGCTTCTTTTTCCGCGTGCATATTAGAGCTGCTTGTTTGATGAGTGAGCCCTTGCTTGTGGCACCTTTCGTCTGTGCAAAGCTGAAGACTATATTCTTGCTGTTGTGACGAGCAAGCTGCTGGATCATGCCATCCACGCAGTGATGATGTCATGAGCGGCTAGCATGCAGGATAGTTCTGGGAGACCATAAAAATGTCATCTCTGGTCCCCAAATATTTCACCTGCATTACTGCTAATGACAGATGTATCAATCTCAAATGTATAGTTGTAAACTATATCTGAACTTTCTTTTATTGTTCCTGACATCTATGTTGATGCTATATTGCTGAGTCACAAATTTCATGCCATTGGTGCCCAAAATGGGTAGGATTTTAATTTGCAGTCTGACATCTCTGTGAATTTGTGCTCTGAAAAAACATTCAGCTGCCTGCATCCTATAGTATAGTTCGTATGTTTCTTGTTAGTCTAGGAATGAAGTGCTCGTGCTCCTCCTTGACAGATGAAAGTTGACACAGGCAGGCGGATCGGAGCGAATGCCACCGGCTGCGGTTGACGCGACGCTCGACGACGTGCGTCTAGTCTAGGACTAAAATGGTGGCAGCTTAGCCTGCTCACCGGGCCGTGATCGAGTGGAACTCATCGGATCCCCTCCACAACCGCTGATGCAAATAACGCGCCAATCGCGTGCCGCCTTCGTCACTTCGTGATGTTGGTGCTTCTCGGCCGCTAAATAAACGTGGCTCCATACAATCAGACTTCGGATAAATGAATTGCGTATATAACGAGTAAAATGTAGCTGGTCGTGGTTTATCTCGGTTGCCGTTCCGTCTGCAATATATACTTACAAAAGGCACAAACCAATCGGCACTTTCAGTTGTGTATATAAACTTCCTGAAATTTTTCTCTGGCTGAATCATATGTACCTAGTAGAACATTCTTCTCTACTATAATACAAATACACACAGACCTTTTGCGTAATTGAGAAAAAAATGCTAAAACAAATAGCTTTCCCTTGTGATGATTAAGCTGCAAAAGTATTCCTTGCACATTAGGGTTTTGACGGAACGTACGTACGATGTTCTAATAGCAGGAAAAGAAATGTTAAATGAAAAGGAAAGATGTGCTTGTTCAAGGAAAAAAAATGTACAACGAAATATGATTTGACGTACAGCTTTCGGCTACATGGACAAATTTAACAAGGACAACCAAATTTGACCGTCATCAGTAGCAACATTACAGGAAAAAAAAAAACCTCGATAGTAGTAGCTCTGTAAGAATCGATCGACATGAGCACAATAAAGATAACATATTATTGATCTTTCAGACAATAGCAGAAGCAAACGTGAACAACAGCGCCGGTAGTATCAGCACAATCAAGATAATAACATTATTGACCTTTCAAACACATCCAGCAAGAATTCAGACAAAAGCAGAAGCAAATGTGAACAAGAGCACCGAATTCAGGATTCAGTGCCGCAATGCAGATAGGGGCAACAAGTGTTTTTAAACAAAAGCTATGACACACACAGGTAAGCTGTATATTATATGTTCATGAGAATTCATATGATTATCATACCGAACTCAAAGGATGATTTTATGGACATTATGCGAGAGACAGTAGAACTGAACTTTCACCTGCACACTAAAACAACAATCACATTTAGCACAAAAATCATTTTTCGCTTGGACCAAGCAGAAGAGTATAGACCGGTAACAGTGAAAGAACTAAAGCTGAAGAAACTTTGCTAAGCACAGGCTAAATGCATGAGGAAGATTAAGATCAGACAAAGATCACACCTAACTTCGACCAGAATTGGAGATGCAAATACCAAGTTATTTCTTCTCAGAGCTAGTCGCAGAAGAGGAAAAAATTATTCCAAAGCCTACCACGGCTCATTTTTCACAAAACAGGAAGCTAAGGCCAAATTGTTCCAATCACACTGCTCCTTGTTGTCCTGCATACTGCGGTCATCTAGGAGCACCTGAAAATTCAAGCACACAATCTACAGCACCTAGACTACCCATTGACTGAACAAGAAATATACAAAGCTGTAATAGATTCACCAACAGAAAAGGTCATAGGACCTGTAATATACAAAGCTGGCTGCTTATGTGGGTTTGTTTCATAAACACTGCTAGATTATCATCAAAGTGACATGATCGCTGCACTGAACGATATTTTCAACCTCAGAGGTTGCCACTAAAATCTGCTGCAAAAATCTCACTCATTACTAAAAAAATGAGAAAGCGATAAACAGTCCAAGGCTACAGACCAATAAGTCTGATGCATAGTGCCGGAAAAATACTAGCAAAGCTCATGGCAAACCGGCTGGCCCAATACTTTCACAAATTGGTCTCACAAAGCCAAAATATTTTCACAAAAGGTACAATCATTCATGATAACTTCCAGTACATCCAAGGAGCCATTAAACATTTTCGCAAATGCAAAATACCGATGCTAACATTGGACATAGCAAAGGCCAATGACAGTGTCAGATGGGATTACCTACTTTGAGGTCGTGCAAAGAATTGGCTTTGGACAGCGCTGGATGGATATGTCTCATTTGGTACACAACAACATCCAGAGTGATGCTTACTAGTGAATTAGGAAGACCTATCAGGTATCTGCCCCTTGTCTAACTAAGCAGTGAAAAAAATTGATTATCTACACTGCACAATTACCTTTGGAAAGGATTGAAGGATGCTAAAGGAGGACATTCGTAGGTCAATTGGCGAAGAGTCTGTTGACCAAATAAACCTTGGTGGTTTGGGGATCAAAGACCTAAGTTTCCAACGGAGCCCTACATCTATGTCGGCAGTGGCAACGCTGGAAGGAACAGCCACGTCCATGGGCAGGTTTCCAACTGCAGTTCACAACCACCGAAATAGAATTATTCAAAACCAGCACTAAAATTACACTGAAGAATGAGCAAGAGTGCAAACAGCAGCTGGATGAGAGCAATGCAACACATGACAACAGACACTGAACTCAGACGGTTTGTTTAGATGTGGACCGGGAAAATTGGAAACTCAGACATCACTAGGACACAAGTGGTCACCTACACGTGGACAAACGTTGTCAAAGAGTGTTTGGCAACAAGACTGATCCAAAATCATTTGACGCACAACCATGATCTTGTAATTAGCTAGTTTAGTTTCTTGCATTGCCGGCAGGAAGTATTTCTCTTCTGTGTCACAGATAACAAGTTGTAAATACATCAGGCACCAATGCAGTAGGACGCAGCCATACATGTGTACAAAATGAAATGATGCAAATGCAAAGTCATACTCTACCGGGCATACATACAAAGTTTCACACGAAGTCGTGTTTATATTAAAAAAGAAAAAAGGAGCAGCACAACTGTTTCTCAGAAGACGGCTGGTTTCGGACCAGTACACAACTCTCTGTTGACGGTCACGAATCGACATATTTTACCGTCAACATTCTACAATAAAAGGGGTGAAATGATACATTTTCATACTCATATACATTTACTATTGACATATTTCCATTTGTAGTGCATAAATAATTTATTCTGCAGGAATTAAATAAAAACAAGTGAAAAAATACATGAAAAGGCGCTATCCTGGGAAGCGTACTTCTTCCTACCATTCAACCCAAGGATGACAAGCCCATCATGATGAAAACTAGCCCAAGCAACCAACGTCCCATCACTTTTCAGGCCCAGAGCGACGCGTGGGATCGAAGACCCGGCCCGAACCGAGCTCGGTCTCGCGCGCCAGCCAAGGGGAGGGCGGTTCGGGCCCATCTTGTGCGTGGCGGTTCATTCAATGCAGTAGAGGTTGGTGCGGTCCGTCGGTGGCCGGTTCAGTGAACGTGGACGCTTAGCATGGTCAGTTTAGGTGGTAGTTTAGCACTTAGCCCCCTCCCCTTCATGTATAAGTAGGGCTCCTCTCTCCCTCACTCAACACACTCACTACCTCACTCTCCACTCTCCACCTCTCTGTAGCTAGTCCACTCTTCTTCTTCCTCCTCTTCTTCCTTGGTTAGCACTTGGAGTAAAGCTACAAGGAGGGCTTGTCTCCTAAGAAGAAGAGGCTTTGGTAATATATCTACTTTATGGAGAATTCTTATTATTACAAGTTCCTATTCTATTATCTTGGCCTAGCTAGAGAGAGAGGGAAGTATCATGGGGCATCAATGCTGGGATGTTTCGACGGAGAACCTGAGTACTTGACCTGACTTGGCTATGAGAACATTCGGAAGGAGTAAGAAACAATATACAAATGTTTCTATTTCATTATCCTACAGAAAGAACTGATAAGTAAAATGTGTAAACCTGGCTGGTTGAAGCTGATTTATGTAATGAGCCTTTGTTCCCAACCCTTTCTGGAATCTCTTCCACTTAACCAGACATAAGATTAAGATTAAAGATGCGACAATCAGAATAGAAATAGATCATGCCTAGGTCTCCTACCAACCTTACAATGAATATGTTTGTCTAACTAGCTTGATCCAATCGGTGTTCGAAGCCATAGGTCAATTGATCTTAAGAAAATCCAGTTAAACCAATTGTCGTGGTGTGACTCATGCTCAAGTCCCCCAAAAAAGATTGAGCTAGAAGTGGAATCTAGAGCTGCTAGGCGAAGGTCGCCGCTCCCACCGAGAGGAGAACAAAATCGATGTATATAGGCTCGCTAGTCTCTCGGAATGGGGGGGCTTAGCGAGAGAATTCTCGGTGTGTAGTCATACTCCATTATCACGAGAGAATTCTCTCCTAAGAAGAAGAGGCTTTGGTAATATATCTACTTTATGGAGAATTCTTATTATTACAAGTTCCTACTCTATTATCTTGGTCTAGCTAGAGAGAGAGGTGGAAGTATCATGGGGCATCAATGCTGGGATGTTTCGACGGAGAACCGGAATACTTGACCTCACTTGGCTATGAGAACATTCGAAGGAGTAAGAAACAATATACAAATGTTTCTATTTCATTATCCTACTGAAAAGAACGATAAGTAAAATGTGTAAACCCCTTGTTGGTTGAAGGCGATGTATGTAATGAGCCTTTGTTCCCAACCCTTTTCGGAATCTCTTCCACTTAACCGGACATAAGATTAAGATTAAAGATACGACAATCGAATAGAAATAGATCATGCCTAGGTCTCCTACCAACCTTACAATGAATATGTTTGTCTAACTAGCCAGTCCAATCGGTGTCCGAAGCCATAGGTCAATTGATCTTAAGAAAATCTAGTTAAACCAATTGTCGTGGTGTGACTCATGCTCAAGTCCCCAAAAAAAGATTGAGCTAGAAGTGGAATCTAGAGCTGCTAGGCGAAGGTCGCTGTTCCCAGCTGAGAGGAGAACAAAATCGATGTATATAGGCTCGCTAGTCTCTCGGAATGGGGGGCTTAGCAGAGAATTCTCGGCAGTGTGTAGTCATACTCCATTATCACACCATTGCTCAGTCCAGACAGCATATAAATCATGTTGTTGTTGACCACCGTGGATGAGTGTGTGATGATGCGGGCACTGGAATCAATACTAGCCATCCTCTCCCCACCATGAGTCTTCGAACAATAAAGAGCAGCCCGCATCGTGCCCCGGTGGGATCCAAGAATGCTATGTAGAAGCGGCCTTCCCGGCAATCCGAATGATTGCATGTCGATTCAATGCGCCGCATAGAGGAGTAGCGTTGTAGGTATATCGAACGGAAAATCTAGGAATGACAACTATCACGCTATTGCGTTCGAAATGGGATCCCACACAAAACTACGAGTTAGTCATATTGTGCAATACAGAGTTGGTCGTATCGTGCGTTGATGAGAGCGACTGATCACCAAACTACATAAAACTTGAGCAAATCATCAATTTATCGTTGCTTCTGACTTAAATTAAGATTGGATGAACTAAATAATATTTCTGCTCTCATATATGAAAAGATGCCACGATGCTTTGAAAATAAGAAGCTCATAAATGTCCACATTTTAACATCAAATTTTAAATAAAATCATTTACATATTAATTAATAGGGTATGGCAAGATGGTTTCATGGAACACAAGGTGTTGGATGAGAGCCTTTATTTACATGAACAACTTGTACATGAAGACTCTTAAGGACTTGTTTATAATTTTTATTTTCATTGAGGGCCTTTATGTAGTTTGGATGGGACAGCTTCCCTCCCAGTACCCTTTGTGTATTTTCATCCATCACCATCTTGAGCATAGGCAGGAGACCATCTAATCCAACTCGTCGCCAAAGTTTAAATCTCGTTTTGAAAAGATAAAGGAGAGATAGAACAGGCTAATACGTGGCACTTCCAGATTGGCTGAGGCTGCTATTCTCTATTACACATGGGGTCCAGAGATGGCAACAGGGAATGATTGTCACTGTTACTACAAAAAAATCTTCTACAAGACACTTTCATTTTATTAATCGTGACGGTTTTTAAAAACCCGCCATGGTTAATGTCTCGATTAATCAGAACGGTTTTGTTATTAACCGTGTCGATTATAAAACCACCATGGTAAATCAATTAACCGTGGCGGTTTTTATAAAACCCCCGCCACGGTTAATGAGGCCCAGACGTCCGGCCAATAAAGCTCATACTGGCCCACTACCACCTAGCATATAAAACCAAACCCTACCGGTCTGTCCCTCACAAACCGTACCACTATCTCCCTCATCATCGCGATACTTCCTCCCCCGCACGCGACTCCTTCCTCCAACGTCGCCCCTCCCCTCCCTATCTGCCTCCCAGTCCAGCCCGACTAAGCACTTCTCTCCCACCGGCGGCGGCCTTGCGCTCGCGGGGTCACATCGACACGGGTCGCATGGCGGCTACGGATTTTTTTTCTTTTTTTAATTGTTTTTGATTGACCGTGATGGCTTTTGGTGGTTAAAAAACCCCACGGTAAATGAAAAGAACCGCCACGGCAGTGTTTTACTATACGTAGTAGTGACGGTTGTGGGGCCAATCCACAAGGTGATCAAAAGCCTACTACAGTGCTCCGTATGTAAGAAGGGTAGGGCGAAGACACCAGCTCGGGCTTGCATTTCTTTGAATGACAATACTAATTACTATATTACTAGTTAATTTACTATATATTTCTGTGATGCAAAGTTTACAATGGGAGGTTGTGGTCTCATGAAGTATTTCAGAAAAGCACAAGCACATGTGAGGCTAGACAACAACCGCTGCCTAGGGTTCGCTCTCGCGAAAAAAGAAAGGGCGGGCGACACCGTCGCCGCCGTCGGGTACGGCCCCCGCTCCCTCGCCTCCGGCCTCGCTGCAGGTGGTGATGAGGAGCGGGGGTCCGTCTCTCTTCAACAACTTATATTTGTAGGGTCTTTGTCGAGTCCTAGGTCTAGGGCTTGCTCGCCGTCAATGTTCGGGCGATGGAGTTGGGGTTTTGCCGGAGGAGCGTGGCTCCTCTGCGGTTTTGCTTTTCCGCGACGCCGGGCGATGCGAAGCGACGGCGACGACGCAGTGGAATAAATTCTCCCGGCTTCTTCCGTTCTCCGATGGCGATTTTCTTCGGCGTCAACGGAGAGGCCGGGAGACCTCCCAGAGTCAAGGGTCACGCATCATTGTCTTCTTCGGTGATGATGTTGTTGACCCCGTTAATCTCAAGGAAGATGTTCTTTGATGAAAATCGAGCTTTGCACGGGTTGCCGGGCGGTGGAATCGAAGGATGCGTCGTGGGTACGGGAGTTGGCCGATGCGCTGGGAGGCGGTGTATTCGGTGATTCGCCTAGAAGTAAGCCCTCCTCTGCAACCTCCACCTTGTGAAGTTTGGCTCGGTGCCCGACAACGATTGAAAAGCGGCCCGTGGCGGTGACGAAACGGATCTCTCAAGACTAGCTAGGAAGATGAACAGGAGTTATGTACTTCTCGTAATTTTTCTTTCCTTGTTGATCCCGTTTGTAAAAAGAACCGGTGTAATCTTTAAGATCAATGCATTTTTTAAAAAAAGTATTTTAGAGAAGCTTACATATGAGTGTGGAATTCGTATCCCTGGTGGGGTCGCGGCGGGAAACACGGGGCCGCGCCGTACGTAGCCGCCCTCGATGCCGGTTGCCGGCCGCATGCCATGCCTCTCCGTTGGCTCGTCGGTATCGGTATCGGTGCCGGTCCGCACTCCGCAACTCCAGGTTGCACGCAGTGAGTCCGTACGTGCACGTGCAAGGCAAATAGGGTCGCAGTGGATCGCCGACGACGGCACCGATCGACGCCGTGCATGCACGCCAAATCATAAGCCCCGCAAAATCAAACAAACAGGTGCGTGCCTGCGTGCGTATAACCATATGGTGCGCTGCGTCCCTTTTGTTACCCATCCGTCGCTGGTGACCAGCCGTGCAGTGCCTTCATTTCCAGGTCCACCCATTCGCATAGGCATCGCGCCATGACTGGTGGTGTCTGTCTGTGGGTTCGGTCGTTTGTGTCTCCTTCCGCACCCGCAGTCCCTGGTCCCGACCCCAGCATAATCTCCAACTTCCAAAAGTTAACGTGCAGTGCACCGACCGACCGACGACGAATTGCCCGCACGCTCATCATCCACAAGCACGGTACGCCTAGCTCGGCCCACATTCATTCTTCCAAGCAACCTAATAGTAACCATGAGGACGGTGTAATTAAACGTTATCATTTGGGTGTGCCCATCGATAGCGTGGCGTTCACTCCACACCTGTTTGATGCGCCTGCTGCATGCCCTTTCCAATGCTCCCGCCCAGTCAGTCCCAGCCTAATGCTTGCTATGATCGATCGAGTTACCTCTCCCTCTTACAGTATACTAAGCCGGTAGTAATAGAAGTAGTACGAACCTTGTCCATTGTGCATCTTATAGTATTATTAGTATAATAATATTTCTAATAAATTAAATAGCAGGTATATACTATACAAGTACGACTGCTCCGTGGTGTCTGATGCATTGGAATTGGAAGTAGCCAGCCACGCCGTCGTGTTGACTGTTTATGTCTCAAATAAACAACGTACGGTTCTGTTAACTGCTACCACCACGCCATACTCTCTTTTTTTTTTTTTTTGAACCGGTCGGGGAGCCCCGACCTCTCTCTTTTTAATTAAATGAAAGAATGTTTACAGGAAGGATTATAAGGCAATTAGGCCCAAAAAAAAAAAAAAAACAAGCTATGTAACATAGTTATCTCGCCACTGGTTTAGGAGGTTGCATTTGACACCTTTGGCCTTGATACAAGTCAGGCCAAATTCATGAGTGAAAATTCTCTGCCAAGAGTTAAAATCTGGTCTTCCATTCTCAAAGATGATGCTATTTCTCACTTTCCAAATACTCCAGCAGGCACATATGACTATTTCTCTAAAAATGATACTTTGGAAGTCTGCTCTTGCTTTCAAGAACATGTCTGTTGGATTGAGTGAGAGATCCCAATGTATGTTTAAAGAATTCCAGCACTGTATAGCAAGAGGGCAGGCAAAAAATAGATGGAAATAAGATTCTTCAATAGACTGATTGCAAAGCACACAATCAAAGCTTTGTAACACCATATTTTTCCTCTTTAAGATGTTTCGAGTATTCAGTCTATCTCTGACAAGCAGCCAAAAGAAGAATTTCTGATTGCCTAAGTTACTGCTCTTCCAAATCCATTTAAAGAGGGGGGAAGGGTTTTCACTGTTTATCATTCTCTTGTAAGCTTTGCTGCTGATATACTGGTTACTGCCCCATTTGTAACTCCAAATGTCATTGGCACTGGTTTCTAGATCTGCTGAGTCGATTAAGGCATTGACCTGCTCAAGCTGATCTTGTGCTATCAGGGATAAAGTGGGGCTAAAGATCCTCTCAAAGGTTTGGCTTATAAAAAACCTGACAGAACATTTCGGCTTCCTAGTGAAGGAGAACAGTTGTGGGAATTTGTTTTTCAATGCATCATCAACCCAAACATCTGCCCAGAACCACGCCATACTCTCTCGAGAGCCTGGCCACTCGAGATGAAATGTATCCTCAAAACAAGTCTCCATCAAACCCTACACGACCCTACTCTCGACTAGCCGAGAGTCAACTAACATTCCCGGCCGTACATGAAACAAGAGCGGTGGAAAAATGTGTACGTACGCGTATGTGCTTTTCGTTTTAGAAAAGAAAACATGCGCGCATGTTGCGTGTCCGGGCAATATATAGCTCCTTCTCCTAGTAGTATTTAATCTATTGTGAAAAAAAGTAGTACTTATAAACGTATAAAAAAATTATATGACATTTTTAAAAACAATGTGATTTAGATTAAAAAAACAATGTGATTTATTCTTAAAGTTATATCATCCCAACCCCTTCATCCCATTTGAGAGAACCACGTATACTCAAACTTTTTTTTTTAATGTAAATTATATGACGTTTCCGTGAAATATAGGAGGATGGCTGCTACTAGATGGTACATAGCACTACACAGTATAGCCGTGTAGCGTGTGGCGTTACACCTAGACCGACCTAGCGAGAACCGAGGCATGTGCGCATCCCAGGCCATCGCACAGCTCCAAATGGAAAGTCCCCATCATATTCATGGCCGTGGATCGATCAAAAGGTGCACCGTCGGCTCAGCGTTCCATTCCTTTCCATATTTTGGGGTGTTCCAATTCCATCCATATTCGAATCTCCGCTATCTCGTTGCAGGTTCCTGGCTCCACCGGGGGTAGGTGTGCAGACGTGCAGTGGTGCACCAGCACCGGCCCACCGTTGTGGTGGTGGTGGCGACCGATTGCAATAATAATAGAGATGCAAGTGCAAAGCGATGATACGATGATGGACGACGACCGTACAGAGTGGCCGCTGACGTGACGACCAACACTCGATCAATTGGTGGCGGGTAACATAACACTCTCGCCATCTTTCTAGTTTCTATCGTCGTCTTTTCTGGGTACGGTGGGAGGTTGGCATGGAAACGGAACGGAATGTCGTCTGTACTGCCGTGTGCATGCATGAGCATGTCACTACGGCCGTGTGCCGTGCGAAAAGCTACGCTGCCGTACCATGCGTGTGGATGACTCGACTGTAAAAATAGGATTAATTAGCGTTTTCATAAACAAGCGAGCGAGCGAGCGAGGCCTGATGGCTGCCTAATCTCGTAATTATGCAACCTCTTTTTGAAAAGTGAATGCTCATGCTCTGATTTTTCTTTTCGAACCTGGGGACCAGAGAGCCGGCCGGCCGGAGACTTGACTGCAGGTGTGACCACAAGATCGAAGTAGCTAGATGCATTCGTTCGTCTCATCAAAATCAAAACCCTGGAAGATTAGCTAGAACCGCGCACGCGCACGACCATGTCTCTGTCCCGGCCTGTTAAATTAAATAGAAACAAAACCAGCACCCGCACCGCAGCTTACTGACTTTTACTACTGTACAAAAAGTCTACGGCGTTGGGGCGTCCCCCGTACGTTGTTTGCACTCGTGTGTTGGCCGGTCGCCGGCCGCAAGGTCGTCGACGACGAGTCCGAGGCTGGGGGCCGGGGGCTCTCTCTCCCAACAACCTGCAGCGGCCCGACGAGCTTGAGGACGACAAACCCCAGTGGTACAATCCAAAGCCGGACGACCGAGACCGACGGTCGCCGCCGTGCACGGCAGCAGGCACAACAGCGACACGACGACCCGTTCAAGAGAAGGGCAATTTGTATAGGTATTATATTGGAGACCTTTTCCATCGATCGCCTTCTTCCTTTCCTTTCCTTTCCTGATACACCCCGGTGGGTGGGTGGGTGTATAACGGCAAAGCAAGCACGACAGGATCGTCGTACTCGATCACGCTACTACTCATCATGCCGTGTGGTGTTGGTTCACACACTAGTGTTTTGATCACTTTTTACGTATACGTGGAGGCGTGGAGCAATCACTCCAAGCACGAGTAGGCAGCACGGCACATCCTATTTTTTTTTTCTAAATTTATTTTTTTTCCAATACATGTCTTCTTTCTTACCATAAATCTATCCTATCTCTTCCTATTTTAATTCCCGCGGAAATATACATCCATCCTCCGTAAAAAAAAACATAATTCTTTAACTTTTTAAAATCTAATTTAATCATTCGTCTTATTCAAATTAGAGCATGAGCATAGAAATTTATGCATTCGTCCTAACAAAAACTTATTCTCTCCTTCTTTTTTTTTAAACTCCAATGTCACAACATCTTAATTAATGCTCATACAGATTACCTAATTTTCGGAATGACATTATTGCCTTCTCTGATGGGTGGAACACGTACTTACCAAATAGTAATGCAACACCGTACTGTACGGAGTACGTACTATACAATACAAGTATTTATTCATTACTGAGAATAATTATCCTTTCCATCTCCGCACACGAAATTAAAAGAAACTGAATTGGCCCATTTAATGAACACAAACAACGCCGTACTGTACGCGCTGCAAAAGCGGGGAAAATCCCGTTGCTTTCCCGTTTTCCCCGTCAAAACAAAAACCACCTCACCTCACCTCGACGCGTCGAGGTCGAGCGAATACACACTGACACGCGAGGCGAGGAGGCGACCCCAGCTCACCACCGTACCGTCCGTCCCCTGCCCCCTGCCGCCCTCGCTCCCTCCGCCGGCGCGCTGCCGCCCTCGTGGGCCCACCTCCCCGCGCTGCGCGGCGGCGTGCTGGAGGTCAGTTAAATGCGCCCGTGACAGGAGGCGGCGTCGAGGTCGGGCGAGTCCGAGGCGGGCGAGCGGTGGCGGGTTAACTAAACCCGCCGTCTCTCGAGGCGGTGGACCAGGCGGGAGGCCGAGGGAGGGGGGAGGCGGTTCGGGGCGGCCATGGGGGGCGCCAAGGCGGAGGACAAGCCCGCCGCTACCGCCGCCGCCGCCGCTGCAGACGACTGGTGGTGCTACCAGTTTGGAAACAAGGTTGGATTTCTGCACACCACCACTTGCTGTCCTCTGTTCGATCCTGACCCACGTTTTGGGGTTCCGCTTCGCCGCCGCGGCTCACAAATCTCAAGCCCAAATTGAGCGGAGTACCACCGTGTTAGTGTTGTCCGTTCGGATCATTTCTTTCCGCGGGTTCACCCCCTCCAAATCCGTCTCTGCGATGGCGATGCGAGCTGCGCCTCAGTAGCCACACTTTCTGTCGCCAACATTCTTGTCCCGCGGCGCGGAACCCTGATCTGAAATGTCACTAAATCAATCAATGGCGATGCATTGTTTCGAATCGTTTCGTATTTCTGTTTTCCGTTTTATGTTTCTGTTTCCCCCTTTTTATGTGTCTGCTAGTTCCTAGTTCGGGGCCGTTTCCGTTCTCCGTTTCAGAATTGAAGATTGTTATAAGTTCTGTTTTTGTTCTACAAACAATCCCTTTGTTTTTGGTCCAAATCCTTTTCATTGCGGGACAAGTTAGGAATCTGTGGATCCCCTGTTCCATTTCTGTGTGCAGTATGAGTTGCAGAATACGAATCCACTTGATTTAGTCAGTTTATTATGCTTGTATCACCTCAGATACATTTTCAGCCATATTGATGGCTTCATTTTCAGCATCTCAGCTTGCATTTGTTTTTCTCTTTATTAGTACTTCCAGCAATTTCGGCCTTCAATTTTTTTGTCTTCTTTGCTGAGAATGAGAACGAAAGCTGGCTGTCATACTCGTTGTTGGGATAGATTCATTTATTAAGGCAGTTCGGAATCTCAGAATGTACTTCACACAAAAGGGCTTTTTCATCCCTTGCTGTGTCTTTCATGTTGGTAAAGGCTACCTAGCTGATTTGAATAGTACGTGCCCATTTTAACTCCCCTGCGGGACACAACTGGGTTCGTGAAGAAGGACAAGATAGATCTTGAAGTTTTATTTGTTTATATTACTGTGTCTTTCATGTTGGTAAAGGCTACTTAGCTGATTTGAATAGTACTCCCCTGGGGGACACAACTGGGTTCGGAAGAAGGACCAGATAGATCTTGAAATTTTGTTTGTTTATTTGTTCTCTTATTTTTTTATTTCTACTTATATAGATATAGTCAAATAGATGCTTCTTGTTTGTTACTTTGTACCACAAGGTTACAGATCTTACTACCTCAAAAAAGGCCTCCAATGTATGTACTGGCACTGAACGGCATATGCATTGTGCACCTTCTGATTGGTTTTGTACTGGTCGGAATCTGTTTGCAGAATGCATTTGACTTGAAGGCCCCGAAAAAGTCACCGCTCGCATTGAGAATGGTTGTCTTTGCTCTGACTATGTTATGCGGGATATCTATTTGCTCAATGTGTATGAAGCAACTAGGGGAGTGATGGCTGGTCAAGAATTGTCAAGATTGAAGTTGTGGAACAACCATGTAACAAGTCCACAGTTCCTCCTTCTGAGGTTCAATTTGTGCATTATCCTCAACCAATAACTTACAGCAGGTGAGATTTGCCCTGAAGCAAGATTTGCTCAATTTGTGCATTATCCTCAAGGACCTCAACCCATAACTTACAGCAGGTTTAATGCCTAATATAATTTTAATTCTAGGGAGGAATGCAGGTGCAATGCTGTCGGTACTTTGCAATTATATCATCACAACGATCTGGAAGTGGTTGGTTTGAAACCCTTCTTAACAGCCATATGAATGTTAGCTCCAATGGTGAAATTTTTCTCTATAAAAAGAAAGGAGAAGTAACATTTCCTCTATAATAAACACCTTGGATAAAGTGTACAACTTGGATTGGAACAGTAGTGCTTCCAAGAATGAATGCACTGCTGCTATTGGCTTCAAGTGGATGCTTAATCAGGTGAGCACTAAAACATGCAGTATTCATAATTTATTTGGATGGCTATTTTCATTTAGTTCCAGTATATTTCAGTTATTGAATCTGTAGGCTCCTAAAGGGCACACATGTTCACAACTCTTAGATGCTAGATGTAATTGCATATTGCACCAAACTTTTCCCCATTATATGAAACTGTTGAAAACCATGTTTAGCTTTCTGACTTGCTGTCAGAAACACCCTATACATGGTTACTGATCCATACCCAGAGCTCGGTGGGCTAAATGCACCAGTGCCTTGTCTAGGCAGCATTTCCTAGATATGTGATGATTTTTGTTCATGAATTTTGTAAATCTAAGATTCTAAGTAGGCTGACTGTTTGTGGTTCTAGTGTAGAGCTAGAAAAATGCAGGCTCTTACTTGGTTGAACTGCTGAATGCTTGAATGATTTGTTATATACCTTTTTTTTTTTTGTGAACCTCATGTGATTCTAAAATTGATAATTTCTGACTAGATCTAGAACATGGCATTATCCTGTACTCCTGTGCAGTATACTATTCCTTTGTAGTTCTGTGTTAATTTCATCAATCTGAAAGATGTAAATATTCTGGCCTCCAGATCCTTCATTTTAGACAATTTGTTTTTATTGAACACACAGGAAAACTGCGTGTCATTGCATTAAGAAGAAGAGAGTTTGTTACATCTGTTCATTTGATGCATTTTGGCCAATCAAAGAGCATACTGCAAATGCATATATTTGATAGTTTTCGTAGTGTGTCCAGTAGATCAATTATTCAGGGCTTCATCTAATTTGTCTGAAAACTAATGTTTTCCTGGTAGACAGATTGACTAATAAAACCATGGCCAAACATATATAGAGAGAGACTCGAAACAGCTGACAGTGTATGTTTTATTTTCAGGGTCTTGTGGCAAATCATGTGGATGTGGTGGACTACTTCAATCAAAGAGGAGTCTCTGCAATATTTCTCTTTCGAAGGAATCTGCTCCGTCAGTTGGTATCACAACTAGCGAATAATCATGACAGATCCCTTAAGCAATTAAATGGAACACACAAGGCCCATGTCCACACAAAGCATGAGGTAATTCTATATAAAGAAATGGTTCAACTCTGCCTCAGTTATGTCAGAAACTCAGGATTGTCTGAGTTGATCTCTAAGTTTGATGTGTTGTTTTTTTCCTTCGCAGGCCCATATACTTGCAAGATACAAGCCTAGGCTCAACACGACATCACTAATATGGCAACTGAAACAAGCTGATGACTACACTCGCGATGCTCTTGAGAACCTAAATAACACACGGCACATCACTGTCTATTATGAGGATATCGTTTGCAACAGAACAGTGAGTTCTTACTGATTAAATTGTTAATACATTCTGCAGCATGTCTAGTTTCCTTTCATTGTGTTGCTTATTACAAGCACTGCATTGTTGCAGAAGCTTTATGATGTCCTGGATTTCCTCAACGTGCCAAGGACGAATCTGGTGAGCCGGCACGTGAAGATACACACAAAGCCACTGTCGGAGCAAATTGAGAACTGGGACGAAGTCTACAGTGCCCTCAACGGTACCCAGTACGAGGGCTTCCTGAATGCCGCTGACTACGTAACATAACATCACGTGTCCACATCTCTTGATGTGGATGTATCCACATCTCTCGATGTGGATGTAGATATAGCCCCCTTGTTTGTGTGATTCTTTCGTTTTTCTTTTCAAGTAGCTGGCCTTGGACGTTGCCTTTGGCAGAAATTTTGATGCGTTGAAGGCGCTTTGCCATGGTTGCATTCTGAGTTCCTGGTTAGCCTCACTAATTGTATACCTGCTTTAGCCGTGTCCCTATGACTGACCCTCGAGCTTCACTAATCTTTGTAGTGCTTTGCTGTGCTGGTTTACATGTGATTGGGTGCTATCGTCGGTGATCTTACATTCTTACCGTGAACTGTTTGGGTGTGCTATGTATGACTCGGGTAGAAAGGTCTCTTTCATATTGGAGTGATCCGTGTTGATTTTTAGACGGTCAAATTCATAATCTTCGTGACCTTTCGTCCGTCTGGGCACCAGTCGTCGACTAGGGCGTCTACACTGGTGTCGTTTCTGATAGACTATGAAGTCTCTCTCGTGAATCGTGAAGCTGCAAATGTCGCAGTCAACGACCGGTAGAGGCCGCCAGAACAAGCCTTTTTTTTTTGAGCAAAACAAGTCAATTGTTACCAAGGGCTATGTTTCTGGGTTGGGCCGAGCAAGCGAGATTCTGAAGCATTTTCGGCCTTGTTCCATTCTGCCTGGGGTTACGCACCTCTTTTTTTCTTCTTTCGCAAATTGACTAAAGATAAAGCCACCCCGTGTGTTTGGCTACAAAAAGTCTCCTGTGCCTGTCGAAGTTCCAAGGAGAAAAAATGAGCACGAACCTGGGACTGGG
The DNA here is from genome assembly GCA_015847255.1 of Hyparrhenia diplandra. Taxonomy (NCBI): domain Eukaryota; kingdom Viridiplantae; phylum Streptophyta; class Magnoliopsida; order Poales; family Poaceae; genus Hyparrhenia; species Hyparrhenia diplandra. The sequence continues at coordinate 26,707 of JADLZK010012303.1, read as the reverse complement.
AGGAGCCCCTTGCTGCTGCTTCGGCTTGACCCAGCTGCAGCGCGCCGCCGCCGCCGTTAGGCTCCGGTTGCCGCCTGCTCGAGCCACGGACACTTCGGCTTCCCAGTTGCCGGCGCGCCTGAGGGGCGGTGCTGGAGCAGGTGGACCTGGCACTAAGCAAGGGGAACGACGAGGCCGCGCTCTCCCTTGTGCGCAGTTTGCAGGGGGTGACGGCGGACTCCGGGCCTTTGGCGCCGCCAGGCAGGTTTGTTTTGTGGGCCTCCGTTCTTGATCTTGGCGACGCCTTCTCCATTATTCTTGCTTTTACTAGTGCCAATTCGTCATGCGATTAGTAACAGTCCACCTGCGGTTATGTGTGAATTTTTTAGCATGTTTTTTTTTTCTTCTGGTGATTAGCTGTGACTTCTTGACTACGAACGTATCAGGAACCATCATCAGAAGTCATAACCATCAATTATTAGAGCTCAAATATGATGTTGGGATCAGAACACGGCCGCCATGATACCTTTGCCTTGACTAGTGAGTTGAGTACACAATAATGATTGTTAAACAACAGGAATCACTGTCTTAATTTTGCTATGGTTTATTGCTTGCACCCATTCAATTCAAGGCATAAATGAAGCCAACTAAATTTGTTGCAAGCTAATTACAAGCAAAGTATTACTCCTTTTTTTTTTTCCCAACAAAGAGAACTAACTGACCTTTTTCTCTTTCAGGTAACTATTTTTATATCGAAGCAAATGCAACCTTTTGTTTTGTCCATCCGCTTCTCTATTAGATTTTCGTACATGGTTCTAGGTGGTGATATTTCTTTTCCCACATAATTGAAGGGGAAGGAACACGAACATGATTTACCTTTTTGGTACCTCATTTTTACAGTCTCTTATTATTTAACCAAACCTGTAACAGGTACCTCAACGACTTTATAAATTGGATGAGCTTAAACTGAATGGGATTGATACTTCTGCTTTCCTATCGCCCGTGGATCGGACACTAGGATCAATTGAGAGAAATCTCCAAATTGCTGCAGTTCTTGGAGGGCTTTCTGTATCAACTGCATTAGACCTTTCTCAACTCAGATCCTGTTTCTCGTACTAGGTCTACTATCTTTGTGGTCCGTGGACTTTGTGAGTAATCTGCAACTTGCTTCGAAAAACATTTTATCATCTGCTTCTAGAAAACATATATGTCTGCATTACTGCTCTCATTTAATCAACTAGCTAGGAATTTTCTTTCATATTTATCCTATAGTTTGCTTCCATATACTGAACTTCCTAGCACCTGATAACTTTGGAACTAATTGTTGCCAGATGTCCATAATATTCAGTGCATGCAACCACTATACTTCTACCGTCTGGTTGCTATTGTGATTTACAGATCTTTCCTCTTCAGTACATACTTTAATGCCATGAACCATTTATTTAATTCTATGTGTCATTATCTAAACAATGAGCTTCCAATAAGCCTCTCTGTCTGGAGCTTACCCAACTACAGTTTTCTAGGTATATTTTGGTGGTGGGGTGCGAAACTTGGTTCTTGATACAATTGGTCACTATCTCAGCCAGAAGTATCACAACAGAGTTATTCAGGTAGTCCTACACTCCATACTGTTTTGTCAGGATCTTTGGTGCTTGGGTTTTATATAGTCCTGGAAGTTGTTTTGACTTGATAAACATAAAACTTTCAAGACACTCAAATTGGTAACTTATAGAATGATGAAGGTAAAAATGATCTCAACATCTATGTGCCTCATACCTTTGTAGCAATGCAACGACAATTATGATATCAAGTGTCAACTAGTAAATACTGTGATTAATCACTGTGAGTTATGTTTCTTGATATCTGAACAGGCCTGTAGCAAGCATGTAACTTTTATTTCCTACATGGACAAAGTTGCAAATGGTAGTATGAACATTTGATTTGGGTTTTTGGCTCAGTTTGATTATGCCTGCTTTTCTGACAAAACTGGTCTTTTTTGTTTGCCTCAATTTGGTGATTCCAGCTTTACAGGTTCTAAGAAAATGATGTATTACTATTTTTAATAATGCTTTGGTATCAAAGTGAAATGAACTGAAAAGGGAAACAAAGTAGTTTAATGAGGATGCCACCAAGACCAAAACATGCTTTAAACGTTGCTGATGTGTTGGGTTTCCATTTTCTAAAAAAGACCACAAAATGCAAATCTTCATTTTCTCCTTTTTCATTACTCAGTGCTTTCCTTTGAATGGATATAAGTTCTAAAATTGATATCATGTACAGCATGAAGCTGGTCACTTCTTGATAGCGTACTTGCTTGGAGTGCTTCAAAAGGATACACAATTACAAGCTTGGATACACTTATCAATCAAGGATCGCTTAACATGCAAGCTGGAACAGCTTTTGTGGACTATGAGTTCCTTGGAGAGGTTAATTCTATTAAATTCTGAAAACTTCTTAATCTTCAAGTTTTTTTGGATAAGTTCCTATTTTCTACAAGTAAAAACACTTTCCACTGATTTCCATCTGAAATGTTGAACTAGCTCATATATTGAGTGAACAGAAGCTTCACAAGTTGGTTATGCATCTTGTATGCTTAGATTATCCGCAGACATGTCTGCACCCTGTTTTAGATCACAGATCGAACTCCAGCCCCATGGTTTCATTGTAATAATGGCCAGAATTTGAATAACTTCCTTCAGTCAAATATTTTATGAATATCCTTAAGGCGAAGAAAGCAGATCGAATTATCTGCATCAGTTGAATGATTCATTACTCTTTTCTTGGCTGACAAATTCCACATGTAGTTTTGCAAGAACTTATATGGAGTGCATAGTTAATATTACCAGTTCATTTTATGCAGTTAACTTACTGCTGTATATCTTTTAAAAAATTTAAGCACTACAACAGTGTGGTATAGTTTCTAGAGTCTAGACTAATGGTTATCTTTTTCTTTCAGATCAATTCAGGCAAGCTATCTGCCACGGTGAGAGTTCCTAGAAACCTTTGTTTTATAAAAGGCAGGCTGCCTCACTTTGTATGTGATTCATGATGCCCTGGCATACACTCAACTCTCAACCAGTATAATATCTACTTAAAAGTCAATATATGCTGATGAAATATCATCACTGAAGATTAGGATTTGAAGAAGTTTTAGGGATACTAGTGTTATTTCAACAAATCTAAGTGATAAATTTGGGCCACTTTTATTGTTTTTGTTAAATTTAAGGACAACTATTAAGACTGTTGCACATGCCTTGAATATGGTTTTCTAGAATGGTCACCCGCAACTATTAAAACTGAATGGTACCCACAAAGAATGCTTTGAAGGCTGATTTGCATGTGCATGATCCTGATCTAGTCAATTTCCATGTAAGCTGGTCCAGCAATAGTACAATATTCCACAAAGGCTGAAATTAACAGATATTCTCAGTGGTTTACTGTTGGGGAACCTTTGATATTCAGCAGCAATTTCAAAACCCTGAGCAACAATCCTTTTATTGGTAGTCCTTTTGGTAACTAGAGGTGAGGTGCCAATTCACTCAGCATACGACAATGCAACCAACAACCTGACCAGAATTTGATATCTCTACCATTTTGACCAGGGGTATTGTGGGCAGTGAAAACAGAGCTTAGGCATTGGGATAGCCACAAGACATTTTTTGTTTCCAAATCTAAAAAGGCACAAGACAATTGCTGCTAATTTAGCCTGCTGTGCATCCTTCCAAAGAAATCCCTGTCTCTGCTTATCATTTGCTTTGATACCCATTTAGGAAGATCAAAAGCAATCATGAAATAAATAGGGACTGATGTCTTCCAGCTCTGTTCCATTTGTGTGGCCTTTCACCCAGGAGACAAATTGAACCTTACTAGTTAAAATTAATTGTTTGTGTAATCTGGATTATTTTGTTGCCATTTAGTGTTTTTGATGTCATCGAGCATTGTTTTTCTTCTTGCAGATGGTGAACAAGTTCTCGTGTATAGCACTAGCTGGAGTCGCAACAGAGTATCTTCTGTACGGACTTGCAGAAGGAGGATTAGCTGACATCAATAAGGTCTGTGCTGTAAGCATCAATTACTTCCATTGGGTTTGATAGGCATCATATTTCACCGTATTTTCTGTTTTGTGTGTCCCATTTGCCTTATGTACAGCTTGATGGATTGCTCAAGAGTTTGGGTTTCACCCAAAAGAAAGCTGATTCACAGGTGAGATGGGCTGTGCTGAATACCGTTCTCATACTGCGTCGCCATGAAAAAGCTAGATCGCAGCTTGCAGAGGCAATGTCTACAGGGAAGTCAGTGGGCTCTTGCATCCAAGTAATAGAAGAGTGTATAAGCACTGATGATATTTAACGCGGATGAAATTAACAGTTCACACTAATGTTCCTGAGCCCTAATGCCCTATAGGCCTCCCTTGTCTTGAAACCAACACTCACGAAATGAACTGAGAATCCGAACAAGCAAGCCCCTGCCAAGCATGGTAAACATTGTAGCTATGGAAACAACTGTGGCGCTCTGATGTATGATGGCATGTTTAAGACCATTTTGGAGTTTGGACAACGACATTGCCTTTGTCCTAAGGGTATATTCCCTCCGTTTCAAATTGTAGTTCACTTTGGCTTTTCTAGATACATTGATTTTGTATTGCACCTAGTTATACACTATGTCTAGATACATAATAAAATCAATGTATCTCTGAAAAAACTAAAGTGAACTACAAATTGAAAGGAGGAGTAAATTGCAACGTCAGATTTGTGTTGAGATGGAGGAAAAAGGAGAAGTGAACTGCAGCTGTAAGACATAGGCTCCAGAAAGAAGTCCTAAATGCTCATGCTTACCCATACTGCAAGGGACACAGCGTAGTATGCACGAGACTGACATCATAAGCACCATGAAATCGTATGTACTGTTATGAAACGGTGTCTCTCAACAGACACCCATTCGGCACAGCGCATTCACCGAGCGATCTTATCCATCGAAAGTACAAGATTAGTGGATAAGATTAGATAGTTTTGTTCCAAAGGGCATGTCCTTTGGGAACGGCCGTGTCCCTTCGTGACACCCCCTTCATTTGTATAAATATATTTCGAGAATAAATATATTTCGTAGATCAATGAAAGAGCGATTCTTCCAATCACTTGTTTATTTACATTCACTTCTAATACGTTATCAGCCACGTTGTTCTTCCCTGAGAAGAAGGCCAAACTCGCCGGAAATTACTTCACTGGCATCGGCACGTCGCTGCCTCGCTCCGATCTACGATCCGATGGGAACGAGTTCGCATGGAAGAAGGAGACCAGGCTCCACACGCGGCACTCGCGCGGCCAGCGGCGGTTTCCGTGGTCGTGCGATGGTTTCCGATTGAAACCGTCCGTGAGACCGGTAAGATGCAATTGCAATGTTCTTGTCTTCCTGATGACTCTGGATCGACCTCGCTGGCACCATGCGTGCCTGCCATCGATCGATCCGACCCCTCATGCGAAGCCAGGCGAGCGGCAGCACTTGAGGCCCGCCAAGCCGGTGACGAGGGCCATGCGGCAGGCCGCGGCAGGCCTGAGGCTGCATCCGTCCGCACGCCGTTCCAGCGACGGTGCCTACACTGGCTGCCTCGTCCTCCCCTCCGCTAGGCCTGGGCCCACGGCGGTGGTCGTCCGAACGACGACTCCTCTGCCCGCAGCCTGGAAGCCTCGCTGCGCCCTGACCCCAGCCCGCACGGCCTTGTTACTGGCAAGCGGTGGTGAATGGTGATGGCTTCTTCTCCTTCGATGAGGGGGGTGTAGGCTGCGATATGAAGAACGTGAGGCGAAGAATGGGCCCAAATATAACTAGCGACTGAATTATAGTTTCAATTGACCCATATAATACTATACTGTTTTCATTTGTTTTCAGCATGAATTCGCGTAAGACTTTTTTAGTCTCTAGTAATTCCGTGCTGTAAATTTAACAGTAACCTATGTTTATGTATGATTATGGTTAGTCACCGACTTTTAACAATATAATATAATCGTACTCATGATATTTTGCCATTGTAAAATATTTGTTTATGGTATTTGTTCAAAGCATTTGTCTCGTTACGTGGCAAATCCAATAAACAAATATCCTTGTCATTGTAACCATGATCTTGCAGTTTATTTATTTTGCAATTGATTATGTTAAGTTTAAGCCCATTTATGCTTTTATATCAAAGCTCGAAGTGCTTAAAACTTGGATGCAACATTTTAGGTGTATTTTCTCATCAATTGTATAACGCGCATGTTCTCTATTTGTATGTTGGCCAAACACAAGGTAACACCATTATTGTTACTGTGGGATCTACACTAAGTAAACACTTAGTGACTATCCTCAACGTGCATACCCAACGTCACAAATTGGAACATTTGGTCTACATCTTTTCACAAAGATGACTACCATTAACTTCGCATTCCTATTGGCCATGCACAAGGTAGCACTATAGATGCTACTGTGGGATTTACACTCAGTCCACGACTTAGTGACTATCCTCAACGTGCATACCCAATTCGTTTCTTGAATTAATTAAGGTCTACATCAAATTTTTGATGAGTACTTTAAGACGTGTTCATACAAGTTGCATAAGAAATGATATTATGCATGAGATTTTTTTATACGATCATGAATACAAGATTTATCTTGTCCATATTTTGCATCCCATTATACTATGATATATTTCACTATGCTTTTTATTTGCCGCATGCAAATATATATTACGGATCCTCGGATCTTCACGAAACTGCATAAGTGATATATTTGTTTGCTTTGAGCCCTCGGTTCAATGTGAATTTTAAATTTACAAGCAAATAAAATTATTATTCTATTTTGGAAATTATTTCAAACTAGAATTGGTACTTGTTCAAGGAATTTGCTTTATGGCAATTCCACTAACAAGTACTAGTATTGTTACAATGTTCAAAGTGTTTGCCCATGGCAATTCCCAATAACATGTAAGCGAGTGTTGAATATATTGTTCAAAATGTTGTCCTATGACATCCCCAATAACAATATATTCCGCTTTTATTGTATATGCAATTTACTTTTGCACTTTAATTAAGCCTATTAGCTTAAATAAATAGCAATATATCGAGCATTATTTTGGGGAGCTACTTTCTATCACATATAATCTATGTTTTGGTGAAGATTTTACATCATCTATTCCCATTCCCAGATCCCAAAACATTAGCAAATGACTTTGTCACCGGTTACTGTGTAGAATGGAGAGTCTATAGTCAAGTATCACCTTGAATCCCCAAATTTTTTTGCCTTTATGCTATACAATTTACTCCCAAGTAAATTCATACATGATAAACTCATGTTGGACTTGGCTAATATTTCCAATTTGGAATATTTCCAACCTCGCATTGGATGGAATTTATTTTCCTAATATGAGATATCAACGGTATCATTGGGGCATATGGCATAACAACTGTTATTGCTCAATCCCAACCAAATGCTCTGTCCATTACGGATATTGTCACACTTACGTTTATGCATTTTATGCAACTCCAACACTTGGATTTCTTCAAATCCGTGTATTCAAAGGAGTGAGATCCATCTACCTTTTACATGTCCATCATTGGGATTTGAACAAAGGCTGTAATATTGCTCAAATCATAAATGATTGTTTACTCATTCATTTATCAAGGATCTTTGATCTATGGCAATTTACAACATAATGGATTATCATGAATTCAAAAGTCATTTTTCATTTAGAAAAGTGATAAAAGTGTGTCAAATCTCATATTTTCCACCAAAATATGATTGTACAATCCATGTACACAGAAATGCCAAATCATACATTTGGCTCAATTATTCCCCAACTCATTGGAGGCAAGCGACTTCGTTGGAATAGTTTGGAGTTCACTTCAACAAGCAAATGCTTGTAAAGTCTCCGTATTTCTATTGGAGATATTATTAGCCTAATACCATACTTCCACATGTAGTATGATGTCCAAATAATATCATGTATGTCATACATGATATATATTCTATATGAGTGTAAATTCTTTTGGATTCTGCCTCACTTTATAGAATCATTTGGGATTCAACTAGATGGAAAGGAATCTTGTATTGTCCCGCTAACATAATTATGAGAGATTGTACTCTTTGCGGTATTCAATTAATCGTGGATGCATCTATGTATCCAGATTCCATAAATACCCTATGGTGTTTTCATATAATCTAGTTGCATGGTTTCCGCACAGAAACCAAATACTAAGGAGTGATGGTGAAAATCTTCACTCTACCTAGTGCAACATATACGAAAACTAAATAATTGTGCAAATTCCTTCCATATCGTCTGGGGTGTATTATACATGCATCAATCCCATATTACATGTTGCGTAAACAATAGTTTTCTCTCTTGATCCCATCAAGATTTGGCATATTTGCCTTCATCATTCTATATTTAGAATGACGAGAAAATTTTTATCAATTCTATTGGTCATAACATCAATATGAGCCACCACATTTCTTGAAAAAAATCAAGAACATACATGTGACTCTATTTTCCATTTTATGTACCATAAAGATACTATGTAATGCACATCTATGCATCTACTATGTTGTCCTAAATGTGTGCCTTACTCATAAGGTATCACAAATTTACCAAATCAAACTTTCAAAATTCTTCAATTTAGAGCAAACAATCTGGACGCAGGATCAATCCATTTATATGGAATAGTTTGGTTATAGGTACTACATCATTAAGTATCTTTTGATTCATACATAAACTGGTCCAGCTGAATCTCTCATCGAGAGAATCAAGTTTGTTATTTCGATGACCCAAAATAGAATTGCAATTTGCCAACATCTAGTTGGTGACATGCGGATTTACACACCGCATCGTTAATTCAAATTCAAATCGCATCTCTACAACTGCCTCTATTGCAGTATACGTGGACTTTTAGGCGTAGCCAAACATTTCCCATCTACGCATCGAGTATGTTTTCACATACCCATATCACCACTCCAACATACCAGTGGGCATTAGGGATCCTGATTAGGTAATTCTATAAGGATTTTATACATCGCCCGTATGTTGATCATGATTTGAGGATAATTCTAGGCATTAGGGGGAGACTTATACCACACAAAGAATGCCAAGAATCAAAAGAGCAATCCTCACGTCCACGTACCAAAGAATCTAAACCTTATTGTTTAGAATATCTTAAATTTGCATCATAATGCAAAGAATCTGCCATAATCATTTACTGATAATAAGGGTGTCACAAAATCCTTTTATCCTGCTCATAATGCGCCCGAAAGAATGGAGGTACCAAAATAAAACCATTCAACTCCCACTTCTAAAGAAGAGGGGGAGAAGTACGGCCGCTCCGAAGGATAATGCTCGAAGTAAGCATTCAAGGATATCGAGGACTAAATCCTCCAAATCAGTAAATCCAAGCCAACCTTAAGTTGGTAGACACCCAATAGTGGATAAAATCCTACACCAGGACCAAATCCACAACCCGGATCAATGGTGCACCCAAATTCTAATCTAGGGACATTGGAACACCTTGACTCCATATGGGAAATGACTAGGAGTCCAAAAGGGTTAATATTTTCACTTGCTATGTTGATTCCAAGCAGTGAATCAATCATTTAAAGACTACAAATTGTCGCGACATATACTCCTCAAAGATTGCTTTTCACCTTACTGGATCCCGACCAAAAGTCCTAGGCAGAGTGTCCTCACACTCTAATTTGGTCAAACTAAAAGGTGGCAATTAAGGAAAATTGCTCTTGTTCAATGATGAGAAGTATTACCGCAATAATATCTTCTCTCACATAGTTTCTTTTAAGAACTAAGGTGGTGAACAATAAGAGCTTGTAGCATATGGTTTCACGCAGAGACCTAGCATGGCATACCCTATGGTATATGTGAAAATTAAGTTTCAAATTCAATAATTGGCAGATTAAACGGATTTGAATAGATTCGAACGTATAAGTCCCAATGGACTTCACATTTTGAATCCAAATACAAATCGCAACATACATGGTGTATAATTTAATATACAATTTTCATCATATGAACTGGAGATGGAGGATTTGGGTAAGACCAAATAGGCTTACAACTTGTGCACCGTCCTTCAAGGATTTTAGTGCATCAATGAGCCTATATCTAGAAAATATTGAAGAAATTCAATATATATATGGACCAATCATATCATAACAAAATCCCAATGGTTATTGGTTCTCTAGAAATAGAGGATCCATTTAGACCACGAGATATTGGAGAAAAGATATTGGGACTGAAATTCCATATCTTAGTGTCATTGGAGCACTTATGTATCTTGCAAATTGCATTAGGCCTCGATATTGCATTTGCAATGACTATACTAGTTAGGCATAGTGCAAATCCATCTCACCGTCATTGAACGGAGAGAAGCATATCTTCGATATCTAAGTGACACAAAGGATCTTAGTTCACTCTTTAAGTGAAATCAATGATCCCAATATGATTGAATACATAGATACTAGTTGCTTATCTGGTCCCCATTATGACCAATTCCAAACATGGTTTTTGTATTCTTACATGGAGGTACAACTATTTCATGAAGTCTTCTAAACAGACTCTCATTGTGACCTCTACTAATCATTCGAAATTATTGCTCCATTTGAGGCATCACATGCATGTGCATAGCTTCACAGAATGATTAACCACATACAACAGTCATGTGGCATTGATTCGATTGAATCACCTACAATTATCTACTAAGATAATTTGCTTGTGTTACATAGATGCAAATAGGTTACATCATAAAGAGTAATGTCACTACTACATTGCCCCTAAGTCGTTTTATTCCCATGAAAGTGGGAAATAAACGTCTTGCAAATCAAGTCATGTCATGACTTTGAAATTTGTAAGAATCAGGGGGAGACATCTTTTAGATGTTGACCTATACCAAAGATCTTATTATACTCTTTTCTTTCATAAGTTTTACTCACAAGGTTTCTTGTGAAAGTTTTTAATGAGGTAATATTAACATAAGCATGTGTCATATTTTCTATTTTCCCCACCGGGGTTTTTGTGGGAAATATCAAAGACACATATTGCCCTCACAACTCATCCATGGTTTTCCCTGAAAAGGTTTTTCATATGAGTTATCGAAGAGGCAATACCATTAATATGTCGTCACATTTTCTCCTATTTTTCCCACTGGGTTTTTACAGGAGTTTTTAGCGACGTATCACTTTATATTGCTCCTCATATTTTTCCTAAAAAGGTTTTTGGGGGAGTTATCTTTATGTCGTATCTCCAATATTTTTTCCCCACTAGGGTTTTTAATGGGATACCAATGACATAGTGATTTATTTAAATCACAAACAAATATGCTATTTTCTCCTTATTTTCCGATAAGGTTTAAAGGAGTTTTTGTGGCATATCCATATATTCCTCAGATTTTTCCCATTGGGTTTTTTCGAGAATCTAGCTTTACAGCTACATTGATCTCAAGAAAGATTCGATCGAGGGGAGTGTTATGAAACGGTGTCTCTCAACAGACACCCCTTCGGCAGACGCCTGTTCACCGAGCGATCTCATCCATCGAGTACAAGATTAGTGGATAGGATTAGATAGTTTTGTTCCAAAGGGCATGTCCTTTGGGAACGGCCGTGTCCCTTCGTGACACCCCTTCACTTGTATAAATATATTTCAGAGATCAATAAAAGAGACCGTTCTTCCAATCACTTGTTCATTTACATTCACTTCTAATATATACTACGCGAGAGCGGAGCATGTCATATAATAGCAGAAGCAGCGCGCTGGGGGTGTCTGGTTCATTACGGTCGCTAAATAGATCTTTTTAATCAGAACGGCGTGAGCATTGGGGGTGTCTGGTTCGGTAACCGACAATTACCTTCCAGGCTTTGTATTGTCAAACTGCTTAATGAAAACGTGCTGTAGGGTGCAGAGCAATCCGTTCAGCTCTAAACTCTTTTGCCAACAGAGCTCCATTCACAGAGCTCTAAAACCTCAACAGTCATGCTCTTGATTTACAGAATAAACACAATAACACAAGTAGCATCACATAAGGTACGAACGACGCACATAGATGCAGGCTCTTGCCTATGTTCATAATACACAAGGTCTAACCACTGATAAGACAGCCACTTTAACAATTGGCTAGCACCATGTCATCGGTTCCCAATTCTGCTCTACCTGTACTCGAACATCTAAAGTTGTCTATGAAGTTTGTCAAAAAAAAAAAAAAAAGTTGTCTATGAAGTATCTGAACGGATGTAGAACTTCCTTATGAGAGTTGAGCGAAGGGGCTGCCCCATATCTCTTATTACATGATACTATGCAACTAACAGAAGCACAACACGCTTTATTGCCCAGACTAAATAATAATGTTAAACATCAACATAAGATTACAAGATGACCTCAGGGAGCTGTTGTTAACTACTGAAAAGAACCTGCAATATCAAGTTGCAGCAGTTAGTGCGATTGCACAACATTTATAAAAATAAAAGATTACTCAAAATTAGGATCTATATTCAGTGTTTTCAGTCTTACAAGGTCTAGATTTCTTATGCGAGCTCGAGAACAAGAGCTGATGCTCCGCCTCCACCGTTGCAGACACCAGCAACTCCAATCTTGCCACTCTTTGCCCTGAGAACCTGTTAAAAAGAAACAAGGATTATGAGGGTCGAGCACCACATATTTGATGTCCCAACGTGATGACAACAGATTATTCCCAAGAGTTTGCTCAAAGAAAATGAAGAGAAACTATTGATCGCCAGCAAGAAGTGAAACAAGGGATGGGTGGCTCTCATAATCTTAGTCAAATATCAATGTGAACTCTACATTTGCAGGTTTATACAAGATCCAGTTTGCACATAGAACCCAGTAGCAATAGTGAAGATATTTACTGTTCATCACAAACCATATGATGATATGCTAAAGTATTTTTCAGAATTCATTATTTACTTTTTTTTTTTTCTAGAAAACGAGGAGAGCTGCACTTCATTATATTAAGAAGAAAAATCATTATTTCCTCAAAGACCAGCATCTAATTTTTTTACTAGAAAAAATTGCACATCTTTAAACAAAGGGGATCATAACTCAGAAGATAAAATAAACATCAATGTGTACTTACACCAATAAGGGTAACCAAAATGCGAAAGCACCACTGCACCCGAGAGGATGTCCTAAAGATACAGCTCCTCCATGAACATTAATCTTTTCCTGCAAACACATATGTTGTTAGCACAGAGAATACTGTTATCATGCAGTTTTAACTTTTAGCCATGATTACTGTTAGCCATGATGTTTTAACTTTTAAAATCCACAAAGAATGGCAGTTTAATACAGGTAGGTGACACTTACTAAAGGAATCCCGAGAAGCTTTTGATTTGCAAGTGCAACAGCCTGTATTGATAAGTAAAAAGACATTATTACAAAAAAGTAATCAGTAAAACAAGCTCTCAACGCATAACAACAAAGGGTTACAAATAATTAAGTAGTGAGTAAAGCAAACTCAATACATACTGAAAAGGCTTCATTAATCTCATAGAAATCAACATGGGATGACTCTAATCCAGCATTTGCGATAGCCTTTGGTATTGCAAGTGCTGGGGTGGTTGTAAAAAGCTCCGAGCCTGTATAAACAACATCCATATTACAAAATAATATTCTATAGATTACAAATTCCAATAGATGATAAACTTTGATATCTAAAATAATAACACAAAACCGTACCAGATAAAATAACTTACTCGTAAAATATTTAGATCGCAATGTAAATTAGAATAAGTGCACTCTACTCTTAAGGAAGCTAACAACTGTTACTGTGGCTTACTTGAGCTGCATCAGCATATCCTTTGATCCTTGCAAGGACTTGCAGACCAAGCTCTTGAGCCTTCTTCCCACTCACCAAAACTAATGCAGCAGCTCCATCACTGATCAATAAAAACAAATTAGATATGACTGGTTGCAGAAAGCTACACAAGCAATAGTAGGCAGCACACTGGACAGTACTGGTCAGCTAAAAATAGACAGTACAAAAATGTGATGAAACAGGCCTAGGACAACCATGAAGAAATTTAGAAGGGGTAGGCCAATTTTTGTTGTTTGAACGGACATAACAAGGTATTAAAAATGTTTTTACTTTTTATGTGATTAATCATCACTAATTTGGGTGGCAATTATAAAGAATAAGTTACCATTTATTTAACAAAGCAGAGCATATCCAAGCAGTCTAAAAACAAATAGAGAAGTAATGAAGTCGACAAAATGCATGCATAATATATCGGTTCAAAAACAATGTATGCATATTTCATAATGTAATAATATAATTTAACTGTCAACAATTAAATATGAGAGCAATAGGTCGATGGCAAAAGGGTACAGGGGTACATATATAGGCAAGAGTCATTAGGGTTTATAGAAACATTCAATCTACGGTGACCCTTGCCTAATCAACCATCATCTACTATAATCCTACAGCAGCCCAGCCATATGGGCTTGGGTGCCAGGCCCATGGCCTGCCCAGAGGGCGCCTATTCTAACAACATAGGTTGTCCTTCAGACCTGTCAGCTAAACAACTTAACAACATATGGTATAAAACCAAGGTTTCAGTAAGCCTTTGTAGGACAAAAAGGTCTCAAATAATTCAAGCAGCTACCTTATACTAGAAGCATTTCCAGCAGTAACTGTACCACCATTCTCCTTGAAACTTGGGCGAAGTTTCTTTAGTTTTAATGGGTCAAACTGAGAGACAAGAAATAGCACACAACATAAATAAAACTGGCATGCATTGATTTTACAATAACTGTTAGCAAAGCTCATCATGTGAGGGACATTCCATTTGGAGGAAGCAAGAATAGTGAATAAAATGCCTGCCAGTCTTTTTGCCTTTGACCAACTACAAGTTTTATTTTGTTCAAAATATTTTGTTACATCAGAAAAAATCACCTTATCCAGGCTTTCATCTTTCTCAATGAGTGTTGGCGGTTTTCCTCTACCAACAGGAACATGAACCTGGGCGACAAAACATTGAACATAAGAAACCAAGCAAAGGACATAATGTCTACTTGTCTAGTGTCATCAATGAGGGAGAAAAAAAAAAAATGAGGGAGAAAAATACTGGAACAATCTCCCATGTAAAAGCACCACTGTCGCGAGCAGCAATTCCACGCTCGTTGCTTTGGATAGCAAATGCATCCTATGCAAGAATAAGTAAAATATCAAATACACCAGAATTTGGCAATATATTTATTGCAATATAGAAGAAAATACATTGCAACAGATAAGTGAAAATTCAAAGGCAACTGACAATTTTAATTTAATACTATAACAAATTTATTAAGAAGAATTATGTAAACAGATACAGGAAAATCATCAAGGTATAAAATTGTAATGTTGTGTACTGATGAGCAGCTTTTAAGAGAATATAACATTCATATAGCTCTAACAAGAATACAAAAGGTGCTCATATTTGCGTGGCACATCTACTTCTATAGTTGGAAGCAAATGAATGGTCAGTTCACAGACCCAGAGCATGCGTAAGCCCACCCTATCAATCATGCCACAACCTGACAGAAAATCATTGCCTGAAAGGAAGGATGATATCCAAGATAAAGCAAGAAGAATCCAGGGCATTTTCAAAAGAATTGCAACACTGACATTTGTTGAATACCACAACTTATATCTTGACAAATTTGGGAATACATTATAACAAACGGCATTTACTGTTATCTGTATTAAGAGACCTGGTCTTCTCTTGTGAGGGCATGATTGTCAGCACAAAGCTCGGCACACATTCCCATAGCACAATCATTGTATACATCCCAAAGCCCATCTTTAAGCATGGCATCAACAAGTGTGTCATGACCAAAACGAGACCCCTTCCTGCATTTTAATTAGCAAGCTTGTTGTATTAAAGCAGTTGAAATCCACTTTTTAAGAAGAACATAATATACTTTCACAATAAAATTGGTCACTTCATTAATAGCCTCGCTGGTGAATCAACATATACCTTTTATAAACAAATTTAGAAAATGCAATGCAAATAATAAACATGCATCTATCCACCAGATAACTTAAGATTATAATTTGGTTTATGCAGCTCGATATTGGATGTATCCACCAAATAATAATTCCATACCTAGCTTCAGCAATGTACTTTGGGGCACTGGACATGCTTTCCATGCCACCTGCCACAACAATATCATTGATACCCAATTGAATTGACTGTGCTGCTGCAAGCATAGTAGCTGCATATAGGAAAGAAAAACAAGGGCATGGTCAGCTAATCTCTCTCACTTCTGTGAACTTTGAGCAGAGTATATAAATTCGATTCAAACCTTTCATGCCAGATGCGCAGACTTTGTTAACAGTGGTGCAAACAACAGAGTTTGGTATCCCAGCACCGAGAGCGGCTTGCCTTGCAGGAGCTTGTCCCAAATTAGCACTCAAGACATTTCCAAAGTAGACCTCCCTGCACGAGGGGCTGGATCCACATTTGCTCTTTCCAGAGCAGCTAACAGCCGCAGCAATGGCAATGTCAGTGCTATCGGGTGAAACAAATATAGTTTGTTCAGAGCTCAGATGTAAATGCAGAGAAGATTAGGATCTCACCTTGAATTGCTATAGAGCCAAGTTTCGTAGCAGGCAAGGAAGACAAGGCACCAAGGAAACCACCCATAGGAGTGCGTGCGACCCCAACAACACATACATCTGTGAGCAAGGAAGAGAAAGTTACTGACTGTAGAACAAATCAGAACCATCCAGTATGCATGCACCTCACAGTATATTGATAGTAATGTGTAACCGTGCCTATAGTTCATCTGATGGTACAGACCAAACACACATGGAAAGCACATACTGCACTACCAGTGAATCACTTGTTCCAATTGGTGATTATAACAACAATGATGGCAATAGCTGCTACAACCAAATAAGTGTGTACCACTTCCTAAAAGGCAAAAACACAACTTGTGGTAATAATATAAATGCATCTCGCGGTAACTTTTTAGTACCAACAAACTTTGGAAAACAGTGGATTCAATAAGAACGGATCAGCGATTACAAGCATGGGCGGATCCAGCTGGATGCATGGGTATTCCCAGGAATACCCAATTATTTTGAGGAAAAAAAATGAGTATATGTTTGATATATGTCTGATGGGATCCCATGTATGATATGGTTTTCAAGTCGTCGCCTAGGCATCCCATCGCCACGACCAAAATCCAGCAAAGCAAAAGAGGCGAGGGAGAAGAAAGAGGAAGAGCAGAGGAGGACCAGCAGGGTTTGGGGAAGGCGCACCATCGGCTCCCATGGCCATGGCAGCTTCCGAACTGCAGGGGCAGCAGCAGGCCACAACAGCTCGAGTGCAGAGAGATCTGCAAGGGGAGGGGAAGCGGCAGGGAGAACCGGAGGAGAGGTGCCGGTTGCTGATGTCAACTCAGGGGGCAGATCGGCGGGGCGGCACCTGATAGAAGCAGCAGCATCGGCGGCGGTGGTGCCTCGTACGAGTAACTTACATGGGCTGCGGCTTGGGCTTTCTTTTTTTTTTTTTTTTACTAGCAAAATATGCCCGTGTATTACAACGGGTGCAACGTCGATAACAAATGTATTTTTAAATAAATTTTAAAGTTTTATATATCTACATGTATACATATGTATTTAAATCTATGCATTTCCATGAAGCTAGAACAATCTACAACTTAGTAAATAGTTTATTTATTTTATGATAGCCATGCATCCATAATCTCGTATTAATGTTGACAACAATACGACAATATCCTATTAATCTTGTATTTTTTATCAAATTTTTAGTATAGTATCTCTATAGATTTTTCTCTTCTTGCCAAGGAAAAAATATTTAGATTTCAATATATCATAACTTTCATTTTAGTTCTATACATGTGTCAATTAAATATCTAATTGCATGAGTTTTTGTTGCAAAAAAAATGATATTATTAGAGTGTGCAAGAAATTACTTTCCATCATGTCAATAAGAAAATATTTGGTTGATATATAGATATAGATATACTCCCTCCTCCCTATTAGAAGTCATTTAGGACAAATGACACGGTCTCCAAAACATAACTTTGACCTCTTATTATTATAAAAATATTTATAAAGATGTGATATATGTAATTTATCAAAGCATTTTTTAAGACAAATCTACTCATATAATTTTTAAATTTACAAACTCAACAACTTAAAAGTTATTGATGATTTATATTACTGATGTTTGACTCAAACCTTGTCCAAACGACTTTTAATACCATCACGTAGGAGTAGATATAGATATAGATAGCTGGTATTTCCGTATAGATAACAAAATAAAAATTATGCCCTAATTTGACAAAGATTTATTTTTCATACATAATCGGACCCGATAAAAATCCTATTAAGGATGTCACGTACTCGTATACGTGATGACGTATTGTCAAATCACCACCGGCCCGTAGTTGCTTGTGAGCGGACTCTAATCGTGTGTTTGGTTGGAGAGCCAACCTACCGGGGTGAGTGAACCCGCTCCCGTGTAGTTGTTTGGATGTAGATGAGGAGGCTTGGGTTGGCTCCGCAGGGGAATATTCCTCTTAGATGCGGGTTGAACGCTCCCTCCAAATCTCGCGAACGGAGCCGCTCCAAATGTTGGCTTTACGTCACATCGCCGCCACCGACTCCGTTTCTCGGCCCGTCTTCTCCGCCCGCGAGATCGCGAGATCCGTCGCGCCCGGTGGTTTCGACTCCGCCCGGGCGCGTCGCGAGGCGACGATACAGACCCGCGCGGCGAGCTCGCGGCGGCGGCGCTGACGGCGGAGAAGCTTCGACAGCAAGACCGACGACGTGGAGCCGCCGCCGCCAAGGCCAGTTGGCCCGCGCGGCGTGGTGAGCGAGGGGCGAAGGCACGGCGGGCGCTCCGGGCGGCGGCGCCCACGGCGGACCTCCCGGCCAGCCCCGCGCCGCGTCCCGACCGAGCGGTCAACATGTGAAGAAGAAGGGCATGGATGCAAATAAAAAAATCTATTGTGTGTTCACTTTGTAAAATCTCTAGAGAGAAGAATTTACTCATATGGGCTTAGTTAGTTTCGAGATCTTCGGGGTTCCCGATGCAAAGTTACCCTCACCGACGGTGTTATTTTGCAATCCATCCAGATTTTTGATTCCTTCAACCAAACAGATATTGGAGTGAACCCATCCCTAACAAAAAAAAAAAAAAAAAAAAACAAACCAAATAAAAGACGGGTTGGAGCCGTCCCAAAAACAAGGGTTGGAGTGGCTCCAACCCACCCAACCTCGAACCAAATGTATCGGTAATTGAATCATATTTGATCACGTCTTGGCTTATAGGGATCAAATACTTGGACCCTCTTATTTTGGTATTTTCATGGCCTTCCTAGAGTCCCAAGTATAGATACGAAGAAGAGGTGAAAGAAAACGATGGTGAAAAAAAAAAAAGTGGTAGAAATTTTCGTGCTTTATTAATAGGTATAGACTTTCTTCACACTGCAGCACTGAAGTTCTTTGTACCCATTTAATTTAAGTGTCACCTAGTCGATTCAAAAGGCCTCGTCATATCGCCTTAATAAACATGGATATATGTATATGTACAATTTATATTATGTCTAAAGTATCAATTTTTACCTTTCATCAAGAGATTCTAAATTTGGAAAACAGTGGATTCAATAAGAACGGATCAGCGATTACAAATTTACAAGGACACGAGATCAAGAGCATCGAGCAGCTAGATTGCCCTAATGGATGCAGATAGACACTAGAATTACATGGAAAAGCGACAAATTTCGGCCTTGCAAGCTACAAAAACCAAAATTCCCAACATGTCAGATCGCTGGAAGCGCAATGGCTTGCTCATAGCCCAAAAATCGATCTTTGTACCTCTCGGTGACTTTGAATAGAAGAAGAAGAGATCAAACCATAATACCTCTGGGGCAATGCCGTCAGAAGCCATGGCCGCCGGTCCAAAGTGACGAAACCAACCGACCTACGAATCAGCGGCAGGCCCAGTGAAAATGGTCAGATCTAAATACAAATAGTAGATTGAGAGACTTCGGGGTGCTTGAATTCTCAGAGAGGAACCGAACAAACGACATACCTCGTGTATCTTTGTCGCCGGCGAAGCGGCCGACGTAGACTGACACTACAAGAAATTGGGCTTTCTATGACAATTTGCATATGACAAAGCACTTTATAGTTATAGAATCAATGTGTTTATGACAATTTTTCAATGGATGACAAGCATTTGTGTCGGTGTTCTCAAAACCGGGGGTCTTAAGTACCGGGCAATAAAATTATTTGCTCGCTGGCCCCTAATCCGGATGGTGATGCAAGATGAACACAAGATTTATCCCGGTTCGGGCAAAGGAAGGCCCTACGTCCAAATGGGGGAGAGGATTTGTATTATCTTGCACCCAAGGTGCTTGTAGTAGGGGATACAAGCATGTTGAGAGGGGATGAGCCCCAAGTCTCAAGGAGTGGAGAGGGAGTTCAGGGGAGATCCAAGTGGGAAGTCCCGTCTTCGAAGAAGCCCCCTTTTCTCTTGTGTTCCTCCTCTCCTTTTATTGCTTTGCCGGTGATGCTTGGGTGTACACGTGCCTATGTGCATGCATCTTGGGGGGATACAATTTGCTTCCTTCCCCGTGAAGAAAGAGGACGCGCGTGTACGTCATGCTGGTGCCTCGGTGGTGTGTTGTCTTCTCTTCCTTCTCTTCTTGTTGGAGCATGACACATGTGCCGCACGTGGCACTAGGAAGAGGCCATGGGAAGAGGCCTCGTGAAGTGGCCTCGGGTGGCATGCTTGCATGTCCGAGAGAAGTGGAGAGAGTGGGCCGTCGTGGTCGTCGTGGGCCATCGTGGGCCTCTTTTAATTGGGTACCCATTATTTTGGTACCCGACAAGAGCCCCCGAGCCCCCCGAGGGAGTGAGCCGACTTCGCCTGGGGTTGTATGGTTCCCATTGCCTTGACTTCGTTGTTCTCGGGGTGGTTCGCCTACAAGGGTGCGCTGGCCTTGGCGCACCACGGTTGGGTGTAGCCCCGAGGCCTCGAGAGGAATGGTAGATTCCTTCGAGGTCTTTTAAATCTCGCGCCGGCAAGACCCGTAAATGCCTTTATTGTGCTTGTTTGTGCGGGCTCGTTCGTTTTTCGAGGGCGGCCCGAAGCCCGCGCTGTGTGGCGCAAGGTCGTTTCAGGGCTTCCTCGGCTTTGAGCATACGCTCCTCCTTGTCGCCCCTTCCGAGAAGGGAGGAGGAGGGGAGGCGCGTGCCACAATGCCCCCGTAAGCCGACGTGACACGCTCCGATGAGCGCGTGTAGCTGGAAGTCTAAGTGGAGTGCCCGTGCCCCCCACCGGAGTAAGGGTCGGCTGTGTAGTCTAGGACTCACTCCATGAGAACTCGCGGGCCGTTCACGGATCCCTGTTTCCGACAAAGTCGGATCCCGAGGGCCCCAGGCTCCCTCCCACGGATGGGACATCCCTATGAACAGTTTCCGCAAGTCTTAGACACGTTCAGAAATCCCGAGCCCCCGAGGGCTCCTGGCATAGGCCGGTTGTGCATTTCCATCCCGTCCCCCTGCTCCTGGTTGTCCCGAGGCGGCGATAGAAACCCCGAGGGCCCCGCCTTAGAACCTCGGACCGTAGAGGGCTCGAGCCCTGACGGCCTCTCTGGGCGCCGCTTTGACGATATGACCCTCGTCTCCGAAAGTTGAGCATGCCCAACCATGGTCGGGCGCACCGGCAGCGGTGTTTTGATGTGTTGCCTCGGTTGAGCGAGGCGGTTTCATCCCATCGGGACCTACGCGAGCGCCGAAGAGGTTGGAACAGTATGGAACCATCCTTGCGGCGAGGTGGTTTTCGATCGGACGGGACCTAGCGCCGAAGCGCTGAAGAGGTTGACCATCCTCGCGAGCGAGGTGGTTTTCGGCCCCGATCGGGACCTAGCGCCGAAAATCAAGAGGTTGACCATCCTCGCGAGCGAGGTGGTTTTCGTCCGATCGGGACCTAGCGCCGAGCGCTGACGAGGTTGGAATGTTACGCCTATGTGCGGGAGCCCATGACGTGGCGTCGCGCGTTTCCATCCCATCTTCGACGAAGAGGTGGGGGTGGACCTGCGAAACAATCCATACCAGAGCATTTATAGATTTGGAAAGGAAATATAGATCTCATGGCATTGTGATCCGTCGAGACATATGAATTATATTTTATCATTTTTTTGGTATATTCCATGCCTTCTTCTCTTGCACTTTGGCTTAAATTGTTTGCGAAACTATTTTGATTTGTAGGCCATCCTTAGGTCGGAAGGTGGCGAGTGGAGATGCCGTAGTCTCGAGGCGTAGCCCTGAGGCGTAGGGCGGTCTCGCAGCTTCGGCCCGGCCTTGCCCTTTAAATAACCTTTTCGCATTTGTTCTTCCCAAGTGCAGCAAGAAATCGGCATGGAATTTTTCAAAAAATGATTGAAAAAGAGAAAAAGCATTTTCTGGGGTGGCCTTGAGAAGGGTATGCTCCTTCGTAGCACCCAAGTGAGGTTTGTTCCCGCTGAGCCAAGCCTCACCCCACGGCCCTTGCGGCGAGATTTGTTTTTGGTCCCGAGCCCCCGAGGGGGCCTCGGGACAGAAGCTCTCGAAAAAATTTTAGCAAGTAAAGAATGTGTTCTTTACTTGTATTTTTCAAGAACGAGGAGTGCACTGTATATGTAATGCTTGAGAATTTTAAAGCGAGTGACAACTTAGCTTGTGGACGTTCCAAGTGTTGTCGAAGATTCTCAAGAAGGGTTGTGGCGTTGAAGGCAACGGCCTCTCGTGAGGCGAGTGGCTTCGAGCGGATGGTGGAGTTCGGCGTGGCCCGCATGCGCCGGCCTCGATAGTACAACGGCCTCGGGCGCAGGGTGAGTGCGGTCCCGAGGATCTGCCTGGGGTGAGCGGCGAAGCGCGGATTCCTAAGTGCGGCCCGACACGCCTCGGGCGAGTGGGGCCTCTGATGTCCTTGAGGCGTCTGCAGCCGGGCCGGGCGAGCATGGACGGGCTCGGGCGGCGAACGTGAGAGGGGGCTGCCTCGGACGAGGCGGACGAAGGCCCTCGGGCGACCATCGGGACGGAGGCCCTCGGGTGACGCGACGGAGGTCCCTCGGCGAATCGCGGATGTAGCCGGCCGGAACCCCGCGACGCGCGGCGAGCCCTCGGCGCAGTAGCTTTGGGCGAGTGCGGGCGTCTTCTCGCGGGAACATCCTTGAGCGCTGTGGCTTCGGGCGGCGCGGGCGTCCTCCGTCAGCGGTGGCCTCGGAGGAGCAGCGTACGCGGCGCAGCGCGAGCGTACCTAGGCCAAAAAGGACCTCGCAAGCTGTGTGACCGTGAGGTGGGATCTCGGCCAGACAGCTGGCGCTGGATGCGCCCGACGGCGATCGGCGGATCGCCCGACGGCGACCGCGGACCATGACGGGCGTGCGCGCGACACCTCGGCAAATGGTGCGGACCTCCACGGCAACAGACGCCGAGGTGATCTTTGGGCGATGGCCCTTTAGGCGCACGGCGCTTCCTTGGCAAAGATGCAAGGACGCCCTCGGAGCAACCTCTTGTCGTGAGTCTTGCAAGCAAGAAGGCCAAGCAAAAATTTTTACGTGTGCATGCATGCATATACATATACGTATATACACGTATACATAAAAGGATATGCAAGCAAGTTTTATTGGGCAGTAGTGCAGCCACGGGCCGGCGGTCGGCAAGTCGCCAGCCGAGCCAGGGCCCTCAGATTCTTTCGGCGAAGCGCGCCCCCGGGTGGGCGCGTCTCGCCGCTTGCATCGGCGGCGGGCGGCCCCGGTGAGATCGAGGGACGAGGGGTCGCAGCGGCCGGGCGAGCGGATGTCCGATGGCGGAGAGCCTCGCAGTGTGCTCCTAGCCTCCGCTCCTGGTGTCGCGGCGGCGCCTTGAGCGCTGCGCGCGCCTCGGGCTCGACACCCGGGCTCTGGACAAACGCAGATGAACCTCGTGCTCGAGGATCGTGGCGTGCGGGCGCAGCCAGGCACCCTCGCGAAGAACCGGGACCCTGCAAAATCAAGGACCGCTGCGGCTTGTGACAGCACCCTAGGGCGATGTGCGACCTCGGGCGACGCCAGGCTTTCTAGGCAGCATGCAACCTCGACGCGTGGCTCGGACTTGGAGCGCGGCGGCTTTGGGCGAGCACGACGCTGTCCTGGCGCGTGCGGCCTCACACAAGACGCAGCGCAGCGAAGCTGGCGCGGTGTAGTCTTCGGTTGGCGGCGCGTGAGCAACCACCGCGCCGGACCTTGGCGTGGAGATGGTAGAGGTCCCGCCGGCGGCGTGTGAATGGCCTCGGGCAAGCTCGCGCGCGCGGGTCTTACGCGCATGTGAATGCAAGCAGCCTTGGTCGGGCCTTCGGCGGCGAGCGTCGGCGGCGGTACTGCCGGCCTTGGTGAAGCGCGGGCCGGGCGGCAAAGACACGACGGACCTTCGAAGCGCAAGCCGCTGACGCACATGCCTAGCCGGCCGGCAGGCCAGTTCGCAGCCAGACACTGGAGCGATCGCCTCAGGCGTGACTCAGGGGCGTAGGCGTCGCTGCGCGGGTGCGAAAGCAGCCATGGCCACGGTGCCGGGTCCCCATCGTAGCTACGCCCGCCCTTCGATGAAGATGTAGGAGTGGATCGCTTGATGGCCGCCGACGGCATGGGGAGTTACCGTGACCGGTTGTCAAAGTGGCGTCGCTGCATCGTCGGTGACCTCCCTTCGGAAGCTCGGGCCGCATGCATTCCCGGCGAGGAAACCGGCACCATCAGCCGGTGCCGGTGGCGTCAATGGGAGTCCGCCATCCGGGGGGGCGGGATGACAAGTTTAGCACGCAGCGCCCCCTACCGGGCGCGCCAATCGCCGGGTGTTCTCAAAACCGGGGTCTTAAGTACCGGCAATAAAATTATTTGCTTTGCGGCCCCTAATCCGGATGGTGATGCAAGATGAACACAAGATTTATCCCCGGTTCGGGCAAAGGAAGGCCCTACGTCCAGCGGGGGGAGAGGATTTGTATTATCTTGCACCCAAGGTGCTTGTAGTAGGGGATACAAGCATGTTGAGAGAGGGGATGAGCCCCAAGTCTCAAGGAGTGGAGAGGAGTTCAGGGAGATCCAAGTGGGAAGTCCCGTCTTCAGGAAGAAGCCCCCCTTTTCTCTTGTGTTCCTCCTCCTTTTATTGCTGCCAGGTGATGCTTGGGTGTACACGTGCCTATGTGCATGCATCTTGGGGGTACAGCTGCTTCCTTCCTGGTGAAGAAAGAGGACGCGTGTACGTCATGCTGGTGCCTGGTGGTGTGTTGTCTTCTCTTCCTTCTCTTCTTGTTGGAGCATGCCACATGTGCTGCACGTGGCACTAGGAAGAGGTCATGGGAAGAGGCCTCAGGAAGTGGCCTCGGGTGGCATGCTTGCATGTCTGAGAGAAGTGGAGAGAGTGGGCCGTCGTGGTCGCCGTGGGCCGTCGTGGGCCTCTTTTAATTGGGTACCCATTATTTTGGTACCCGACAATTTGTGACTAAAATGTGATTTAGTCATAAATAGTTGTCACCATATACCTTTTCCAATCTTTATGACAATAGCTCATGACAAATGTGATGTAATGTGGTTGTCATGGTCTGTTGGTATCTATTGACTTGTCTAATTATCTTTTAGGAGTCCACTGCAGTTTGTGGTATCTGTCATTGTAATTTTGTCAAATTGAAACGTGGACTGCGTCCAGTTCAGTTTTCAAAGTTTGTGCTAAGTCACTTTTCATGCATTTTACCCCGAATCAGAACCCCAAATTTGAGCTGAAATCTGCCACTAGTATCTGTACCTGAGTAACATTGGGTAGTAGGCTGTAATTTTTTTTCCAGTTGATGCAGTGATGTGCCGTTTCATTCTTTTTGTTAGTTCTTTTTCTTGTCACCTTAATTTGAGCTGAAATCTACCACTAGTATCTGTACCCAACATTGGGTAGTAGGCTGTACATTTTTCCAGTTGATGCAGTGATGTGCTCTTTCATTCTTTTTGTTAGTTCTTTTTCTTGTCACCTTTGCTCGTGTACTAGCACTCAATACTAGGCTAATAATTTTTTTGGTTGCTTGCAGGTTGGAGTTTTTCTGATTGCTGGCCAGCTGCTGCTGGAGGGCTCAAAGTTTTTGTGTTGGTTGCTGGCAGGCTGGAATTTTTGGCACCGGCAGCCTGGTGGTGGAATTGTTTGGTGCAGGGACATGGCGCTAGCTGCTAGAACTTTTTTAGTTGAGTGTTGTGATCATAATGTCATCTATTGAAGGCAACTGTATAGGATAATATCTTATATGAATGTCAAATTTGAATATGTATGACAATTGATTGATTGGGCCATTTGAATTGTATTATATATATGAGTGTTTAATAAATGGGATGTTTAATGGTAATTCGGGCTGATTAGGCCAAATTCTTTGTGACAATTATTTTTGTCATGAGGTGTGTGGCGCCATCTGCCATGTCGATTCATATTCATCATATCTATGGACACGCGGCGATATCTGGGTAGATATGTTATGACAAATATAGTGACAAATACCATTGTCATGAACCGTGACAAATGTGTAATTGTCACTAGGATTAATGACAACTGAGTCTATTAGTCACCGAAGGGGTGTTATGACAGGGATTCCATGACAATAGCCATATTGTCACCAGTGTGTCATAAAAAGGGGTACAATGACAAGAAAAAGGCTGTAATTGTCACAATTAATTTGTCAT
>JADLZK010012302.1:0-268437 GCA_015847255.1 Hyparrhenia diplandra | reverse complement strand
GTGTGGAAGGCGAGGAACCATGAGGAATAGCACGAATATCATCAATGTAGTTTCATCTATAAAAACCGCTAGATGAATGACGTAATGCTCGGGGTTGGGGTTATAGGATTTGAGTTGATCAACCGTACCGTGAACCTATTGACGTAATTAGAGGCGTGCCCCCGCATTTTGATGTGGAACATTTTCCTCAAGAGAAGTTCATGTTGATCACTACCGAAACGCCATGGATCACTGGGCGTAAGGTGGACCAATCTGTAGTGGCTAGGCAGACTCAATGTACCGAGCCAAAGGTTGGCCGCCTGAAGGAAATGCATGGTGGTGACACCTAATCCGTGATGTGAGGCCCGACAAAGACATATCGGTGCAATTGGCGCAAGTGATCCGTAATTGAGCCGCCCTCACCATCGAACTTTGGAAAGTCTAGCTTAGGTAAATCCACCTGCATTCTGATGAGTTTTTTTTTGCTTAGTGTGTTGAGGGAGTTTGTGGTAGGATGATGGTATTGCGGTGGGTATGTTAGCTTGGGGTGGTGGGGTCCGCGGTAGAATTGGGGAAGATAGATGGCCGGTCATGGTAGAATGGTTGGTAAGAGTGATGTTGAGGGTTTGATAGGTAGCGATTGGATCCGTGGACTTGTGATTGGGTTATGGACTTGGTTTGGGTGGGAATTTTATGGATCAACAGGATGGAATAGATTCATAAGGAGGGGAAAGGTTCGCGAAATGCACTAAACCGCGGGCTGGGTGATGGTCGTGACCGACCATACCCCGAACACGGGTCGCGGCGGCATTGCCGCCCGGCGGCGACGTACCGAGGACGCCGCCGGAAGGTGACTAGGCCAGGTCCCGAGCGTGGAGAGAAAGCGTACCGCCATCCATAGTGATGTAGTCAAGCAGCAGCGCAGTGGGCCGACGAAGTAGGAACGCTGGCCCGCGGAATCGACGCTTCCGGGTAGCGCCGCCGAATCAGATGTTGTTGAAGTCGCCACAAGACATTGAAGATCGGGCCACCCACCCATGGCTTCAATCGGGTTTAACACCTTGGCGAGGCCCCTGAGTGATGATGCGTCGTTGGCACACACGATTCTAAGCAGACGAATCCGTACTCTAGGTCATCGACCAGCCTCCATGCTCTTGACGACGCCTTTGGATGCCCCGAAGTCCATTGGTGGTGGTCGAGGCAGGGCTGGGCTTATCCGGGCGCAGTAATCCTCAAGCACATGCGGCTCAACGCACTCATCCGGCCAACGATCCGCTTCCAACACGCCGACATGCGCCGAAGGTACACGCTGCAGTGTCGAAGCTCGCCAGCGCCTCTGTGCGTCGGATGTGTCGATCGCCTGCTCTGCTTCGCCGCTCGACTCTCACGGCCAGCTTCCGTGGCCGCTGATCCCTTGCAACACCGCGTGACCGCCATGGCGCTCTCCTCCTCGACTTTGAGCCGCCCACCTCCACATAGCCGAAGTCCTTGCGTACTCGACGCCTCGCCGGGCCGAGCTTGAGTCCCGACTCGACTCGAGCGCCAGCCGCGCTTGAAGATCTCATCGAATCGAGTCGAGCGCTTTCATGTTACGGCGTCCATGGCTGAAGCGCCCTCTGCTCGCCGAGTGTAGGCGAGATGTGGAGGAGGGAGAGGCGGATCCAGCAAGTGGCCGGATCGATACAAATGATACTACATGTAAGACCCCCACACGCTATGGCGGGTCCCAGTGCGACTCCAACCGGGAAGGGAGGAGGAAAGCGGAGGAGTAGGTAGCGACGATGAATTTGAATTACAAACGAAGTTTTGTGTTTGAATGATAGTTACAAACCTCAGCTCCTTGAGCTACTACTTATCGCTTCGCAGGTTTTCTTCTTCTCCTCGGGCGATGGATGGCCGTGGACCATATCTCGCCTCAACAACGCCGAAAGCACTGGGATACCGACATCCATTTTCCTTTTTGGCCTTGAACTCCTCTTTGATCGCACATAGTGTGCGTCGCCGACGCTTCTACGCGGCGGCATCGGTGCGAGCGCCATGGCGGCTGCCCCGGAGCACATGCTCAAGCGTTGCCGAGCGCCACGCGTAGAAAGCTTCTTGATGAGGAGGTACATGGAACGCTAGCATGGATCGCACGCCAGATCCCGCATAGAGTCCACAAGGAGGGCCAAGGCCCAAAGTCGTCAGAAACTTTTAGATATGTGTTTTCATTATAGTTGTAAAAATGTACTAAAGCATATCATATTATAATGTTCATTGTGTATATCTACTCATCTAGAGTCTAACACAATTAGATTTTCTATTTTACTGATTTTTCTACGATTTTTAAAAACTATTTTATAGGGGTACTGATCGGCTTTTTGGAAAGTTGGGGGGTTTCGATATAAACTATTTTATAGGTTAGAGGGTCATGTAGTCCACCCGTATATATGGGAGTGTGATATATATTTTTCCTATCTCATTACTTTACATGCTATGTGTTTGCATCTCAGCTTTTGTCTGATGCTGCCATCTTTCGGCTACGCTGTAGTCGGTATTTAAATAATTTTTTTGTTTTCCCTTGACAATGTTTTGTTGCTTATATTAGAGTTAGATAAAAAGTAGTCGTTAGACAAAATGTCCAGGGACCCATGCAATTGCAATAGATCCCTGCTACAAGGACGCCACGACTCGCAGGAGCATTTGTACACGTGCAGGTCATGCCTTGCGGATTCTCTGCGGACGACACGAGAGCACCTCGCATCAAGCGCCGTGTCGCACGCGTCCTCAGTCCGTGCGCTTGTCGACACCGGCCACGCACAACGTGGGCCAATCCACAAGCTTTTGTATACGGAGTAGGGGCATATATAACTAAAGTTGCAAATGGGCCTAGCATGATTGCGGTGAAGCCCAAATTTGCTAGAGTATACCTGCATTTCGGAGAAGGAGAAGCTACTGCACGAACTAGCTAGAAACCCAGCGCACAGAACGGAATAACGATGGCGCAGGCGCAGCCAAGGAGACAAGACGACGATCCGCTCCAGGCGCCGCAGGGCAACAAGCAGGCTCAGCTGCACCACCAAGACCAGGACCTGCAGCCGGAGGAGGCGGCCATCAGGTACGGCACACGCTGCTCGCCGTCTCGAGGAGACCCGCGCAACCCATCGCGCGCGCGACGCGGCCGCCATGCGGTCCGCAGAGGGACAGCGTGCCAGGCGTCCAGGTCCCGCAGGGCCGGGCGGGCGGCTTCAGCGCCGCGACCGCCATGGAGACGGCCGCGGCCTACAACGAGCGCGCGTCGGTGCCGTGCGCCCGCAGGCCAGCGACACCGCGACCATGCACGGCATCACCTGACCCAGACCGCCGTGCCGCGGCCGCATCGTGACGGAGTTCGTGGCGGGCCAAGTCGTCGGGGCAGTACTCCGTGGGCCGACCCGCCGCCGCCAGCTGAGGAGGACGCGACCAAGATCACCATCGGTGAGGCGCTGGAGGCCGCGGCGAGGGCCGGAGGCGGGCGCCCCATCGACCGTGCGCGACGCGGAGGCCATCCCGCGCCGCGGAGATGAGTGCGCATGGGGCCGACGTTTTGCCATGCCCGGCGGCCCGGCCACCAGGCGTCGGCCGCGGCGCGCGCTCAACTCCCAGGCCACGCGTGACGGCGACAAGGTCGAGCTCGGCGACGTCCTGTCAGACGCGACAGCGAAGCTGGCTGGCGACAGGGCGGCGAGGACCGAGGACGCGACGAGGGTGGTGCAAGCCGAGACTTTCAACGACGCCGAAGCGGGGCCAAGGCTGGCGGGGTGGGCGCGGCGGCGACTACGGCGGCGAGGCTCAATGAAGACAACGACCTACTATAAGCGATACATAGTTCATACAAGTTGTTCCACGCCACGCCAAGCCACACGACACGACTCTCTTTGTGTAATACGGAGGAGTACTTATGTATGTTAGGAGTAATAAGTACTATATAATGTATAATTAGCAAGCAAGATCCAAGGATCAGAGTAGTATGCACGCATGTGTATAGTAGCAAGTCTGGCAGTATATATAGCGAGAGCATAATAAAATGCGTTCCATGCTGTGGTCGTCCATTCTAGCTTGATGCGTTATTTCAATGCATTGGACCAACACACACTACCAAAATAGCATAGCGGAGACACCTTAATTAGTCTCACCATCAAATTAGTACAGTAGAACTGAAAACGCGTCACTAATGTATGATTAGTGACGTGGATAAACAATGAAATGCGTCACTGATTATGTCGTCCACGGCCAATCAAGAACACGTTTCCCGTATAAAGTTTCCAGAGCATGCTGGATCACTCCACTCTGCCGCCCTAGGCCATCGTTCCATCTAGCGTCGAGGCCGTGCAGTCGTTGATGCAGGGCTAAAACTGCCCCCACCAATCACCGGCTGCGATAGGGCTAACACTAGGGAGGACATATGCTATATGCATGTTGATCACGCACCATCGTGGAGATAGAACGACGAATGCGGCCATTTCAATCAATCACAGATCACCATCACATGTATGTATGGCCACGCTGGGGGCAATTCACAGCACTATAACCATGGAACCGTGAGGGCCTAGGGAAGTCATCACATACGTTAACCCCATTCAATCATCTTACACTTACTACATATACACACATCTAACAACAGACTGAAACATACATAGAACATCCTGGTTTTCTACTGCTAACAGCTCTACAACCATCGCTGTACATTATTTGTGCTGATATGCACCAGAGAAGAGAGCATGCTGATGATATACACGTGCTCTCACGTACTACTGGGGGTGAAGTTGCTTCGTCTGCTGCTTCATCTCTTGGAGCAGTTCCGGGCAGCACTGAGCTGTTCCATCAGGTCCTGGATGGTGGAAGAGGCCTCCTACAAATAGACAGCAAATGTTTATACGCGACACGCACACCATCATATCATGAAGTTAGATGACTCCATTTGTAAACTGAGGAGCTGGAGGTAGGGTTAGGAGTAATGCGGTGCATAGTTCTAACAACTGACCCTGAGCTTCTTCTTCACAGGTTCTCCTCCTCTTGGTCACGGCGCTTCCTTTCTCTTCTGCGAATAATTCTATCGTTGCTTCTTGCTCCTTCATTGCAATCCGAGCACTTCCTCCACAATCCTCGCCAAGCTGAAACAAAAGATACAACTTCCTCAGGCTATTAAAGAGCACAAGGAGACTGGCAGACCTCCCAGAAATGCCATAAAATCCACAACGACATTCAATCATTAAAACAGAAACTTCCTGTATTGATGGTGTGGTGGTAGGTAGAATCAAGGATGATGTGCAAAAACAAGAGGCAGTAAAACAAATTTATGAATTTCACTGATAAATTTCGTAACAATTCTATTCGGTTTAACCCTGTGTTCTTCTATTTTATTTTAATTAAAATCCACTGTAAGCTCCTCCCTCACAGTTTTGCCCTAAAAGAAACAGAACTTGTATTTTCTAGTTAATTGGGTCTACACATTTGTACTCGTCATCCAAGCTGATCCCACATGGGAGCTCTGCCAAATGGTACTTTTATAGAGAATAAACCCAAAAGTGATTCCCAAGGAAATTAATTAAGATGCCAGGGAGCTGAAAAACTAGGGCTTATTTTATCCCATCTGGTCGCAAAATGTGCGCTTGAATGTAATCTAACAAAGATGTATCCCCGTAGCTAGGAGCTCGGCTAAGTAGCCTCGATGTTCATTATCCGCTGATCCCTCTTACAAATATAGCTAAGATCGCGAAGAAAGAAACCTTAGCTTATCCAGATTCACTTCCTGCACAAAACGGCTTCATCCATAGTCATTTTGGGTTACATAATCATTTCCCTAGAGAACCAGAAGCATTATACCAAAAAGGCTCCTATTTTCAACTCCATCCCAAATTATAAGACGCTTGAATTTTTTCAACCTCAAGTTTGACCACTCACGATTCAAAAATTTGTGCAAAAATGTCAGCATCTTTGTTATGGCTTGTTTATTAACAAACTTCTTCATGATTGACTTAAATTTGACAATATTTACACAAATATTTTGACCAAGACGAAGTAGCCAAAACTTAGAGCGAAAATTTTCAAACCTTATAAATTGAATGGAGGGAGAAATATAGTAAATATTTAACACAATCCCCATTGCATGATTACTCAAGACAATTGGTAATTCACACAAGATGCCAATAAAAAGAAAAGATTTACTAACATGAGTTCCAACTAGTAGAACCAAAAATATGATGGTGGATCTTAAAACTGCTTACCCTCTCAGTAAAGAGACTTATTCTTATCCGCTGATTTGTAGTTCCCTTGATAATGATTCCTGCATCATCGATTCTACAAAAAGAAATATAATTAAAATGGAATGTGTCAAGTTCAAGTAATATGGGTTAAAGCGCATTCTTTATTAAAATTGTGTTAACTGATAGGACCTGCACAATTATTTTTTATGATTGATCAGTTCACACAAACTTCTTTTATTTAGTCAGACCTTTGTACTCTAAAAAAATCTTTTAAATAAATGTAGGCAAATATAATTATGGTCTCTGACAAAATTATATGAGGAATATAAAAATTTCAGGCAATTTTTTGGTTTAGTTTTGACCAATATTAAGGTCGAATTTAGATCTTTGAGAAATGTGGATGGTACAGAGTTTCGATGGTCACTAAAAAGGCCCTTATATAGTACTAACTCCATCCCAAATTATAAGGCGTTTGAATCAACCCTCAAGTTTGACCACTCAGCCGTATTCAAAAATTTGTGCAAAATGTCAGCATCTTTTTGTTATGGCACTTTGTCTATTAACAAAAACTTCTTCATGATTGACTTAAATTTGACAATATTTACACAAATATTTTGACCAAGACGAGTAGCCAAAACTTAGAGTTGAAAATTTTCAAACTCTTATAAATTGAATGGAGGGAGAAAACTATAACAACATTTAACAATAATGTAACTCTATTGCATGATTACTCAAGACAATTGGTAATTCACACAAGATGCTCAGAGAAGAGATTTACTAACATGAGTTCCAAACTAGTAGAACCAAAAATATGATGGTGGATCTTAAAAACTGCTTACCCTCTCAGTAAGAGACTTATTCTTATCCCGCTCGATTTGCAGTTCCCTTTGATAATGATTCCTGCATCATCAAGATTCTACAAAAAGAATGATTAATTTCTAATCTCAACACTAACAAAAGCAATTCACAAATTGCAACCAGTGATCCATTAGTTATTAGCTATCAGTTTATGCCAGTACTACCATAAAACAACTAGAAAATTTTCAGATCAAGTGACATTAATGCATTTAGTAGTGAGAGAGTAAATTTTCTTTTCAAAAGGATCTATATAATTTCTACCAATATATGATATACTTTACAAAATCTGCTTCTATCCTTCCATAGCTTCAGGCGTGCTGAGGAACGCCACAGCTTAGTCTAAGTTCATCAGGAGAATTATATTCATCCTGAATACTGGTCTGCATCAGATCATACAGCCCCGCGTTATACAACTCATAGCATGCCAAGTATAAGTGATGCAAACAAAGCTCCAGCTCTAGGAACATAATTCAGGCAAAATATATTAAAAAAACATACTAAGATCCTTCTAGCCCCTTCATAGCAACTACAGGATCTCTGAACTTCACTTTTCGCTTGCCTTACAGAAAGAAACAAACACATGACTATATTAGGTATAGAAAGAATGAGGTTGGCCGCTGACATGCAAGCATGTGCCGCCGGTTTACTTAATAATCACCGAAAGTACAGTTTAAGCAAAAGATGCTAGCAGTGGAACAGTTTGAACTAGTACTATACCATATTTTTATTATTTAATCATAATAAGCAGATATCCCGCATGTTTGAGTTCAAAAAATGTAGGGGCAGTGAAACTACCTTTGATTTGTATTTGACAGCAAGCCTCTCACTTCGTTTTACTCCATTGGGAGAAGGTGGCACTTAAAAGATTTTTCGAAAATTGTCCTTATTCACTCTATGAAAAGATTTTTCTGTCCTTAGGATAGAAGTCGATCTGATGGGGCGCTGGCAATCTCAGTATTGCCATCACCTGTATTTGACAAACCATACAAAACTGATCTTTCAGGTCTTATGGTATTTGCAGACTTTTCAGCTCTCTGCTGAGATATTGTTCTTGAAGATGATCTGTCAGCACTTCTGATCCTTTGCAAATAACCTAACTTGCAGGAACCTTTCACAAATGGACGTAGTGACAGTCCTGCATGCAGATTATCATCAGATGAGCTATATGTCCCAATTGAGGAAAAACTGACTTAGTCCAACAACAGTCTTTGCATTTTTTTTCCCAAAACTTAAGAGAGCTGTGTTTCATTATATTAGAGGGTGGGGTTGGGTGAGGGGGTGGGAGTGGGGGTCCCCAACAGGATTCTCACTCATATGGGGGACCAAATATGAGTGAGGCTTTTACATGGTCTCATGATTGATACACAGCGAACAAACACAACTCAACCTAGAGTCCTAGACTTATCTGACCTAGGCTGCAATCAGAAGTCCTAGACTGTGCAGATTCTTCGCACCAGCCATGCACCAAAGGCAGTGCTCATCCTTCAGCTCACTCAAAATCGTGTTAACCGAAGGAGATGCCCCCTCAAACACACATGCATTCCTATGTTTACATATAATCGAGGCACCGGAAAAATTAGAGTGTTCTCCTTTTTGAGCTCCTCTTTAACTCTTGTCATCGTCTTGCGCCACCAATCTGCAAGCTCCTTTTCGTTTTGTCAAGGGACTGAATCTGCTAACAATCTGAACCATACTTGTCTGGCCAGAATAATGCGTTTAAGGATGTTGTATCATGTGATCTTCTTGATCGTGTAGTGGCCATTTATCCAGATTTTTTTTTCTCAAAAATGCAGGAGAACTGCACTTCTTAATACAATGAAGCTCTCCTGTGTTTTCGAGAGAAAAAAATCTGGACACACACACAACACACACTGCAGCAGCAGCAGGCTGCTGCTGTTACTAGGGAAGCTAACGTGCCTGAGACATAGAAAACACGACGACCAAAAAAGAGGCATGGCGCTAACCACCGGAGCGAGGGCATCCAAGAGGGATAATCTCGAGCCCCGCCAAAGACCACGACCTTCTATCATCTTCCACTACAGCAAGAGCACCTGCAACACTGGGGGCTGCACCATCAAAAAACACATCTGTTGCGGTGTCTCCATAAGGTCCAAGCTCCCAGGATCACGAGAGAGTTGATTCCTTTCCTCGCCATGTCACTAGCAGCACTGCTTACTCTCTCCCCACAACAAGTGAAAGGATATTTCTGTGGACTGCGGGGAAAATTTGGAGTCCCGTCCGAGAAAAAGAAGCGGAACCAAAATTCTCTTGCAAATTCACACACTAAGAGGCGTTTATCCAGATGAGAGAAGTCCCTCTTAGCAAGCCTATCTGCTGTCTTTTACAATAGTCTTCCCATGAACCATATGTAATGGCATATGTAGCCTCTAATTCCTCAATGAAAGGACTATTTTTTCAGTAGTGCAAACTTGGCCAATGTTAAGCCATCAACTAAACTTTGGTAGTTTCCATAAGTATAATTTCAAAACGGAAAAGGTGCTGCATATCTACTATTTACATAATGCTAAGCTTTTGATATTACATTTTCTCCAAGGGCAGTGAGTCAGTGACCAATATTTTGAGCCATTTTTACAGTCCCTGGAAACAGAACAAGAGGTACCAAAATTATAACTTGAGATTTGGTACATCATGTATTGGTACTAATGCTTGCATTGTACATTGGGGTGTGTAATAGAAATGTCAAAAACTATTTGGGTGATGCTGTATGATGACCATTTGGTATTCCACTAGTATGAAACCAAGTGAATTGAGGGAAAACCAGTTTTGCATGTTTGTGTCATGAAGATGCAGAATGCAAATGGCTATAGATGGTAACACCTCAAAATAACCACATTAGCTGATGTGCAGGGCAGATGGAAGGTGAGTGGAAGTGATCCAGAAAGATATCCATGCATTTGAGACTTTCCGAACCACTTTGTTTATTCGGTTATTGATTATCTCATGATAAAATAAAGCATGCACCCATCCACAGCTTTCCAAACCATTTGTTTATTAGGTTATTGATTATCTCAGGATAAAAATAAAACATGGACCCATCCGCACCAACGAAATGCAAAACAAGAACATTAACCTACCTCTTTCCCCTTTTCCAGAATCTGTGCTAGCATCATTGGTTCCATAACCGATTCGGTGGTGATTATCAGACCTTGAAATAACAAATGCATACTAAGATTAGACAATATTTTCTACAGCATATGTTAGTTGGCCACAGAACGGACATTGCAACAAAAACATACCAATATTTCTTCTGCATTCGGTTTAATCGTGCTTCGAGTCTTGCAAGGCAATTTGTGCGCTCAAAAGTCCTGCTTGTCATGAGCTGGTTCTACAAAATTTACTTCAAGTACACCTGCATACAAGAATGATCACAGACATACCAAAATACCATACCTAAAAAGAAAAAAAAAGCAACAAGATTTCACACCTATGATACCACGGCCACCACTTCCAGCAGCAGTCCATACTCTCCAAAATGGCTAAAAAGAAATAAATATACTAATCATAAATTCTTAAAAACATTTTCAAGTTGCAGAAAATTTTACCTAAAATGATCACATGAACATTCTTAACAAGTACCTGGCATTACACACTAAGAAGAAAAGAAAATGAGGAAAAAAAGGTTAACTATAGGCTTAATGGTGCTTGCTCATGCAAAAACACACTGCGATCCATCCACTACTTAGGTATGCATTTTGTAATCTCTGTGCACACAGGAAGTCATTCTGCAAACTGAAAAAATTCAAAGAAAATATCTTCATTGAGAAAATTTTGGTACCTTTTCCCCTATTTATTATAATATACCTACTTCAGCAGCGTGTCTCCCCTGTTATTTTCCTTTAAAAAACATCACAAATGACATTTTGAATAGAATACCTTTATTAGGCGATTCTTGTGGTAAACATTAAACCCTTGAATATCAATATGTTGTCTCGCATCTTTAACAAAACCAATTGTCACCTTAGCTGCCATCTGAAAATTTGAGAGATTAGGGAACATAACACGTTATGAGACCAATGCATATGCATCATTAGACAGAAAGATGTGAGACAAAGCTTGTTAGTTTACATTCATATCCTTTGGAAGTCCATCGCCCACTGTTGGCTTATAAGTAAGTTGCTTCTTTAGCATGAGATCATTGATAATATTATGGTGTTCAATCTTCTTTCCCATAAAATCATTTGGAAGTTATCCGGAAGCAAAAGATATAAAATTGATGCATAACTCTGCATAAAAGAATCAATATTTTAGGGTTTACAGAACTATATCACTCATTTTTTTCCATTTCCTTTGTCACTGCTTGCACAATGCAGCAAAATGCTATATTTTTTGAATGTAATGGCAGAAGCTCTGCATTTCAATTAAGTAGAATAGAGTTGGCCTAGTTTTCAAGGAAAAACCAGGCCTAAAAACCTTACATGCACAGATCGCCAGGAACACAAAAAGCACTGCCGACTAACCCACGGGCAACCCACTTGCAAAATGCTATACAGTGGACCAATATTCAGTCATGTTGTCTCTAACAGTCATGAACC
This sequence comes from Hyparrhenia diplandra, assembly GCA_015847255.1. NCBI lineage: Eukaryota > Viridiplantae > Streptophyta > Magnoliopsida > Poales > Poaceae > Hyparrhenia > Hyparrhenia diplandra. Next base: position 256,823 of record JADLZK010012302.1, on the reverse strand, counting down.
AAATATTAATTGGGACACAACTGGGATAACTGCTCCACAGAATATAGAAGAAACTGACTTGCACATATGCATAAGTACATCTAAAACGCACCCTTAGAGAATGTCTATAAGTAAAGAAGTGTTTGGAGTTTGGAAACTGATTTTGCCTTCTGGATTTTGTTCTGGTCTCTGTTGACACCTCTAATCTGAATATCCTGCAATATGAGCATCAATAAGATAGCAGACAATGTTTGTGCCAATATGAACTAATTACTTACTGGTTTGACACTTACATTTGCATCAGCATCAAAATCAAGCTCCAGCTCTCCTTCATCATCCTCCCACAGATTGTATATAATGATTCGAGTTCCTTGTTCCCCTATGGAGCCAAACTACAGATAAGCAGCATACATACATCAAGAACACATAAATGCCTCCATTTGGAAATGAGTGTACACACTTCATTCCTCCAACTATTCCCAAAGCAGAAATCATGACAATGGGAAGCCTCAAATAGTTGAAAATACAGCTACATTTACAGTCATCAAATTTTTTTTTCTCAAAAACGCAGGAGAACTGCACTTCATTATATTAAGAAGAAAAAAAAGGGGGAGAGACCCCCAATTACAACACACATTAAATCAGCTATACCTCCTGAATAAGTTCTGCTTCTGTGGAATAAGGAGACCATTGCATTATAGTCTCTAAGCTCATACACCAATCAGCCAATGTTGTCCGTACCTTCCTTTTCCATTGCTTTTCTTTTTCATAGTCAATCTGCAAGGGTTATGTACAAGCATCACTGCATTAGTGAAAGCTCCAATTCACTAACTTTGTCATTTTATACTGAAAAAAAAATTGAAGACACAAGTTAGGGCCTGTTTGGACTGCTCTACTCCATGAGTCCCTCCTGAACACCTAAACACAACTCCACTGATTTCTGGAGCAGCTGGCATCATAGAACTGGAAGCCTCCTAGTTCATTTTGGTGAAGCAAGTAAGAAAGTTCTCCAAAATCCTATTTTCTTATCTCCCTACCCACCCAGACCAATCTGTTCAGCTGTTCCTCTCCCTGGTCCCTCGTGAACAGGAATTATGAAAACCCCGGTGCTGCCCCTGTGTTTCTGGCGGCCACCTCCTCTCGAGCGTGCAAAATCGATCTGCCACAGTCCCTCTGTCAACACCCATGGTTCCCTGGCTCCCACGTCATGTGGGGAACTGGCGGCCTGGTCTCCGTCCTCCACTCCTTCAAAATCGAGGTGCTGATCTTGTTGGGGCACCGTCGACCTTGAGGCAGTCTAGGAGTGTTGAGTTGCATGCACCAACCAGTTCAACCCACAAGCTTAAGCTGATGGGAAAGGTGGGAAATTCACCTATACTCCAACACTCCCCCTCACATGGAGCCTCCCTTAGGCCTCAGACGTGGAATAGGGGTGAGAAACAATTATTTTATTTAATTGCGCTAACCTGGCTTTGATACAATATTGAGTTGCATGCACCAACCAGTTCAACCCAAAAGCTTAAGCTGATGGGAAAGGTGGGCAATTCACCTATACTCCAACAAGGAGTAAGAACAAACACAAGTTAGTGTGCCTTGCCAAAGAACAAACACAAGTCAGTGTGCCTTGCCACCTTCACTTTGGCGCCTTTGCTTGTTGTTGTTCTTGTGCTCCCCATCCACGTCGAGTCGGTCGCCAATATCACCATCATTTTGCTTCTTGTACCACTTAGGTGGAGATTCTTCATTATAGCTAGAGAAGCAGTGTTCACATTGGAATAATTGTTGTCTGTTTATTCATTTGAGTGGAACTGTTCCCTTAATGAGGCATGGTAGCAAGAGGAGAAAAATCCTTGTATGCCACTTAAACTTATATTGACCCATTATGAACCATCAAAAATTTGGCTTCCTTGAATGCCATTATTCAGTTTTTTTCTTGCCCATCATGCCATCTAAGTGGAACCCATTGAGTAAGTCTATAGCTAGTTTGCCATTAATATTATTGAAAAAATCGCTTAAGTGCCCCCTAGCCTATTTCAACCATTGGCCGAGACATTGCACTTCTTGCTGCGAGGAACCACAAGTCACTTCCATCCGCAAAGTCGTCATGCCGATCTTGGGACCACAACCACTTGGCGAGCGGGGCACGCAGGGCGGTGACTTGTGCATCAAACTTCGGTGCCCGATGGGCCAGATCCAATTGGCTCGCCATCCCCAAGGTGCATGCCCTCTGTTGGCTTACCCTCTTCGGTTGCTTCAGCACACCGACGACCACATCTGTAACCACGGTGTTGGCCGCCGAGCCCGTCACTCTTCCTATGCTCTGCTGCCTTGTCATCCAAGTGACTAGGTCCATCCTCTCCATCACAAACTGGTACACCTTTCGAGCCTACCCACTGTGAAGTTTTAGAGTGGAAGAGACAAAAAACAGGCCCTTATGTGGCGGCAAGATGGATGAGAAGGCCTTGATATATCTAATAAATGCATAAATGTAGCGAAAGATGGATGAGAAGGCCTTGACACAACTAAGAAATGCATAAATTCTATTAAATTAACTTTTGGATGTACTACATGCCATTACAGCTCAGCCCCACAAACTATGCACATGTGACAACCCCGCTTGCACTCTTCACTTAAAAGGATTGGTTCAGGGAACATTGAGTTACATATTATATTATACGCTCAATAAGCGATGCAAGAATAATCTAGCCACACTGGTTTACTCATGATATCATTTTCTCTGAACCCAAACTTGGTGGTGTCCCAATCACCTAGTAAACTATTCATATTTGACAAAACAAAATCAACTAGCTCAAAGTTAAAGTTTTGACAAAAGAAACCACTATTACTATCACCAACATAAAGATGATGCAGGCAATAAAGCAATGGTGAAATCAAGCATACCATAGGAACAATGATATCTTCTTTGTTGGTGCTCCTTAGGAAGGTGTATGATAGCATCCCAACGCTTTGTGTAGGCCTTCATGCGAACAAAAGGAAGGAGGGTAAATATCATTGTCGGCTTTGCAAGGAAAATGAATCAAGAAATCTTATAAAAAGCATAGCTGAAGTGAAATGTATAGCCTTCTTGTTATGAAAACTCTAATGGTAAATTCAGCATGGTCGACCTAACTAATCTTGTCAAGGTTAACAATGTTTTACTGCAGGTATATGAATGGACATATGGCAGGGATGGCCAGTGTGCATGGCAACACAAACTTAGTGATAACAAAGGAACACTTCTACTATATTTCCAGGTAATGAAGACAACCTTGTTCCTTGAATACCACGACTACGTGAAAACACTAAGACATCAGCACCAAGTCTCATCGTACTTGTCTTAAAACCATTTCCATCTGCAAAGAAGCAGAGTAAGCAAACTAAATGTCAGTTGTGTTGTCGTCAGAAGATAAACGGGATTCAAAACAATCAACTTACATTGTCCAATGGCATTCTTGACTTTGCTCTTCGCAGAATAACCCAAGGACATACAATGACGCATCTTATCTGGGTTCATCCCCCCACCATCGTCTATTAACAATTCAATTAAATGAGGTAGGAGATAGACAATGATGAGCAGCATTATCACTAAATCTGTAACCTCCAGTGATGCACATTTTGTGAAAAAAAGAAAATGCTAGGATCCTATGACACTATTATTTACTTTTGGGGTGAACGATAGAAAAGTTGTTACAATTAACTCTAGTATAAAAGGATGCTATGAAATATAGCATGAGCGCAAAAGAAACACATCCAATATATTCTTAAAAGGAACTTCTGCGATCAGTTCAGGAAAGCATGCCAAGTCACCCATGCAAGATGGGGGTTTCCTCGCACCTTCAACAAGCAACATTCGAGTTCCATCCTTCTTACTTTCTATCATGTCAATGTTCACATATGTCGCTCCATTCACAACCTTGCAAACAAACATCCACAAGGTAAGCACACAAGGCCTGAAAAACAACACCTTAGACCTGAAGAAATTGAATCTTGATTTCGGTCAAGCACACATACTTCATCAAGAGAGTTGTCCAGCAGCTCGGCAAAAGCTGTGAAATCAACCAGGGCATCAAAATCTAGCAGCAGTTATAGCCAACAAGGCAAGGGAGCCAAAAAAAACAATCCTTGCTGCTTGGGCATGCATGAAATGGAAGGTACCTCCTAGTGCCCACTTGTGGCTTGTCGCGTTGGAATGTAGAAATTTGGGATGCACACGAACATGATCCATTCCAGAATCTGACGATAGCAAAGACAGAACAACTGAATGGTCAAGGTCATATGGAAGGTAAGCTATAAAGGATATATAAAAAATCACACACCAGTTTCAGATCAGAACGTACAATGACAAAATATGTGCATGCTCAGAAGAATATCCAAGAAGGTCTTTTTTTTTTAGTAATTTTCTCGAGAAAACTAGAGCTACAGTTGATTTTTCTTCGCCACCCGTCGGAAGGAACAATGATGCAGATAATGTTGCGAGCTGTTACAGAATGCTGCGCCGTCACGACCGCAAGCTGGTGATCCGACTTGCCAACATAGTCTCCGGCCTTCCAGAACTGCTTCGTCACGCTGCTTCCCGGCGCCGGCGGGGGGAGTAACTTCACCGGCGGTGGCGGAAGCGGCTCCAGGAAGCAGGCTGGGACCTTGTCAGCAGCGGCCAAGATCCTGGCCTTCTTCTCCTCTCGGCCCCTGCCGCCATCTCGTCCAGCCACGGGCCGCGACCTCTTCCCAACCCCGGCGCCAGGGGCATCGGAGTCGGTGTCGGAGTCGGAGTCGCTGCTGCTCACATTGATCAACTCCTCCAGCAGTCCATCACCGCCAACCCCTCCTCCGGCCACGGCAACCTGCGGCGGCGCCGGCATTAGGAGGTGGTCTGTGGGACCGGGATCCACAGCGGTGGGAGCCATGGGCGCGGACCGGAGCGATGATGCTTTCTCGGCGAGGCCGCCAGCGCCACCGTGTGTAGTGGGCAGCTGCAGTCTGCAGCTCTAAATGCTCTATGGCGGGTTGTGCTGCCTAGTGCTTGCAAAAGAGGGGCAGATGGGACGGGACAGAACAGCGTCATTGGACGACACGTGGGTACATGCACGACAGGGCCCACGGTTTGCTTTTGGGTGGGGCGTGCACTCCATTGTCTCGTGTTCGAGGGGAAGCGGAGACATGGTTGGTAGCACAGATCAATAGTACATTGAGTGTCCGCGTCACATTGCTACTCAATCAAACAAATGACTATTTTTAATTTTTAAGGTAACCGTAGAAATTGTGGACGAAAGTACGGTGGACAACCAAACAACCCAAAATTTAGGCCATGTTTGGACGGACTTCACTCCACATGTGAATCTATTTTGTTTGGGTTTAGCTCCAAGAATGGTTCTTGCGGTGAAGCTGAAACCGTTTTATTATCCGTTTGGCAAAACAGCTTCACGACTATTTTTGCCTCGGGCCTAGGGAGGGAGTCGGGAGAAGCTACAATTTTTGGCTCATCTTTACCACAAAAGCATGTGAGAGCACGTTTATAGAGGCTCCATGCGTGGAGCTATTCCTGTCTACCCCGTTTGGCACAAAACAGCTCCAAACAACTCTTGAATCCGCTGATGGAGCCCTGTCAAACGGGGCCTTATGTGTAGGTGGCAAGTTGTTAGTACTTCTTTGGTACCGTCAACTCTAGATTTCTCAGAGGTATTTACTGTTCATATAATGTTTGTAGGAGCTTTTTGTCTCTCCCTCTCCTCTGTCCTTCTCTCACGAAGTTCGTGGGAGCTCTCATGGACTCTACGAGGAGAGAGGAGAGGAAAAAAAAGCTATTTAAGCAATACATGAGCAGTGCATGCGTTAGACGCTCGAGCAAGTGGGAGTTATACCAGATGGCCATAGATCTAAAACATATCATTATTTCGGTAGCCATGAAGTGGGGAAGTGCAGGTACGTGTATGTGTAGGTGGCAAGTTGTTAGGGTGGTATCATCTCCGACTAACAATATTGGATCACGGGATAGTATGGTAGTATCAGGATGCCATCAGTTTTACAGATTATATATTTAATAAGATTTGTAATATGTTATATAGCGTCGTTGATACTCAAATTTGTCGAAGTGTTTAAAGTCACTCGGCTTGGATAGCTGAGTGCAAATTTTGATCAACATATGGTCCGAGCGCATTGTGTAGTTTAGTCTAACTGTTGAGCATGTTGTTGACTGTCTCGTGGCACGGCACTAGTCTGAGTGTCCTTAGGCCAGGTCTTAATGGGGGGTTTCATGAGTGTTTCATGCACATTAATCACTTTTGCATGAAACCCTAGGAGAGAGAAGGAAAGAGTTTCACCATGGTGAAACCTTTGGGGCACGATTTCACATGCGTTGGAAACCTGTGAAACCCCATTAAGACACAAATAGATTTTCACCATGCAACTATGCAATTAAACCATGCAATGAGAGAGAGGTTGTGGGACCCTTGAGCCTATGAAACCGTGCAATGAAACTGTGTATTGAGGGAGACGTCTATTTCATACCAAAGTTTCACATCTTAGAAACCGGGAGGTGAAATTCTCCATTGAGGCTGGCCTTAGTTTGTCACAATTGGTGCGGGCCGAAGATTAGATCGAAGAGCGACTTCTCGGTTGGATTGTCTGGCCTCTCCATGTTTCCGTACAAGCCTACAAGATGGATCCTATTAGTAGTTGGCATGCATATTTGAAAGGATGCTATATGTGCCTTGCCTGAGTTAACAATAAGGATAAACCCTAAACCATATAAGTGCTACAAGGAGATCAATTAGTAATGGAGATTGGTTTTCAATACTTAATACATGCGACATCGGGGATGTTTGGATTGAGGTGACTAAAATTAGTCGCACGTCACATCGAATGTTTAGAAACCAATTTACAATATCAAATAAAGACTAGTTATAAAACTAATTTGTCAGTTGGAGGCTAATTCGCGAGATGAATCTATTAAGCCTAATTAGTTTATGATTTGATAATGTGGTGCTAGAGATCAATTAGGAATGGAGATGTCTCATTTATTACCGTACGATGGTGTAATTAGTTTTGTAATCAACTCATGTTGTTTCCTGCTAATTAGCATCCGAATATTCGATGTGATGGGTGACTAATTTTAGTCAATCCAATCCAAACACAGCGTAAGATTGAGTGCAAACATGACTATTTTGACGGTTTGACCGACGATTGTGTTAATTCAGCATCCATAGTAAACTAGTAATTGCTCGCTAGTTGAAGACCATCAAAAAGTACTCCCACGCCATACCAGTAAAAATGACGTTTAAGACAACATTTAGCATACCAAAGAGTGACTAATTACTACTCTAATGTTATATTTCATGTGATATGTCGTCCATTTTTTGGTGTGAATGATTATGTGATTTTAGAAATAAAATAATTAATCAAGTGTCATCTATCGCATAAACTTTTTTTTTTAAAAATGCTTAATCGATAAGAATAAAATTCATTAGTTTTATTGTCACAGACACCACATAGCAATAAAAGTTCTGAGTTAAAGTAGCTGTTAGTACCAAATGGAACCATAGAAAACGGAAAAAAAAAGTATTGAAATCAGAAGAATGGTCGTGCCACGACACGCTGCAAATGTCACGTTGTGGCTTGGTTTGGCAACTCACGGTCACGGTAGCAAACCAAACACGCGCTAAGTAGCCAACCAAACCTTTTTAGTAGCACAAAAGAATTCGCGATCTTGTTAATGGCTCACTAGAATAGAATTGAGAATTGACTCCATTTGAGCCCTGACTTACGTTGATAACGTGTTACGTAAAGTGAAATTGGAGTTGCTGTTTTTCTTCATCGCCTCCAAATGTCCAATGATTCCAAAATCAATTTGAAGTCTTACTATTTTGGCGAACTTTGTTTGTCTGAAATTAGGATGTCGAGGCCTCTGCGAGAAACATGTATAGGGCAGAACCACGACTGGTGTACAATTGCCACATGAAAGGAGAGCATACAGACAGAGTGTCAAACAAGCATTCCACTTTCCACCAGGCAGAAATCTAACCATACTGTTCCTACCAGGTACACAACATATTATTTGGTTTCATTTTGTAACAAATGGCAGCATGTTTCTTTCCATCGAACTTGAACATGGACTTTTACATGTAAACGCTGGAAACAGACAACTGGATTGTACCAGTATAACATTCTAGATGACTGGAAGATACCCACTAGCCGTTGATGTTGCTATAAAGACGATCTCTCAGTTCCCCGGAAAGGGGCAGGACTTCAACATGAACAAATTAAAGTTTCTGTAACGTTTCAACTCTGCTACAACTTGGGAAAGGGTCAGGATAGTAATCTTCTGAAACCTTGATCCCTGCCACCTAGTGTATTGGACCTTGGAATTCCCGGTCATGCTCCGGCAACATCTATAATCCATGTTGTGCCTACACAAGAATTCTATGGCCTATGCTATGCAGCTCATTAATTGCAACGATGAGACTCTGGTGTTCAGTTGATCTTAGGCTTTGGTCTCCTTGGACGTAGAAGAAACCAAAGCAACAAAAAATACAGCTAGAAAAGCAGGAAGTGTTGTCAGGTCTAGCTGCACATCAACCTTCCTTTCACGGGTGCATTGGACAGGGTGTAGACTTGAAATGGTGGAGTTCACAGCACTAGAAAATCTGAAAAGAAGGAACACTGCAATTCAGAAAAATAAGTACAACAAATCGAGAAAGAGGGTGTGTGTGTGTGTGTGGGGGGGGTGTGGATGTTGGGGTGAGGAGTAGTAACCAGTGTGCAAAGCCCCCACAGTGAGGGGTTCAAAATTTTAAGCAAGACAAGGGGTTGAATCCCAGGTCAATTACCAGTTGGTTCCGATGGCAACAAGTCACCAGAGTAAACAAACAGTAAAAAGAACATGTGGACATAAAGAAAAAAAAAAAAACTTTTTCTGAAAGACTGAAAGTATTTAAGGTTTCCTTCATTCCCAGTTTTGGTGCTTGCTCCACAGTTTATTTTACAGTTTTATTACTGCATTTCAGAAAAAAAGCCCAAAAAATATCTAAAGTGGAAAATTCTGCCCATATATGTATATGCACTGTACAAGTAAAAGAGCGTACAATAGTGCAAACAAATAAAAATAATCATAATTTAGGTTCCCAGATTGTATCCAGTTTAACTATTCAACCAAACAATACGCTGAGAAGCTTATCACATCTAAAATGTGAACAATAACTGCATCTGCAACCATAAAAGCATATAGAATGGTCCAATGCTTTTCTCACCACCGGCATTTAAGGGTTAGAAATTTTACCTAACATAATACAAACAACTTGACACTTCAACAGAACTTTGAAACAAAACTCAACATCAAGGATGCTATAGAAAGGTTCATGACGTTATTTATCCTAGTAATGTGCACCAAAACAACCACATCCTCCGTTGCAAAATAAAGGGTGTATTATGTTTTTAGAAGTAACTATGTATATTGATCAAAAGTATTCAAATTAGATGCATGCCTAGTAGTAAAAATAGTATCAATAGATAGATTCACATCCCACATAAGTTTCAATACAAACTTTGTAGAAACTACTGATATATTTTAAGTCTAACTGGCAGTCAACATATGTTTCAAGAGACTTCATTATGTACCTGAATTTCAGTTTGCCTATGATATGAAAAAGGCTATGAATAAGCAGAGAGACCCCGGATAGCCGCCCTTCCTCGGGGACTATCTTAGGGTTCTTCTTGCTTGATTACAATCAATACCGGTCCTCTCTTTTATAGAGAGGACTTACTGACACCTAAGGAAACATCCTAACCGAATCAACCTATCTTATCCCTTCCCTAACAAACCAAATCAATCTAATCTAGTGGGACGGGTCCACTAGCCATAACAGCCTATTACATACTTATGGGGATAGAAAACTCAACAGACACTTTACAAACCAAACAATGCAAGTACTGCATGCATGCAGAAACCAGAAAGCACAAGGATTACTGACCCATTTGAAGCATCCTCAAGCATTGACATAAGTTTTACTGCATCACCATATCGCAATCCCTTGGACATAGCTGATACCTAAATTGATATTAATCATTAGCCCTGTAATGCATACCAAATATGAAAAAACACATCTGAAAGTGTCTTACTCTTCTCCACAAGCTAACAACAGCATTGTACTTCTCAACCATCTTACTTTCATGAGCCTTGAAAATTTTGAAGCCTTTTTCAGCTAACCACTATTAAGGTTCTCCAAAAGTATTTAAGTATTATCTTGAGTAAATAGTGCAGACATAATAATAACACATGATTTGTTTCCCTCATTCTGATTCTAATGTCAGAAGCTAGCTTCTCTATACAAAATTTAACATGTAGTTACATTCCTGCTATATTTGTAAATCAATATACTCTCTGTGTCATTCCTGCTATATTTGTAAATCAATATACTCTCTGTGTCACAATATATTCAATTATGGCACCTGCGGAGGAAGGAAGAAGGAAGCGGTCAAAATTCTCCCATCATCACTAATATTGACAATCCAAGTTGACATCCCAAATGTCCAGGATGCGTATCTCCCTGGGATCCATCTTATCCAGATCCAGTGCTTCTTAAATCATTTTTACAAAGAACGGTTCAGGAACTTATCTGCTTAAAATTCTTTTCATAGGTAGGTGTGGCATAACTGGGTGTGGGTGGGAGGCATAACATCTTCGTCCATTTTCTTCTTAAAATTACAGGCAGCTCTCCAGCGCATTTGAGAAGGGAAAAAATATTAGGAACAAACAATGAACAAGTAGAAAAACTAGGTCATAGTGGCAAATGCATTATGCAATCCAAGTTCGTAATATCTTTCCAACACAACGTTATTCACAAAAACAAAACAGTAACACACTAAAAGTTGAATAATCAAAAACTAGAGTCGATTGTAAGGATACTAGTCCGCTCTTTTACCAATTGCTGAATTGCTGAATTTACTACTAGAATGGATTCCTCCACTGAAGTAATAATATAGTTACGAGCAATAACATCTTGCTGGAACTCTGAAAGTTGTGAGCCTTGAGAAGTAACAGCTGAGGGATTACAACCCACAGACCAGGTCCAGTCCTACACTTACAAAAGAAAAGGAAGGATAGCGAGTTAGATTGAACAATTAAATTTCAATGACCAGACATTGAAGGAAACAGCTAAAAGGGAAGTTCTTGTGAATGACACTGGCAAGCAACTAAGCAAGTAAATTAAAAGAATACGAGTGGAGAATCGATAAAAGAACTGACAACTACATTATGGAACAATTCAGTAAGTTCAAATGAAAATTGAACTACAGAAGGCATAGACACGTACTTACAGGTAACTGGACACAATAAATAAATAGTAAAAAAAAAAAAAAAAAATCTGTCTCACGACTAATCCCTCTGACTCAATTTGCAAGGGTAAGTAACTTGATCATATGGAAAATATATCAGACATATCTGATTTGATTTAGATTGCAGCATTTACATACCTACTTTGACTGCATATAAAATATATAAGTTTTTTTTTGGTACACAAAATAACTTATGAAAATAACGAAGAGCATCTCTGGATCCTTCGCCTAACCTAGCCAAGCATTCCCCTAAAAATGCCCCCTAGGAAGGAAATGTGAATGTTTCATCTCCATGCCTACCCTTTCATTTGGGCAGAGTGAACAATAATTTTCTTGTTTTTGGAGGAGTCATGGCTCACTCCATAGGAATGTTTTCCTTGCAAGGTTATGCAAAGAAATCAAACATGCCCCAAAATGACCATGCTTCCTACACTGAATTCAGTACTAACTGACTAATTTATTAGCTTCACTGAATCCAGTACTAACTGACTAATTTATTAGCTTCACTTACAAATGAAATTGGAGGGAAATCTTTTTTAATATAGGATGTTGGGATGAGCAGCAAGAGTCACTAAATTGTAGGATCCATGTATGGATATAAACAATGGACAATGTGATGTCTGTTGAACTATTGATGGGAATAGTACTACAGACATGAGTGTAAGGTTCAAAATTGTGCTCAAAAAGACGAAAGGGAGCAAGAAATTGACATATTGGGATTTCAAATATTTTACAGCAGATAATATTTGTTTACAGATAATAAAGCAAATGTATATAAAGAGGCAACAAACCTCAATTGCAGTTTCATGAGCATGGCTATAAACCAGATGTGGAGGAAGTAGACCAGATACATACTCAGCAGTTGCAGCAATAGCAGCTTTAACTGGTTTCCTGTTTGTCAGTAAATAATGTTGCATTAATACAGTTGCAGCAAATGCTAAGTCAGAATCAGCAGAATTCCTTGTTAAGGAAACATTTAAGACTTGCTAAACAAAATTTGACCACAATCAAGTAGTCTTGGTTTCTTTGCCTTTCATATGATTTTTGTTCAAGGAATATTCAGCAGCTATTTACACTCTATTGGAATTTGGAACTATATAAATATTTTGCTAAACAAAATATTCAGCAACTCGAAGTATTCAGCTGCGAGGATAAGTGGAGGTGGGGCTCCTGCAGCTACAAGGCAGGAGCAGAGAGGAGGGAGTTGTGGTGGAAGTGGAGTTAAGGAAGGTCTCGCAGGAGGGGAGGAAGACAGTTAGGATGCTGCGGAGTCATGCAGGCACACAGGTGGGACGACTAACCGAGACTGTCTCCACGAGTGGTGCAGGCAACAAAGAGGAAGGAGAAAGAAGATTTCACCACATTTCTCTCCCTCCTCTAGGGCTGGAAATGATAGCAAATTAACAAATTGCCAGATTGACAGTTTGTGTCCGTTGACCACACGACATCACTTTCCATGTTCCGTAGCAAATGCCTTTATACTTCTATTGATACACATAGACATATCAGTTTATCCTTGCTAGTAAAACTTCTCATAGGTAGGCCCATATCGTATATTGGGGTGACATAGCTCCACACGAAGTGCACATTAATGGTGGTGAGTATTACAGCTCAAGGTAAGATTCATGTCCATCTTAAAGTGAATGAAGTCAATTCTTAAATCTGTAGTTCTTTTTTTTCAAAGAAATAACAATATTTACACATGAAGAGTCTAAGGCTAGAACATTGTAGATCAGAGATTGCTAAAGGTAACAGCAAACAGTTTCAAGTCCTGGTATTAATACTAAATGTCACATCATCAGTTTTTTTTTTTCATGAAATTACATAATTGTTAGACAGCCGCATAGGCACTTGGGCAGTTGGGCCATTGGCCCATTATGGCTAATTATAGATTGATTGATTGATGTTATATTAGGCAAGGAGATCTGATGGTGGTCATACTTCTATAAACCAACCCAGGGTCCTCCTTGCTTGTATATGTACCATGCCTATTGGCCTCCAGTGCAATTCTATTGTTTCCATGGTATCAGAACGACAAGGTTTTTCTGCTGCCCTAGCCTCCCTACCACACGCCCCTTGGCTGCGCACGTCGCGCGGGTCCCTTCCCCGGCCGCCATGCCTGGGTCTACTCCACCCGCCTCCTCTGCCACCGATGCGTCTGCAGCACTCGTCCCAAATGCTGAAGCCATGCGTGCTCTCGCCCAGGAAGCCGAGCATCCACGCCTCGGCGAGCACGCCCGCATGGACCGCCGCCACCGCCCCCGGAGTGAGGCCCGTGACGCCGCGCCAGCGCCGCTCGAGAAGCAGGCGAGGCCGCCATCCAGCACAAACACGCTGCCCGCCCCGCCTTTGCCGACGATTTTGATGACCTTCACTTTCGCAGCCCGGCGGCGGTGGTCCTCACGAGCCATCCGGGATGCCCTCGTAGCTCATGAGGTCATCATTACGCGTGGCGTGTGGGCAAACCCTCCCCAAACCCACCCCACCCCGCAAATGAGGAGTCGGGTTCAACGGAGGCGGGTTGGCAGCGGTCGCCCTTCCCCAACCGAGCAATCACAGGAGATGCTCCAGGTCCCCACCCACCCCAGCCCCGCCCCACAAAATGATCTGCTCAACCCGCCCCCACCCTACCCCGCCCGCCCCAATGGAGGCGGGTTGGCGACGGTCGTCTTCTCCTTCCCTAACGAGAGCGATCACGGAGACGGTCCAAGTCCCAACCCGCCCCCAGCCCCGCCTCGCCCCGCAACATAGACAAACCCGCTCCGCCCGCACCGCAACATAGACAAACTCGTTTCAACCCGCTATACACACTCCATATTAGAACCCGCCCCCCCAAAACCCTGTTTTGCCCCGCCCCCCATTAGCGGCGGGAGTCCAAAATGGCAACGGGGGAATTCCCCGTCGGAGTTTGCTTTTCCATCCCCGTCCCCCGTGGGGAAAAAATCCCCATCCCCGTCCCCACCAATGGTCACGGGGGACATGTTCTCCCATCCCCGTCCCCCACTCGGGGATTTTGTCCCCGTCGGAGTCCCCGCCCCTCGCATCGTTGCTGCCCCCGGGAGCGGATGGATGTCGTTAGTAGCCTTCCGCGACTTCATCCAGGGCGATCTCTCCATCACCACCTACTACGGCAAGTTCAAGTCCATGGCCGATGCCCCCGGGCACTTGGGGAGGCCGTCACTAATGGCCTCGTCTTCGACAACATGTCACAACGACTGCGAAGATGGCGTAAGCCAACAAAAAGAAAGGATAGGGAGCGTATTACTTTCATATGCATTTGCTATTATGTATGACATGTGGGAGCCTAGGGGCAGCTGGCCATCGAGCCATATATTAACTCAGAGTGTAAAGACATTATTCAATATTGTTAAGAAATAGACATGCAGTGAGAGACAGGTTCCTCTGCTATGCGGCCGATTCAGGCGATCCATCGCACTTCTCACGCCGACGGCTCATCGCCGCAGCCACGAAGTTGTGACACATCATCTACGGCCTCAACGAAAAGCTTCACCTCCATCGGCATGCACCTCCAACATGGGCGCCCATTCCCCTCCTTCTGGAAGCCAGGACAGACCCGCTGCTTGAAGACTCAGCATGGTTCATCGCTTGACTCTTCCACACACCACCCTCCGCATAGGCACTTTGGGCCATTGGCCCATTATGGCTAATTATTGATTGATTGATGTTATATTAGGTAAGGAGATTCGACGGTGGTCATACTTCTATAAACCAACCCAGGGTCCTCCTTGCCTCTATATGTACCTTCCCTATTGGCCTCCTAATCAATCTATCAATTTCCAGTGCAACTCTATTGCATTCACATATAATATTAGAAATCTAACCTCAAATCCCATAAGATGGGTCTTCCATTGCACTGCAAATGGCTTTCCCAGGAATCATCATCTGACTGAACTACTACAACCATATTTGAGAGAGCCTTGGCTTGATAATGTTTGTCCAGTAATAGGGGTTCATTATGTATGAACCAGAATATTGGGACCTCTAATGTTGACCTGTGATTTGAATGTCCTCCTGCATATATAAACAAAATATAGACATTTGAGCTTGAGTAGATCACTAGTGCTGCCTATGGCCAAACCACAGAAATTACTTTGCAAGTTTCCTAGACAAGAAGTGAGCACACACATACACAAACTAAATAACAAGTTATACAAACACACTTGTAGGTGTACTGAACTGAATGAAACAACTCAGAAGCAACAGCCTCTTCAATCTCTGGACCATGAAATTTCAATAAAGTAGAAAGTTAAATATACCTTTCAGTGAATTGTGCTCATTTAGCCTCTGTAGCTGATGTTGGAGAATAGCAGAATCAAGGTACGTGCTAACAGTTGACTTGTAGGTGCCATTAACTAATAGAAGTGGCACTGCAGCTGCACGACGTGCCATTGAAAACGCCATCATCAATGATGGATCCTCCGACAATGAGAGCCTACATATCGACAAGCAAATTTTCAACACCTTGGGACTGGGAAAAATATTAACAAATTTACGAGTTTTTCAGACCTAAAATCTCTTACCATGGGACTGGGAAAAATATTGACAAATTTACAAGAAGCCATAAAAGAAATACACACTAAGCAAAGGTAAACCTTTTTTTTCAGAGGAAGTAATCTTTTTTTTAGGTTGAGGTAAGAGCTGTCTCATGCTAAAGTGATTTCTATACAAAACGCTTACCATGGTTAGTTTAATAAGTTCAGTGATTAAGCCCCAAATGAACTATTAGAATTTAGAAAGTACAACATAAAAGATATCTAGCAAGATGCATAAACTTTGATATATGGATTCCATTTTGATTATTGAAAATCCTCTCATAACTCTACTTCATATTATTGTTAGTTAAAAAAGCATTTTGTCAGCTCTTGCTGAGGTACAAATGAAAAGAAATATGAGAACATATTTAGATTGATAAAATGAAGAAGTGATACATGTTTTGGCTAAACATGGACTTTTGATGACGTAATAGCACAGAATTCAGGCTCTCCATGATGGATTTTACATTAACAGGTAACTGCTTTATACTCCTGACTTTCTGTAGAGAAAAAAAAAAGCACAATGAACATAAGCAATATAAAGACATAGGTTTACTGAGATACAAAATATAAGCAACAGCATATATTACCTCTTGTGTCACAAAGTACAACTGAAACGATAACTTCTCATAGTAATGGTACGCTCTATGAGAGGCAGAAGGAGCAATTACATGTCTCATAGAGCCCCATAACATAGATCCAAGTTGTGCAAGAAATGAATCATGAGCCACTGTGTAACTATGATGTTCCTGGTATAAAAAATTTAACTCTTGTCATCAGAATACTAATACATTAACTGAGGTTTTTAAGTTGAACAGCTTAGTATTAAAATGTGCTTATTTCAAAATGTGTTTTCAATAAATAAATAATTTTACAAAGCTAACCACTGAATTATCTCTAAATAAGTTCCAGCTTTCCATTCTCTTCAGTGCATCAAGAGCTTTCTTCTTGTTAATTTCATCAGAATCTCCAGTATTGTAACCCTCCAGTTCCTTTTTTCAGGTCATGCATCCTCTCATCAAGTTCTGTGTAATGAAAAATATAGTTTCAATTGGAGAATGTTAAAATTTTATGGAACTAGAAAATATATATGAACTGCACAAAACTCAAGCTCAAATGCCAGTATGCCACCATAAACTCAAAGCCTCAAGAAATAAAAACAACAATGGAAACTATAGCACTTGTAAATTTAATACAAAATACGGTCTTTTATTTGTGTAATATGATTAGTAAACTTCTAGCAAGGGATATTAAAAGTATATGGCATCCTTGTTAGCTAAAATACCATGTTGCAATGTTCCAAAAATCATCACAAAAATCATGTATATATTACACCTGAAGTTAAGTGTAGCCACAACAATTCAGTTTGAAATTCATCTTTGATGTTGAGATTAGAAAAACAGAAGTGTCACTGTCATCACAATCAGAATTGTGTCGAAGCCAGACAGTCAGAAGGATTATGACGAGGTAAGCTGGTCTTTCCTTGAACATTTACTGCATAGAAAAGGTTTTTAGGAGAAGTGGATTGATTGGGTAATGAAAGCAATGTGTAGAGAGAGAGAGTGTGTGTAATCTCAATGGAGAAAGAGGTGAATATTTTAGGAGTTTTAAATGTTCAAGACAAGAGGATCCTGCATGCTGTGAATGGCTGGTATGAGAAAGGAAAAGCTTATGTGGTGGAGAGTGGCTGACAGGCCAGGTTTTGGGAGGATGTGTGGACCAAGTGTCCTCTGAAGACTGTTTTTTTTCAAACCCATGCAGGATATATGTATGTAATGAGCTGAACATCAGAGTGGCTGAAGCAGGAATGAGTGACTGGAATCTAATCTTTAGAAGAAGATTGGGAACAGTGCAGAAAGATGAATTGAATGAGCTCATAGAGTTGGACAATGTAGACTTAACTGATTTAGAGGACAGGGTGACAGTGGTTAATCCCTATCACTAGCACTTGTATCTTATTTTACTGCATTTACTTTATGCAAAGTAGGGTTGCCTTGGCACTCAAGTTGATCATGAGTTTGCCTTGGCTTCCAAGTAGATGGAGCATCTTGCTTTATGCAAGAATATGCTTAGGAGTAGTTGAGGCAAGGAGCTCTGCCTATATAAGCAGCAGCCACCCCCCATTGTAATCTAAGACAATTGCAATTCAATTCAATCCAAGCGGCCCCATGGTCAAGCTGACCTCTGGGGTTTTTCTGATCTATGTTTGGACAACACAGGGTAATACGGAAGCTCATCAGGAAAGTTCACAACTAGGTCTCTATACATTGCACAACTAGGACTGTAGGGAAATACAGTAGGGGAGGCACCTACTGTGCATTTTATTTTACTAAAAAAAATAATGAAGAGAAAAAGAGGTGCAGGAAAAGAAGACAACTTGTATAGGTGAAAGGTCTGGTAGAAAGAAGTGAAGCATGCAAAAGGCAGCTAAGAAAGAGTGAAAATAAGCACACAAGCTAGTTAATCAAGCTCAGCCATAAACAAATTGAAAGATATGAGGCTGTGGTTGACCCTGTAAAGCTGAAGGTTAACGTCATTCACAAACTTATTTCGTCACTTACATGATACAAGGAGATATATCATTTCATTGAGTCACATCCTCATCTAATTTCCACTTGGGTCTCACTATTTATACTCACTACAAAATCTTTTACGATATTAATTGTTAAAAGAACTTCCTTTCTTGTTATGAAGCCGGTTAGGGGAAGACAATCCTTGGCTACGCAGGGCGTAACCGCGGGTAGAGTCGGGATGACCCCTCAGCTTCCTATGTTGATGGAAAAGAAGAGACAAGGAAGAGGACTAATTCATTGCTTGATTATTCCCAGGTTATCTCACGGTTTACATAGCCATTAGGCAGCTCAATTCACTCTTAATTCTCTTCCAATAGCCATTAGGAAGTCCAATTCACCCTTAATTCTCTTCCAATCACTCTTGCTAAGCTTCTAAATTAGCACCATTAGCCCAGGATTTCCCCAAATTGCCGCCATTCTAGCCAGTTTCCTGGCTTGCTGTGCTTGCCTTATTTGCTCTGCAGGTGACTCTCTCGCCCCACAAGACACTTGTGAGGAAAATATTACACAAAGATATCTGGTAATATATCACCCATATCAACCTATGTCAGTCCATGCTAGCCAATATGCGCTAGTGCAATATTGAAATGGCATGCTGTATTGGTATTGTTTATTGCTAATGTTATTAGAATGTATTTGAGGCATTTTCTTTCTTTCATTCAGACCATATAACAAAAGGAATAAATAATATAAAACAATAGCATAATTGTATATTTCAGAAGGCATGTACTCCCCCTATTCCAAATTTTAAGTCATTCCAACTTCCCTAGAGAGTCAAAGCATCTCAAGTCCTTGTCAAAAAAAAAGCATCTCAAGTTTGACCAAAATTATATAGAGCATTGCAAAGATTTATGACATCAAATAGGTATTACTATAAAAATATAACTAATGAAGAATCTAATCTAATCTAATAATACTTATTTGGTAACAGATGTTATTAATTTATATTTATTATATAAATTTGGTCAAACTTGAAATGTTTTCGCTCTCCAAAAAAAAGTTGGAATGACTTATATTTTGGGATGGAGTATAAACTAAATTACAAGTATACTACGTAGAACAGTTCCAGAAGAACCGAATCTTAGGTCACTGTAAAGTACCTTTACAAAGGGAAAGCTGTATCCTCCTTCCCACACAATGCTTGAAAGCAAAAAGTTCATACACATCAATCTCAGCCAATAGGATATCAACAGCATGGTAATCCTGGATCCAAAAAAATAAAATAGAGACGCACACACAAAATCAATTGCTAATTCAGGGGGTCACAACAATATATGAGAGGCAAGAGTAAGTCATGGATGTGTATAGAGAACACTGGAAAAGATGACTGTTGAGTAATGCCATTTGAGTTCCATTGCACAAAAGAAAATAAATTTGCAGTCTATCAAAAAAATGTGTCCCCTTCTGCTGTTCCAAGACTAAAGCTTTCACTCAAAATATGTTACAGTCTTACAGATGGTCCTAGAAAATGTAGCATACCTCACCAAAGGACGAAAATCTCTCCCTTATTGTGTCTTGCAATTTTTCTTCAGCTTCTTCTTCTGTAACTTCTGTATTCGATCAGCAACAATCACTTAATGATGAACAAAAAAAGCCCTGGTTGGATCTTAATAACATCTTACAAAAAGAATTAATAAAGTTTTTTTATGTTTGGACCAGCAAGCATTATATGTTAAAAGAGTTTAGACATAATGAAAACACAACAAAATGATCATATTTGGATTATATGTTTACAGCACTGAAATGAGACCAGCAAACCCCATTAAAATTGTCCTCCAGGAAATCAGAAGAGCACATGTAGCAAATTTTCTAATTAATAAAATTAGGATGATTCGACAATATTTGGACAGAAACATGTTTTAATCAGAAGATGAGAGTGCTACAACAAAAAAAAATGAAAGCATGTTATGTTCAAAATTTCTAAGTTAATATACTCTTCGATGTGGTATGCACTTCTATGTTTTGTGATCCCACAGCTGCTTGAACCCTCACAATTCACATCAAACCACAAATTATCCAAGATTCAACAAGGTTGCCTAAAATAATGTCTGAGCAGATACATAGCAAAGACACATAATTATAACATGAGCTGAGACGATGAATTAACCATATTTGTCTATGGAGAACTGCAGGTGATGCTGATTAACCAAAGAATAAAGGCATGTAACTTCTAAGGGAAACTAATGAGAGCAAAATTATTTGAAATACCTAGACATAATAAGACAAAGTACAGTATGCATAACAAATGCATCTGTATGCAGAGTATAGCAATAGATAATAGCTCAAATAGAATACATATACCAAACACTTTGTGGTAAAAGATGACCTGCAACAGCCCCAACAGTCTTTGCAACATTTGGCAGACTAAGTTCTGTACGGACACCATCACCACCAACAGAAGGACCCCAGGCAAATGGACCTGCACTCAGATCAACAAAAGCAAACCTGAAAATAAAGATCAGGTTAGAAGAATGACCACTCTAACCAAAATTTAGGTAAGGGATTAACAAAAGTCATATCAGACCTCTCTCTGCCTATCCAAATATCTGTAAGACATTGGGCATGGAGACCCTTCAAATCAATGAACTTAAGTCCAGTTTGTACAATGTCATGCACCTCATCCTTTGTACCATGTAATATCTATAAGAATATTCAATGTTAGACAAATATAGGTAAACAAGTTTAATTTAGTGTACCAACATAAAAGCGACACCTGAACAGCCTTTTCATAAACAATGTCGTCTTTACTCTTCCCTTCCTTCAGCAGCTCAAAATTGCTTAATGCCTCCTTGCATTTCTTTGACCAACCCCCCTGCACGATAAGTGTAAAGCACTCCGTTAGGTATTTTGATACATTACAAATCACTGTCAAGGCCTGGCGCAGTAGTGAGAAGCCTTCCCACTGAGCCAAAGGTCATGGGTTCGACGCAGCCTCTCTGCAAAATGCAGGGGTAAGGCTCGCGTCGGCTATTCCTTCCCCAGACCCCACTCATGTGGGAGCCGCCAGCACTGGTTTTTGTTTACAAAAGACTGTCAGGAAGATCTTCATGCAACTACTTCAGATGAAAGAGACAAGTTGTTAGAGGAGTCAAGGGCCTATTGGGCCTTAGCCCATTAGGGTTAATTAGTGTCTTGCTTAGGGGTCAAGTCAAACCTCTCTATATAATGAGAGGAGATGTATCAATCTAAAATTAAGCAAGAGATTAAGCAGGAAATCCCTTCTCTCTTGCCGGCCGTGGGCAGAGCCCCGCGGCCGGCGTTCCAGCGCCCCTACAGCCTCTAACCCTAGCCGCCAGCTTCCTGTGAACAGTACCCGCGGTACTGTAGCACCGCGGGTACTACACGACCATCGCTGCTGCCCTCTCTCTCTCACAATCTCAGCCCCAACAGCGTTCATAACACAAGTGCTTTTCAATCAAATGCAATCAAGTCATATGATCAAAATGCAAACTTACTAAGTGCTTAAAAATTCATGATCATGAAAAGTGTATCAGCTAAGTTAAATCATTAAATTGAATGGACCATCAAAGAAATAAATGTTCTCCAGGTACAAATAACGCCAAAGATGATAACAAACAAAACATACCATATCCATACTGTCAGTTTGGGTCCATGAAAATGATGATAGAGGATGACTTTCATATAACGGCCTTCTATTGACTCCCTTCTCAATATCTGCTAAATACAGATGTGCACATAAATATAACTAGGTCAAAATGATAAAGCAACTAGTGCGTATCAGACTGTTGTTTTCATGGAAGGTCTCATCTGCAAACAGATGTTGTCTTTATGAGTGTTGAATTGTCACTTCACAAAATGTATTTCACACAAAACTCATTGCATGTCAATCATATGGCTTCAGGAGATTATTTTATCAACTAGCAGGTAACATCGGAAAAAAAAAAGGTTTTTTAACTAACAGATGACAAAAAGAAAAGAAAAAAAGAGTAGAGGTAGACAGTAACTAAACAGTGGTGAACATGGATGGCCAGCTGAGGGAGCAGAACTGGTATACAAAAAAAACAAGGATAATGGTAGATGGTAGATCTGCATATCAAAAAATAGTAAACGATAAAACAGAAAGCACACAGGTGCTGTATTATTTTTCCCCTTTTCCAGTGATACAGATGTGAAGTACTTTGCTAATGTAGACCGCATATAGGTAAAAGTGTAAATCGTGCTACAGATATAAATATTTAATATTGAATGAGTACATAAAAA
The DNA here is from genome assembly GCA_015847255.1 of Hyparrhenia diplandra. Taxonomy (NCBI): domain Eukaryota; kingdom Viridiplantae; phylum Streptophyta; class Magnoliopsida; order Poales; family Poaceae; genus Hyparrhenia; species Hyparrhenia diplandra. The sequence continues at coordinate 234,172 of JADLZK010012302.1, read as the reverse complement.
ATTGAATGGATATGATGTGACAGCCTCACAATAAAGTACATGTCTTTTAAAATAAATAAAAATATAAAGAAAACTGATAAAGGCAAATCGCCCATATAAGATTACTTAGGTGCGGGATAAATACCAGGAATCCTAAAATCTTGACACTAGATTACATTCATTAGATAGGGAATAAGGAATAAGCGCACACAATCTTTAGTCATCAAACCTATTTTTTTATTTCACAGCTGCATCCACCAACTATATAGTGATGAAATATCTTAATCCACAACAGATATTTTTTTCCTTATCGATCCACATATGAATATAATATTTGCATCCATATACATTTCCACCATTTATGTCACTGAAATTCATAAATAAGAATATAAAGAATAAATACAACATTTACCAAGGAAGAGTTTGTTGTCACTTTTAGATTGGAGTATCCGAGCTTGCAGGGTCTTGTTCTGAAACATAATAACTAGCCCATCATGATCCAAAACAGTAGTCTTAAGTAAGACTAAATAAAACCAAGATTAACTGGAGAGCCACAGCAAAGTAAATTTTTGTCTGTGGTAGCTCTGTATAGAAGGAAGTGGTGTTCATTCGAGTTAACAATGAAAAAGGTATTGGTATTATATGAGAAGCAGCAGCAATTATGCATATGCAACAATGCCTGGGGTCCCAGAGAAATTTTGCAAAATAAGCAACTTTCATGACATTCCCGATGCTGTATCTCTTGCAAGATGTGTCCTTCTCTTCCTAGGAATAACAGTGGCGCTCAGGAAACAAATATCAGCGGCTCAGCAACCTGCTTTCCTCTTAACTTCCAGCAGATAGCTGCAAACCTAACCGCTTAGAAATTCCTTTTCCATTTCCCATCTCTTCTCTCCCTTCCCTCCTTTTCCCAAGGACAGCAGTAGCGCTAGCCCACAAACTAGAATACTAAATACCCTACTCCTGAACTAGCAATAGGAGCTATGTTGGCAGAGACAGTAAGAAGATGCCAAGACCCAGGTTAGCCTACACCACTGTAGGTATATTATATTCCTTTTCCTTACGAAATTATCATAGACCTTGTGTAGAAATCGTTTTCATCTGGCTTCCGTATCTGTTTGAAGCTACAGCTTACTGATTTAACACCTCCAAAAACAAATCAAACAGAATCCTGTGAAGATCCCAATGGGAGTTTTGTTTCTTTGCTGTAACCAGTTTAAGTTCTCTGGTGATATAATAGTTGTTCCCTCAATCCAAAATTCCAAATATTGGTGAACTGATTACAATTTGATAGCTTCTAAGGAAAATGGACATTATGAGGTAATTTTAAGGTAGTTTAATCAAAACACTCTTCTACAAGTCAAATGCGAATTGCTGCATTTCTTAACTTATTTTTCTCCTAACCCTTCTAGGGGATTCTATGTCAGAAAGTGTGAATATTTATTTCATTCCATTAAAAATAACAGCCCAATTCTGTTTGTAAGAGAGAGATGCTTGAATCAAAAGAATTCCTTTTTGAAGTTCAATTGTATTGTTAAATTCTGCATACTGAAGCTAGAGCTTGAATAGAATAATTCTTATATCTTATAACAAGATATAAGTATAAAGAAAATACCATACACACACGAGATTTAGAAGCCAAGGCGATAGTCATAATGATATTCATCAAACCATAACAGGAAGTGATGGATTCCAACTTACCTCCCTGAGCAAGTTGATCTCAGACTCGGAGAAGCCTTTCCTGAGACAATACGTGGCACATAAAAATAAGCAAATAAACATAGAAACAGGAAGATGGTGCATAAAAATAAACAAATAAACATAAAATCTGAGATAATAAATCATATAGAAAGCAGTTGTCATAGTTGGCATGATATGGTAGCATACAAAAATCAAAAGATGACCATTTAATGTCTTCATACAGTTCTGAATATCTAAGTCACATTTTACACGAGTTTAAAAAAATATATTTTTGGGCAAGGCATTTAGGTAAACTAGAGACGGTGTAGATTGAATTCCACATATGTTTCAAACATTTAGGGCCTGTTTGGCATGGCTCTGGAGCCGAACTCCAGCACCTCCAGCCTTTTCTAGTCAAACACCACAGCTCCAAAACCAAAACTCTAGAGCTGTAGTGCAAATGGAGGTTGAGTTTTGGAGCACCTCTTTTGCTGCTCCAAACCAACCAATATGAACCTACTCATGGAGTTGATAGGTAATTACCCACCAATGTCACTCGTTACACAAAAATAACGATTCACTTGTTTCTTTTCGACTTGTGATCCCTCCCCATGCGACTCCCTCCCCCGGCCGAAAAGCGAGAGCCGACAGCACTTCCCGACGGGCGTGGCACGCCGGGCGCCGACCGGGTGGCGCTCCGTGGCCTCGCGGACCCTCCCTTAGCCGTCCCCCGCGCCTCTCCACCTCGCCGCCCCCCACTTTCGACGGACGGCCACGATGCCTCCCCACGGCTAGCGTCCGTGCTCGCGAGTAGCGAGCTGCCATGGCGCGAGTGTGAAGCGGAGGACCCATCCCCAGATCAAAGCACGAGCAAGACGGGCAAGGAGCGGCGGTGCATGGCATATGCGGGTTGAATGGCTTTTCGTGGCGACAACCGGGACGGGCGAGGCTCGTGGTGGTACTCCCTCGACCGGGTCAAGGGAGGCCACGACGGGTGAGGGTACTTGAAAGGTCTTGTGCTTCCCTTTCTGTGATATTGAAGAAGGGTGAAAATATGGGGCGTGTTTGGGGTGGCTCCTGAGCCAAACTCGAGGGTGGAGTCTGGTGAAGCTAGCCAAACACCCCAACTCCAAAACTCCAGGAGCAGCCTAAACTCTGGAGCTAACTCTGGAGCTGTAGTGCAAATAGGTCTAGAGTTTGGAGCACATCCTTAGCTGCTCCGAGAACCGGTCAATATGAAAGTAGACATGGAGTTGGTGGGTAATTACCCACCAATGCCATCGATAAGTGGAAAATAACGATTCGTTCTCTTGTTTTCCCCTTCCCTTGCCCGACCCCGCCTACTTTACCAGTGCCCAACGCTGCCCGCTCGCCTCCCCGATGCGGCGGAAGCTCCCTTCCCCCGCCTCCCGGAACGGTCAATATGAAAGTAGACATGGAGTTGGTGGGTAATTACCCACCAATGCCATCGATAAGTGGAAAATAACGATTCGTTCTCTTACGTTTCCCCTTCCCTTGCTCGGCGCCGCTGCTTTACCTCGCCTTAACGCTGCCGCTCTGCCTCCCCGACGCCGCCGGAAGCTCCCCTTCCCCGCCCCGCTCTACCTGACCGACGCCGCCGAAGGATGACAACGGTGCTCCCCCGACACAACCCACATGCTCCGCCTCACCAACGCCACCATGAGTCCCCCTTCCTCAGGTCCACGAGTGCCGCGGCCCCGCCGCCATGGGGCGGCCGGGTTGAAAGCGACACCACCCCGCCGCCTCGCAACAACGCCCGCGACCGGATCTCCCCTCAATACTGCCGTTCTCCTCGACAAATGACGGGCGCCAACACCTTTTTCTTCGTTCCGTGGATCCCGAGAGCAAGCTTGTACATGACGATAGGGGAGGCTCAACGGTGAAGACCTTGCTCGCCGTCGTCGTCAGAGCGCCGAAGTGGCGCGGCCGGCATGCGGGGCGCGGCGCGAGGGAGGCGGTGGCCATCGCTGGCCATGACGCTGCCGCTGTTGGCATGAGGGATGGGGAAGAAGAGTAGACGATCACGGTTGGGGGGAAGGATAGGATTGACACTAACCGATGGGACCTACGAGGGAGGATGGAGCTAGTAGCCAAACACCCCAATTTGCGTTTGGAGTTTGGTGGGAGTCAACTCCACACGGAGTTTTGGAGTGGAGCGGCTCCACCCGAGTTGGAGCCACCCTAAACAGGCCCATAATTTTATTTCCAAATGCAAGATGCAAGTTTACCAAAGACAACATTTATCAGATCTTGCTTTGCTTGATTAGTTGAAACTACTGGGGGTCCCCGATGTAAAAGTGTTGTGTGCCATTTAAGGCTGCTAGCCAAACACCTCAATTTGCTAGCTCCAACTCTACTTAGAGCTGGCTCACACGGAGTTTGGAGCAGCTCCACCAGCTCCAAATCCACCAAAAAAACAGCTCCACTCCACAAAAAGTTAACCAAACGCTAACTCCACCAAATCCATATTCACCAAAAAGTGGATTTGGGGCCACATTCACCGTTTTAGTGGAGCTGCTCCACCAAACTTCGAATTGGTGGAGTTGGAGAAAATTACCCACCACTTCCACCGGTTCATTCTAATTTTTCTTTCCTCTTCCTGTCGTGGTTCCTTCTTTCCCTTTCTCTCTATTTCTCCACTTTTTGTTTTTTTTCCCATTGATACATCCTCGCCGCATAAGCGTCGTCCGGTCACGAACCAGGGCCCACGGCACATATTGCTCCGCCCGCATGCACGCCTGCCTCGCAAAGGCGACCGGGAAGCGTCCCGACGCGGCGTGCATGCACGAGTAGCACCGCCATGCGGAGCCGGGCGGCCGCGTAACCCGCCCGCGAAGGAGCCTCCCCGGCCCCACAAGCACATGCTACGGCTGTCCATGCGAACGCGAGGACGACTACGGTGGATTCTAGTCTCGCCTCGGCGAGACCTTTGGCCCCGACCGGTGGTGAGGCACCGATGTGGGAACTCCAACCGGCAAACATGCGCGCTCGGCTGCTCCAGACTTGTGGCGGTTCCATGGTAGATCTTAGATCCACTCGTGAACTGCTTCATGGTGAATCCTTAGTCCAGATTTTTTTTTTTGTGGTGGAGTTGTCCCAAACAGGCCCCAAGTAAAACTAAAGGCAGTGTAGATTGGCTTCCCTGTTCCAAATATATTTGGAGCAGGTTGCAGCACGACAAGGAAGATACAACTTATTCATAAGATCTAAAGTAACAAAAAACGAAAATCTTCTTTGTTTTTTGTGATGGTGCCATGATAGATATAAACAACTGCTTTTTTGTGCAGCGTCATGTTGCATTAGTTACACATGGTTCATTGTAATGGAAGTGTTCAAACTCACCGATAACCATAACTAATCCTCTTGCCAATAGGCTTGGGATTAAGAACGAAGATATTGTAAGCCTCTTGTATCTGAAGGTGATCAACAAGGTTTGAAAATATATGTTCCATTTGAGCACTATCCACTTGCAAAAGTAACTCTTCATTTTCTCTGCGACAAAGAAAAAAATGGATATACTTTATCATTGTAGTGGAAGTTGTGGCAAATGCAAAGCTGCCATCATAGAAGTATATAGACAAATGTCACTAGAATGGAAAACGAGTTCTCTGTAAGCTGCATCGTAAGTAGTTAACATGATGATTACAGTGCAGACATGGCAGATGTCACTAAATATGTGACACTAGCCCAGCCTCTTGTATCAACTTTGAACACTACTTTTATATGAAACTGATAGTAAAAATTGTATAATAATTATAATACAGGTACTTTTATCACAAACAATGTTTTCAAGGCGGTAAGGCAAGGCGTGGCGACTGACCACCACATAAGCTTAAGCAAAGGCGTAAGGTGAGGCGACACCTTAACAACTTAAGAAAAAAAAAAAAAAACAGCAGCTCAGAGCATTAGATGGTGAAGAGGAAAAAAAAAAAAAAAAAAAAGAAATGAGGAGTAAAAAGTGGTCTGGCCTAGCCCATCAGGCAGCCCATGTGCCCCTCACCCTGGGGCATGTATGCAAGGGCAGCCCAGCAGCCCTGGCAGCGCCCCCAAGCTGCAACGCCCGTGTTTGTGTCCCTTGGCCCAGCCTTAGAGTTCGCTGCACGGAACTTAAAGCAGCTTCGCCTCTCGGCTGCGGGGTATGTACTACGGATACTAGCCACCCATACCCGTACCCTACGTTGCACGGATCTGGGATACGGCGTATCGGTGTCGGGCCGATCTGGATACGTGGATCGTCATTTATCCAAAAAACACGATCACGCGGATCGTTTTATATTTTTTAATAAAATAAATAATAGTGTATATCCTATGTATAAGGGGAAATATTTATGAAAAAATAGAAATTTTAGCAGCTAAAATGTAAGAGAATAGAAGTTTGAGGGACGAATGTGAGAAAATAGAAGTTCTGAGATACTAGAATGTGATAAAAACAGAAGTTATAGAAGCTAGAATGCATAACCTCATTTATATTCATTCATGTTAGTGTATATGTGTAAAGGCCCAATAGAGGCCCATGTACGAAGAACTATATTGCCCACTCTTCTAGGGTTTGGAGGAATACAAGTAAAGCATATTCCCTCTAACACCTGTATCAGCCTAGGATTTTTTTACTCCTCCCTCTCCGATCCTCATACCGGCCGCCACCCCATGGCCGGCCGACCGCCGGCCGCCGGCCGAGGCCGCCCTTCCTCTCCCCTCCTCCTTCCCCTTCCTCCCCTGCCAGATCTTGCGACAGGCCGCGATGCCTCCACACGGGCGGGACCGCTCGGCGCTGGGCGGACTACCACGCGGGCGTGGCGGGCGCTGGGATGGGAGCCGCCGCCGGGGCTCCGACCCGCCCGCCCGCCCCTCCTTCTCCTCCCTCCGCCGAGCCGCCTGGAAAAGCGGTGGTGCCTCCGGCGCCCGTTTGCCGCCGCCGCCCGCCGCGCGCTGGGCCGGGCGCTGGCTCGCCGGCGCCGGCGGCGGCGAGGGCCGGGCCCCGGGCGTGCGGCCGCCGGCCCGGCGGAGTGCCGGCCATCCTTGTCCCTCCCGTCGCCGCTTTCCTCCGTGCTACCCGCCTCCTTCGTCATTACCCGCTGCCCTCGGTCCGCCTGGGGGCCTCGGCATGCCCTTTGCGGGATGTGCCTCTCACGGCGGCGGTTTCTTGCCAGGCCGTCCGTCGATGGTGCCCCGGCACCGAACGCAACGCTTGCCGCACGCTCTCGCCACAAGGTCCAGGCTTCCGCGGCCGCGGAGCGCGTTCGTGCGCCCTCGCCGGAGCGGCGAGCGGCTCGCCGCCGACGCTCGCTCGTCGGTGGCGGCGGGGGCGGTTCTGCCGGTCCCTCCGCCCTCCGCCCGTCTTCGCAGGAAAGCACGGCGCCACCTCCTCGGGCCGGCACCTCCACCTCGGTGTCCTCTCCACCGCCGTGTCGACCCGACCCGATCCCATGGTCGCCTACCTCCACCTCCCGGGCCGTCGGAGTCACGCACGTCAAGAACCTCGGTCACCGTCGTGCTCGATTCACGCCCACCTCCTGCGCTCGTTGGCGTGACGGATGCTCCTCGCTCGCCGCTCGCGCCGTCGGCGACCACGTCCGCCTCGACACACCCCTCGCGGGCGAGATGCGGCGTGGCGGCGCCCTCGGCAGCGTCGTCATCTCTGGATCGTTGGGACCATCTCCCTCGATCTACATGACATCGTCCGGGCTCACGGTGCCCGCTGCGGCGCCATATCGGGCTCGCCATCGAGGGGGTAGTTCTTCAGCAACGCCGAGGCCCGGGCTCTCCAGCTCGACGCCGACTTCCGCGCCTTAGCCCAGGGGGAGCTCTCTATTGGCGACCATCTGCCGGCGGATGAAGAGCAAGGCCGACGCCCTTCGTGACCTTGGGTACCCGGTGGGCGATCGTGTCACGGTACTCAACGCTGCTGCTGGGCGCAATGGCACGATAGCGCGCATCTTGAGGTCGTGGATCACTCGTCGGACCCCTTCCCCACCTTCACGGAGGTCCGGGCGACCTCATGCTTGAGGAGATCACCATGGGTGCCGCGCCACACTGCCACCTTTACCACGGCTCTTAGTCCGCTACCTCCGTGCTCGTCGCTGCTCCCCCCTCCTCCCGGGTCAAGTGGGGTAGGGGTGGCGTGGTGGTCGGCCGCCGGCGTGGAGGCCGCGGCCGGTGGTGGTGGTGGAGCGAGGTGCCGGGTGGAGCGGAGCCGGTCCCGGTTGTGGGCGACCCACTCCACCTCTTGCTCCACTCCGTTCCGGCGGTGGCGCCATCTCCGCCGCGCCAGGGCAATCCGGGGCTCCTTTACCTTGGCGGCGCACCCTCGCATCCGCCGACCTCCACTCCCGAGGAGCGCACTTTGGAGGCGGTGCACGCCATGGCGGCTAAGGCATGGCGCTAAGCGGGCGACGGCGAATACCCAAGCGCCGACGCTCCTCCGTGATGCGGCCACGTAGCGGTCCCGGGCGATTCGTGTGATGGGTGGTCGCGTCTTTGGGCCGGGCTTCTGCCGGCCGGTGGGGCGTCAGCGTCCCGCTTTCTTTGCGAGCGGTGGCGTGCGATTTGGCCGCGAGCTTGCCGTGGTGGGCGGCAGCGTCTACTACCCTCATGGTCCTCGGCTTCATTAGCTTCTCCGGCGCCGCCGAGGTTTGGTCCCCGCCTCTAATCGACGCCTACGTGGTCCACGACTTTTAGGAACCTAGGCGAAAGTCGTGCAAAGTCCCCACCCTGCGATCGGCAGCGGCGGCGCCATTGGCGCCATTCACCCCTGGGGGCGTCGATATCTCCCAACTCGCGAGGACCGCAATCCTCGCCGATCTCCTCGGCGAAAAAGCCTTGCTCTAGTTATCTAGAGCCGGTGGCGGCGACGTCGTTGACGCCATTGACCCTCTTGAGGGCACCACCGTGGAAGAGTAGAGTCGGCTCGTGCCATGGTCTTGTGTTCTCCTGTGTGCTCTCCCCTTGTTGTTGTTGCCCGTCTTGAGTAGGTCCGCCATGGTTGTTGGGCGGCGTACGGCCGACGAGTGTCCCCTTCGGTTGCCCTCGCGCTCCGTCGGGCGGTCTCTCCTTGGTGGTGCCGTAATATTATATGTCGGTGGTGTTTCCACCGCATTGCCCATTCCTCCCGCGGTTCCTCCCCGTGGGCGGCGTCGAATGGTGGTAATGCGTGGGCCTGATATCTTTGGAGGATGGCACCATCATTTCGATGGGAGGTCGTCGTGTCCGTTGATCCCTCGCTTTGCGTGTACGCGCCTTCACTCTTAGTCCCCACTCCACGCCGTGGAGGCGGCATACGGAGTGGTGGAGGGACAATGGCCTTGGTGAAAGCGGCGAGTATCTTTCGCTCGGCGGGGGCCTGGTCGGCGTTCGGTTGGCGCCTTGCGGCCTTGTCTAGAGTCCTCTCGATCGTGCTAAGTTTTCTCTTTCTTTTGTTGTATACGTGGTTAGCCACATCCCTCTCTAGTGCAGGAGAGCTTGTTGTTGTTTCTTTAGTGGGTATGCCACAATCTCGCCTCAGGGCAGTACATTGTTCTTGTTCTTTTCCTCTTCAAAACTTTGTAAATCTTACGAGCGTTTTGGGCTGCTTTGAATACAAATTCGGGTGGGGAACGCCTCCCCCTGAAAATTCAAAAAAAGTTCAGGAATATATATACTCATATGCTTATATGGGCCAAATTCATGGGCTATATGGGCCAAGTTCATGGACAATAAACCAAAGTTCAGGAATATATATACTTATATGCTTATATGGGCCAAATTCATTGGTTATATGTTTACTTGGGCTAAAATTGGAGAGCGGACTATATATTTGTGCGGGTATTTTTTCTATACCCACGGGTATGGGTACTAGACTTCCACAACCGTACCCACCATAGCCGATGGGTCCAAGATTTTACCAATAACGCATGCCCACGGGTACAAAATGCCTTCCATACCCGCCGATGCCCTCACCTAGGTTCCCCATCCACCACCGCTCCATAATTCTCCACTTGCTGCGTGGCAACGCGGGACTGCCAAACGGCTTCGCCATTGCAGCCCGTCGTGCCACCCATCTCTACTCTCGTCGTCGGGGCCGCTCCTCGGCATCGATTGCCCTCCTGGAGCTCAAGCTCAACCCGACCCGAGCCCACTTAACGCCGCCCGCACCTCACCGGGCCGCACCGAGCACCACTGCTCCAGGTAGCGCCGCACCCTCGATCACCACCCTAGTGGCGCCCCTTCCCTCGTCCTCGTGCTCTTCATGTATGGCGAGGATGTCCGGCCTCATCACGCTCTCCTCGCGCAACGCGCCTTGCACAACCGCTAGCGGTGTGCACGTCGAGGGACGGTCGACCTCATGTCGTTCTTTGTCGTTGGCATGCGGCGCATCACCGCCATCACCGCCCACCAAGTGCTCGATAGAATGCCATTTGATACGTGTCGGCTTCCCGATCTGAGTTTGACTCTTGAGTTCGAGTTCGAGGGGGGAGAGAGAGAGAGTCAAGCAGTTTGAATTTTGAATAACATTCTTGATACAAAAACAAGTACCATTAGATTAGTTATAGAATATATGTTCATAATAAATTTATTTGGACTTAGTATAGTTTTTTGTTGTCTTGGGCTTTTTGGGTGTTTTTTTGCCTCTTTTGTTTTGCACAGTCTTTTGTTTCTCTTTAATATAATCTCTACAAGAGGGGCCTCCCACATGTCGTATTTTCAGTTCAAAAAATAATTATTTGGATACATAAATGCAAATACTATGTACAAACTTGGTCAAATTTGAGCTGATTTGACCTGCACGGATATCATAATTGCATTCTTTTTGTGGTCGGAGGGAGTAAATTGAGAGGTTTGACTGCATGCTTTCTTCATGCATGCACACATAACACATGAGAAGGTTATATGAAGACAGAAAAAAATACAAAAGACACAAATATATATTTATAATAAATTGTATATGATTACATGAGACTTGGGTATCTTGTTGGATTTCAACTCTAGCCTACCCCAACTTGCTTGGGAATGAAAACTATGTTGTTGTTGCATATGACTAAATGAGTTCATGAGCACACACCAAGGCACATAAAGAAAATAAATGTGCAGCAAAATGTGAATACCTAAAAACATGTAGCAATGTGTTCTTTTATATAATCACTAGCTAAATGCCCATGCGTTTACAACGAGGAAAACATAATAATACTATGATAACATTCATTAGGTCCCCCAAATCTGGTCACCCTCCTACTCATGTGGGCCCCTCCTCTGAAAGGAAGGATTTAAGTAGTATATACTAATGGCAATGTAGGCCTAATGTGAGATATTTACCAACAATAATAAGGTCGGGACCTTGAGAGAAGTAACAATACCACATTGACATTCAATTTGCACATTTTTCGGAGAAGTCACAACATCCACAGTGGCGATCGGTTTTCAAAATAGCAACAGCATGTAGTATTTTTTTTTTACCTGAAATTTTTTTTTTAGATCATATTGCTTGTAGTATTTAGTTTTTATAGAACCAATGGAATACTTCAACAATCGAATCTATGGAGATTAGTTTAGTTTTTTCCTTCCGTTTTTTAATAGAAGATTTTTTTTTTTTCTTCCCATATTTTCAAAGCGTCGGTCCAATCCTATTCCTTGCGCTTGCATGGGTCTGTCAATCTAATATATATAGTGTACCAGAGATTGATTAGAATTTCTTATATTTTTTCTAGATAGAGTCTGATCGTATGTCTTTTGTACTATGTCTTTTGTCTTTGGAATCTTTTTTTTAAAAGTTTTTCCTTCCATTTTTTTAGAGTCCGATCATATTTTTAGATTTTATAGATAGATGAGTGCCGATTGGGTTGCGGCGAGGGAGCAAGAAAAAAAATCAAAAAAATACATGTTCTGGTTTTAAAAGCAATAATAATCCAAAAAGAAGCAAAAACATTTGCAAAGTGAACACAGAAGTTTGCATTTAATTAACTAAGCCATGGCGGCGCCCGTCCTGCCCGTGGCGGGCGCGCCCGACCAGCTAGCGCCAAGGAAGGACTCACACGACTGCGGTCTTGGGGCTGGCCGGTCCGTGTCTTGCATCGCTGTGCGCTGGTCCCCTAGCACGGCATGCGGGTCGCGAGATACATGGAGGAAGAAGAAAAGTTTTTCTTTTCTATTCTCGACATGCGGGCCCGGATGTCATAGGCATTGTGGAAAAATCTAGAGCTGTACCAAACACTTTTTAGGGATCCGAGATCCACGGTGGAGCTACGAGGATCTGCAACTTTGGAGCCGTTTTTTAGGCTCTTGGGCCTACCCAAACACGCCCTTAGAATTAAATTCTATTTTTAGTCGGCGCCCTTAGCGGCATGCGGCGATTCTCTCAAGAATTAAATTCTATTTTTAGCCCCAGGCATGGCAGGTTGGCATCTGGCGGTTGAGAGAACGTGCTTGAGTGGGAGGGGGCGTGCGGCGCCAAGTGAAACATGAGAGCGGCGAAATAAACCCTCAAGACCATAGGAAGACCATACTAAGATTCCTTTTAATGCGATATGGATACATTATCATAGTTGAATTAAACACTTTTTGGTTGAAAGTTTACCAAAGCGGTGGATGAACAGAATGCAAACAATGGATATTCAAGAACACATACCTGGAATCCTTGAGATCATCTTTACGGGATAGAACTTTTATAGCATGCTCAAAAACAGATAAGACATCTTCTCCCATGTGTATTGCATGCACGGAGAAACTGCATCAAAAAAAAAAATGAGCTGGAATTTCAGGAATCCATTCTCATGGAAGCATGTCAGGCTTAACTACAGAAATTATATTGAATATACAGACCATAAGTTCCACTTGGATCATAAATGTACATATTCCTTACTTGTGGTTCACGTGGCTGACTAAAGGAAGATCATAATGCTGAAGTTTCTTAAAGTAGTCTTGTAGAGCGGGGTAAGAACTTCACCAACTGGAGGGATTCTTGTGTACTCAAATATGTGATCTATTTTTGTAAACCAGCGCTCCAGCTCTTCAGGCCCCAACTTAAACTCTAACAAAACCAAGGAACTATTAATGCTTAGTATAAACAAACTGCCTACAAACTTGTGTGATTTCATATAGATGATTTACCGTGCCCTCCATTTCCATCAAATCCAATAAAGATGAAGTTCACAGGGATCGAAAGATATATTGAATCAACCTCTGCCAGGCTCAAATAGTTTTGCGATATTGCCTTGGTATTAAGAAAAGAAAAATTTAGTAGTGAAAAGATCTCTGCTTCTTAAATAAGCACACACAACAATAGCAGCTAGACTATCCATATTTCATGTGTGATTCCTGATTGTCTGAGATGGGCATGCATAATATAATTATTAGTCAAGGCTGCAAATACAATAACTTCTCAAAGCATCAAACTAAAAAAGGAAGGTACCAAGTGCTCAAAACTCCCACAGGTGGATCTGGGGAACGGAATCCCTAGGCAACTTTACCCTTGTTTATTTGAGGCTTATTCAAACCCAGGACCTCAAGGAGGCTGATAAAAAAACCTGCTACCCCATAGCAACAGCATATTATGAATAATTTAGATGTAATCGGTATGCTGATATATTACACTAATGTAGCTGCGCTTATTGGTTGGTCATAAATCCTGCCAACTAATATTTGTGGTCTTTGTCTAAACAGAAAGCCAAACTCCACATGCAGTCATATGGTCTTGATTTTTATCTCCAGGTGGCCACATCAACAAAGTACATGCATATCTGCACAGAAAGGTTGCCCCTGCTTTTAGTTCACCTGTTTGTGACCCTTCTAGGGGCACCAAAACATAATTATCTTCATCCACACATTCATATGCACATATCCATAAGGAAAAAGGAGCTGATGATATGAATAACAACTCACAAGGTACAGATGGCCCAGAAATTGTTCTGTGCTCGCTTCTGCTAGCTGCGGCTACAGTGCAGCTAGTCACTGCTACAGTATTTTGCTGTAGCAGCCACAGCCAGTGGTAAATATTAGGCTAGTTAGTAAGTGGCATTATGTATTGATACAGTACACTACTCATTATATCATTCTCTTGCATAAATAATGGCAAGAGGCCCATCGACAACGGTATATCACACAATTGTTACTTGGTACTTGTTATTCATATATCATTGTAGATGCTTTGGCAGAGCAGAAAGTAGTGAGTACCAAGAATCCGAGATTGTATTCAGAATTTCAGTTTAGCCTGTTTGAAATGTGCCATGCGTTATATAATCCCAGAAGTGCCGACAGACACAAAAGAACCTACCAGCTCTTGTGAAGTTGAGCAGGCCCTTTTTGCTAGAGTCCCGTGATGCAGAACCTTCCAAGTCATCGAACTCTACAAAATGGAATCAGCACAAACCGTCAATGTGATACCAAACACAGGCACAGCATGCAACAAGCAAACAGGAATCTAAAAAAAAATCAAAGGATCCGGACCTGTACGGATGACGGACTCAGTCCAGAACCTGCTCTTGTCCTTGAGGTTGAAGAGCGAGAACACCGAGGATGCCCCCGAGCCGCCGATCTTGCGCGTCCGGGTCCCCGGCGTGGACTCGGCTGCCTCCGGGGACGGGGCCTGCTGCATCGAGAGGATAAGAGGAAGGAAAATTCAACACCGTCTGGAACCTCCGACATGATCAGATCCAAACAGTGGATCGGGGGTTTGGGCGGAGATCAGGTTACCTGCAGGAGCAGCAGGAGTAGGAGCGGAAGCGCGAGGATGAGGAATGCCTCCGGAAGAGGGGCATCTTGCCGGCTGTGGTGCCGAGGCGCCGCAGCAGTACGGAAACCGGGGAGTTAGTGGAGACTGGAGGCCGTACGCCGGCGGCACCGGGGGTTTTGGGGCTCCGGTCTTCGGCTCTCACGAGGCACGAGCCCCGGCTGTCACACTAAGAAGCTTCGGCTGCACTGCAGCTGAGGGCGTTCCTCGGTTTCTTTTTCTGGATCGTGAGCTCTCCGAGCAGGATTGAACGGCCACGATGATGTGTTACCGGGCAGATACCATTGTATGAGTTCTCGTGCAACTCATAATCCTATATTTACTCTATGCATAAATTAGAGAACTACGATTTACTGTAAGGGTGCGTTTGGATGTCGACATTGGAAGGCTTGGCATTGAATTGGGTTCAATACCAATTCAGCCATGGTATTATATTGAGTCACAATTCTAATGTTATTGTTTTGGAGACGTTGTATTCACTTCGGAAAGAGCCTAAACAGCCTAGGGAGCCCCCTCACTTTCTCGCCGCTCGGCACACCGCCTCCTCCGCGCACCAAATCCTCCGCGCCGCTACGGCCGCCCGGGCCTCCCTCGTCGGCAGCCCGAGCCCTCCGCGCTGCCGGCCCTCCTCACTTCGCACGCCCAGTCCGCCTGCCGAAGAGCCCCCCGCGAGGAGGCGGTCGACGCCGAGCCTGCGCGCTTTCGCCGGCGGCGTCACTGCGGAAGCTCGCGAGGGAGCGGGCCTGTCGGCGGAGGCCTGTCGCACCGCCGGTGGCGCCCCGACGGCGCTCGGCCACCTCCGACGGCGCACTCCCCACCCCGCCGTGAAGAGAGGAGAAGGGGCGCGCGTTCGCGGCCGCCGGTGGAGAGGGAAGCGGCGCACACCGGCTCCCCGTCGACAGGGAAGGAGATGGGGCACCTTCTTGGGCGGATGGACGGGAGGGTGAGAAGTCGAGAGAGACGAGAGAGACGGGAGCGAATGCCACCCAATTCGAGAGGGAGCGGCTCGGTATTGAGTTTGGGGGAGCAAAATTGGGATGAATACGGTTGGAATTGAGCTCGAATTCCAATTCCGAATTCCACGCTGACCAAACAAATTCTCCGGCATTCGCGAGTCACGATTCCAATTCCCAATTCCGGCCTTCAATGCCAACATCCAAACGGGCCCCTAAGGGCATGTTTGGATCTTTGAAATTTAATTCATTGTAGTGCAATGGAGTTGGAGTTGGAGGGTGCAATGCAATGGAATGGAGTTGGAGAGTGCAATGCAAACCTAACATGGTGATGGGCTTCCTCAACCACATAACATGCTTAATTTAATGGAATTCCATTCTTATCTCCCACCCTATGAATTTGAGATAGGATTATTTATGAACTTTGGAAAGTTAGGGAATCTCAAATTCCAAACTAAATAGCTTAATTTATTAAGTAGATTCCAATTCCCCAAATTCAAGGGATCCAAAAGCGAGCCCTAAGATAATTTGAAAGATCAACCATTGTATATATAGTTTATTAAGTCATTACATGACACTACATGTAATAACGGATCTAGCCTAATATTCCATTGATGTCACCTCTACAACACTCTACCACTACTACGAGATTGATTTTGCGTGATGTTTGGATTTTATTTTCCGTGGCGGGCATTTCTGCGAAACTGCGGCGGAAAATAGGTGGCTAACCCCCCCCCCCGCCATGGAAAATCGCCACGATTGTCGATTAACGTGGCGGTTAATCGATAACCGTGGCGGTTTTGTAAAATAACCGCCATGGTTAATCTAATAACCGTGGCGGGC
The DNA here is from genome assembly GCA_015847255.1 of Hyparrhenia diplandra. Classification (NCBI taxonomy): domain Eukaryota; kingdom Viridiplantae; phylum Streptophyta; class Magnoliopsida; order Poales; family Poaceae; genus Hyparrhenia; species Hyparrhenia diplandra. Next base: position 217,999 of record JADLZK010012302.1, on the reverse strand, counting down.
ATTGTTAAAAACCGCCACGGAAAATCGATAACCGTGGGCGGTTTTGTAATTAGCCCGCCATGGAAAATCAAGCCACAAATATATATACCCCTCACCTAGGATTCCATTTCACTTCCTTAATCGACTCCTCTCTCCCTCCCCTTCACACGAAGCCGGGCGGGCGGCGGCCCTCCCGGCCTCCTCCCCACCAGCGGGCGGCGGCGGCTGGACCTCTCCCCTCCAAATAAATGACCTCTCCCCCCCTTTCCCTCGAAAGCGTGGGCGGCGGATCGAGCACGCGTCGGCCAGATCGAGCACAGGCGGCGGCGATCGGCTCGCGGGCAGCGAAACCGAACACCGGCGGCGGATGGACGGTGCACCCGAAGCGCGCGGATCGGAAACTGCCCGCGACGCGGATCGAAGCATCGGCGGTCCGAGCACGCGTGTCGGCGGGATCGGTACGGCGGCGGCGGTCGGCTTCGGGCGGAAATCGGCACAGCGGCGCGATCGTTATCGGCGTTACGGACGAAAGCCGCAGCGGCGGACGAAAGTACGGGCGGCGGCGATGGAGTTTCCGCCGCGGCGACCGGATGGAGTTCACGGCGGATCGAGCCTGGCGGCGGGAATGGCGCGGCGGCGGCGGATCCAGCGCTAGCGGCCAGGGGGGGCGCCCGGCGGCGGCATGGTGGCCATCCAGCCCGGCGCAAGATGGTGGCGACCCCAAGCGGCATGGCCCAGTCCGGGCCCATTTGGGCTGGATGCAGGTTTTTTTTTTTTATTTTTTTGGATTTTTTCGTGGCGGTTTTTGTTAAATAACCGCCACGGTTAATAGATTTTCTCGTGGCGGCAGAAAACGCCACGATTATCGGCGATTAACCGTGACCTTAGCTAGCGTGGCGGTTTTAATGCCCGCCACGGAAAATCGAAAAAAACCGCCACAGAAGTTCAATTCAGTAGTAGTGTACTACACTATAGATTAATTGCACATATGAGTATCAATTTATAATGGAAATCACAAAAAACCATTGTTGTCACATGACAGCATCAAACAGCCCTGGATCCGTCCCTGACTACATGAAACTATCTATGAGACGATGCCAATATAATTAGCCTAAGCCCTCAAAACTAAATTGGAGAGACTGAGACAACCAAAAAAAAATTGGAGAGACTGAGACAACCAAAAAATCAATCTAATAGAGCTAGAGCTTCTACTTGGTCAACTTAATTGACGCCCTCAAATTCGCATTGTGACCCTCACCCCTAATGGTAACTCCAACCAACTCCTCAAAATTTTGCCCCTATTCCCACAAATGAGAGTCCATCATCTAAACCAAGCCTAGATCTAGATGGTAAATTTTCTATCCCCATCTAGAAGTCAGGCTATTTCAAGAAGATATACATAGATGGCACAATAACAAGAAAGAGGGGACATACTAGTTCGAAGAACTCCATGGCAGTGCAGGGGGAAGACGACAAGTGGCCCGCTCAATGGATGAGGCTTTGAATCAATCCCTTAGATGTGGGAGGTAAGGAATGAGGCACCCTCATGCGTGGGGGGTGTACGAGATGGGTCGGAGAACATACTTCTTGTGTTTTGGACCTACAAAATGAGACGGGAGCTCAGATAAGGCCTTGGTTGGAGTTTCCATGAGGGCTCTTGAGGGTGCCCTTACTCAATTGTTTTTACCATTCCTCTCGCCGCCACGGCTTCTCCTTCGTCCTAAGCAGCGGCACTACCTTCTCATCGATGCCCACGCGACCTACCCTTCCTCCACAACCACGCCATCATGTTGTTGCACAGGCATGGGTGGGTGCCAGCCACGTCGAGGGGCACCGCCGCACCGTTCAAGTGTGGCCACCATGTCGAGGCTACACATGATGAGGGCGGGGGCAGCCATTACACGAAGCGGCGCCAAATAAATGGCGGCGGGCATCGGCGAGATAAGCAACGAACTCCGCATGAAATATGGAGAAAGGAAAAGAAAGAGAGAAGGGAAGGAAATGAGAGTTGTATTGAATGACTAATGGGTTCTATTTGATGAAGGGGAATTGGATTTTCCTCAACCCATTGCTTGAAAGCACACATGTGTAACTTCGAAGTTTGTTTTCCCAAATGCTACAACAGATTGTAAGGGAAGGGGAAGAAGACACGGAGGATATGCTCCACATTTTTTTTTGCTTCAGCTCCGCGAGCAGCTCTATCAACGGAGAAAAACTAGTTTGGACTTTTGGTAAATCATTTTTTTTCCGAATACACAAAAGGTTTGCGCGTTTTTTATATGTAAGTAGAGAAACAACGAAGGTTACAATGACACGCCATGAATGACGCACCAGGGGTGTCACAAACCGGATCATTAGGGAGAGAGAGAGCCTTAAGACAGAAGTTGTTGGGTGTTACCCCTTTAATTTTTCTGATTAAGATTCAACTGATTACATCTCCCTTATATTTATAGTCCGAGGAAGACTTGCATGCTAAGAAATATCTAGGAGGTTTCCTTATAGATCGGAATACCTCTTGACAAAGCAATTTATTTATTTCCCTAAATATTTATTCCCTAAATAATTATTACTTAACGATGAAGCAAAGGATGATGGCGGATCTTAGGTAGGCGGCCAGCCCCCGGTCCAGCATCGCCGCGCTGGCCCTTTGGGCTGCTTGCCGACGAGGCCGTTTTTGGCACATGACATCTCTCCCCCCTTCCCATGACAACGCGTCCTCGCGCTGTGGTTCTGCACGGCTAATGTTGTTGATGGGTCGATCGAGCGACATGGTCCGAAGATTGTTGCGTCCACTTGTATACAGGGAAGGAGCTGGACGAAGATGAAGACTCGACCTTTGCCGATCTTTGGTTTCATGGATGGAATTCCATTGCCCTCCCGGAGAGGTCTGCACTGTGGCGAGAGTACGTCGAGGGGTGAAAGCCAACCGTAAAAAGTGTGCGTATGATCCCACCGGTTGGAGAACATCCCGTAGCGACTTTGATAAACCCGTGGCGTAATGCTTGGTGGTTGTCGAGGTAGAAGATTGGAACCCATGGCAAGAAGCTCTGTGGGGGCTCCTCCATCAGCCAGGTGCTTGTGAAGCCTGGTATGGTTGGTGAGGTCATCGAGAGGTGAATGCCAATCACCTTGAGTAGCGCCTGCCGTTTGCTCCCGCTTGGAGCTTGGTGGTTCGGCGATGCCATGTAGCTTGTCGTCGGTCGGTGTAGTGAGTTGAGAAAGGATGAGAGCCTCCTTGGTAGGGATGAGGCCGACGAGGTAGCGGATCGATGTCGGTGGCATGTACCTCATGTCATTGTCGGTGGAGCTCGTAGGTCAAAGCTTCTTGAAGACCTCATAGGAGACAGGAGCGTCAAACTGGTGGGCGAGTTGGATCATTGCGCCCAACATGTAGGGCGCCTCCTGGTGCATCACAACCCAAAGCCTGTTGTAGAGCTCTTCGGTGTAGTCATACTGGGCGTTGATGTCGTCGAGGAATGAGGGAGCTGGCTAGATCGGCCCTCGAGTCAGCCTGGCATAGCCAAGTCGTCCATGGTGTTGTGTCCGTCACCGGTCGTCGAGCCATGTGACAAACGTGGCGAAGGGCGTCGGCGGTGTGAGTTGCATCACGTCATTTATCGTGTGGGCGCCTCCGTGTAGTGCATCCCGTTGCGTAGCATGGAGCCTCAAACTTGAAGGTGCCGATGTGTAGTTGTACGGGTCCTCTTCGGGTTGAGTTGGCACAAGGTTGGTGATGAGGTTGGCATAGATGGGTAGCTTGAAATCGCAAGGTAGACATCGGTGGAGGTGTCCCAATCCTCCGGTGGCGTCCCGCTTGGCATGCCGATGAACCAAAGAAGTACCGCTATTATAAGGTGGATAGTGGCATACCTCATGTCTTTGACTGTGATGATGTTCCGATGTCATGGTGATGAAGGGGACGCCTTCTCTGTTGCCGGAGCTGATGGTGTCATCAGAAAGTCGACTACTAAGGGTGGGCTTGCCTGGCCATACTCGCCGGGGTTGAAGCTACGATAGGAGTCGTAGCTTGCTTGTTGATGTTCTCCGTGTAGTGGATGTCCATGGAACTTTCAGCAGGTGTAGCAGGTTGATGTAGTTGTCGGAGTTCAGCCGAATCGCCGATGACGTTGGTGGTGTCGCCAGTGAAGGCGTTGTTGGTGGTGTTGGCGTTGGCGTGCGTTCCCTTGATGAGCTGCGGACTATCGCCGATGAAGCCAAAGTCATCGATGGTGGCGCCCCTTGGGAGGGGCGTCATCGCCGTTGGTTGTTCCCTTGAAGGTGTCATCGTTGCCGTTGGTGATGTCGTTGTTGGCGATGACAACGTCGGACGGTGTCGTTGCAACATCGATGGTAGAGGTAGAGGTTCCACGTTGGTTGAGATGGACTTGCCTGGTGACTATGGAGGGTGTGATGTTCTAGTCGGCGAAGTTGTTGTCGTCGTTGATGTTCATGGTGCCGGTGTTGTCCGGGATGTCAGGACCCGGCGACATCGATGTCGACGTCGGTTGGCGTCGTTGTGTCGCCCATAGTGGCGTTGGCATTCCTGATGTTCCCGATGTCGAGACGGCGTTGCGGGTGTTGTAGGAACTTATTTGGAGCGTTGCTGGGGGTCTCGTAACGTTGGCCTAGTTGGGTAGGTGAAGATCTCTAGTTTGGTTTTGGATAATTAGTGACACCTAAGGACTAATCTCTCGATGCTAAGTGTTGGACTAGATTGGAGATTGGTTGTGCCGGAGTTGGTGCATGGTGATCATGGAGGATGGATCGAGGTGATCCAAGAGATGATCGGGCATGCAACTTCGGTGGAGTTTTGGAGATCAATTGACCCCAAGGCAAAGGTATAACCATAGGGCTTTTGATTTCATACTCAAGACACCATAGAGGGTGTGAGTGATTATAGGATCGATAAGCCGTACTATAAAGAGGAGAAACTTATCATACATATCGGTCCTCTTGTGCCTTTAGGTTCAAAATTCATATGCATGCATTCTAACCTAAAGAGCTAACTCCGCGCTTGATGAAAATGTTTTCAAAATGCTAACACATGGTGTCGAGGTGTTCTTCGACGTGTCGGCAACAAGAAACAAGTGACGGAAGTCGGTTTGGAGCAAAGGCGAAGAAACGGCAACACAACGACGAAAATTCACGGCTTCGGATGGCGACTGGACGGGCGGCCGGAAGGGGAAAAGTGACCGGGACACCGGTGTGTGCGTCCGGCCGAGCATGTTTTTTGGATCGGTGGTCGACGGGTGACCGGACCCACCGACCGGAAGCATCCGGTGCTGACCGACGCTCCAAACGGACACGTGACCGGGGGCCGCACGGAGGCCGGGGTCGGGCCTTGTTTTTGGGGCCGGTTGTGACCGGACCCACCGGCCGGACTCACCGGGTGAGTCGGTCGGGGCGCGTGGCTTTCACCCTAACGACCACATTTCGTGGTGTGGCCTATTTATACCCCTTTGGCCGGCCATTGCTCTCTCTCTTGGTCATTTGAATCATTCCTAACACCCTAGAGCTGAGCAACAACACTCCCTCTCTCTCATTCTTGATTGTGAGCTTCATTCTTGAGAGAAGAGTTGATCCAAGTGCATTTGCATCGAGTTCTTGCATCTAGAGGCACTTGGGGATCGTTGTGAGCCAGTTGGTTTCTTGTTTCTCTTAGAGACACCGCTTCTAGCCGGCTTGGTGATTTGGTGGAGTTGTTGGCAAGAAAAGGAGATTGTTCTTGGCCACCTCCGGGCGAATTTGTGAGAGGATCACACACTCCTCGTCAGGAAGACAAAGTACAAGGAATACATTGCTCGTGTCTTGGGTACCTCACTTGTGAGTGGTGTGTTGAGGCTAGCAAGTGCACCGCCTAGCTCAAACACCATCCTTGTGTTGGTCGGCACAACCAGAGACTAGCTTGTCGGTGTACAAGTGAACTCTGGGTGAACAAATCGACTTGTTCATTGTCTCGGTGTTTGGATCATCACCTTCGTGTGATTGATTGTTCTTCTTCCCGGTGATTGGTTCTCTGCCCCTACACGTCGGTATAACAAGCTTCTCACTCTTGCATTACTTTCCTAGATTACTTTGAGTAGAGAGCTAGCACTTGCTTGTGTAGGTTGTTCTTGCTAGCATAAGGACCATATTAGGATTGTTCACTAGATAGAGTAGTGACATAGACTTTGTGTGACTTGGAGATCATATCTTATTTAGTCTTGTCACTAGAAGGCCTGCAAGACCACTAGAGCTAGCGCAAACCGCACATTTGCCATTTGTTATACTAATCGGTTTGTTTAGTGACTTTGTAGAAAAATTTTATAGGCTATTCACCCTCCCTCTAGCCATCTAGGACCTTTCAGTAAGTTTTTTGTCGAGCAGCTGGTGGACGTCGGTTGTAGCCTCCTGATCTGATCTGATCTGGACCACAAAAGCAGGGACATCCTTGGGGTAGACGCCTCCGTTGCTTGTAGCGTCGGTGATCGTGGAGGGGACAACGTCGGCGGCGCCCATGGGAGTACCGTTGTCGTCGGTGGTGCCCATGGTGGGGGTGGCGTCGAGGAGGTCGTCGAGGTCACCGGTGGCCTTCATGCGGGAGAAGTGGCCTGTGAAGATGGCGTGGTGCAGGGGACGGCAGGAATGGAGTTGTACTTGACCTTGATGTAGTTAGAGATCGCAGCTTTGTCGGTGGCGTTCTCGGGTCCGCGCGTAGATGACCTCCATGATCATCTCCGGGTATGGCGGCAGCGGGGCAGCCATCGAATCTTGACGGTGGCGAGCGTGGTTGGATCGCACGGTCTTCGGATACCACCGCCACAAACCGGATCGCCCCGGCGTGACACGTGGCTGCCGGCAGCGCGAGGCGCGCGCGGCGGTGTTGACGACGGGGCGGCGAGGCAGGAGGTGGTGGTGAAGACGAATGGCGACATCGGGGCAAAGATGACGTAGGGGCGATGAAGAACGACGGGTAGAAGACGGCGATGATGACGTGCCAGCTCCCGGGGCGGTGACGAGGGGACGGCGAGGGGCGGCGGCGCTGGGCGCCGCGCGTGGCGCGCGCGAGTGGGGCGACAACAGCGGCGTACGGCGCGTGGGAGACTGCGGCGGTGCGCGGTTAGGTTAGGGAGAGAGAGAGCATGAAGACGAAGTCATGTTGGGTGTTACCCCTTTAATTTTTCTAATTAAGATTCAACCGATTACAGCTCCCTTATATTTATAGTCCGAGAAAGACTTGCATGCTAAGAAATATCTAGGAGGTTTCCTTATAGATCGGAATATCTCTTGACAAAGCAATTTATTTATTTCCCTAAATATTTATTTCCTAAATAATTATTAATTAACGACGAAGCAAAGGATGATGACAGATGCAAATGGCCGGCCAGCCAGGCGCGCAGCCTATTTTGGCACATGACAAGGGGAATAAAGTTGTACAATATGTTCAGCCCTCTCTAGCGGAAGGAGATCAAGACACTATTACCGCTAATCGAACTGTCTAGCCATCACCGATGATCGACGCGTGTCGGTTAGCGCGGCGCCGACCGTCTCGGCCTGTCTCCTGTGAAGAGCTCTATGTGTGTAGCTTCTAAAACATACTCCCTCCATTCTAGAAAACATGCAATTCTCACATCCCGAGAAGTCAAACATTATAAACTTTGACTAAAATTATATCACAAAAAATACTAAGACTTATGAGACAAATTAAGTATCGTTAGATTTGTTATAAAATATATTTTTATAATAAATTTATTTCAGGACATAAATCCTAATAATTTTGGCTATAAACTTGATCAAAGTTGATAAACTTTGACCGGCATGCTTTCCATAATTGCTTGTTTTTTAGGAACGGGGAGTACTCACACATGCTCCCACGTAGGGCCCACCAAAGCAAGCGAGAGCTTTAAAAAACTGCCATTTTCAGCTTACTCTCTCGTGAGATGGACAGTTGTGATCCCATTCGCTAGGAATCAGGCTCCTTCGCGACGGTCAGTGAGACCAGTTTGGAATCGCTATCAACTCCATCTTCTCGTTGGTGGCGGGGTCACAAAGTGCGAGGGAATAGGAGAGTCAGAGTCAATTTGGAGCGCGACCAAATAGGCTCAAACGTTTGCAAATGATTATTCGGCAGTCACTCCCATTGTCACATATACACTATGTACAGTCAAAATTTAAAATTCATCTCTATCAGTAGCGTTCCCCAGACTGTATTCTTTTGCACAAAATTCATCCATTTCGGTGTAGAGTTTGATGATGGAGCATGAATTGGAGGAGCTATTCTATCTGCCCCTATCCACACGAGCATATGAAGAACTACAGGCCCTCCAAGACTTTTGGGTTCCAATTTGGGGACCCAGATACTCTTCTCCGCAATTCTATGCATGCCCAGAGTCAAGTTCTTTGCATGGCTGATTTTAGTGGACAAATTAAATACCAAGACTATCCTGCAAAGGCGTCATATAAACACTCATAATGATGTATCTTGTGTACTGTGCAATACTGGTTAGGAAGAAGATATTGATCGCCTATTCTTGAGTTGCCCTTTTACATTACAATGTTGGAACTCCATTGGCTTTGACTAGGATATCAGTTTGATCGTTTAGTGGATGCTAACAATGTTCATCAATTGCCTTTCTTCACAGAAGCAGCTGTCATCGCGGCTTGGGAGTTATGGAAACTTCGCAATGACAAGGTTTTTCGAGCACAGAATCCCACCCCAGCTATCTGGTTTGTAAATTTTAAGAACCAATGTTTCCTACAATGTGTTAGATCTAAGGAAGATATTAGATCCTCGTTTTGTTCTTAGTTAGATGCATTCAATTAAGGTTTGTAAGTTCTGCCTTTCTTTAAAAGAGACGTTTACATGTGTGCCCTTATAAAAGTTTGTTTGCTTCTCCATGCCCCTTCCGTTTAGGTTCCATTTGGTTTGCTCAAACAACTCGTGTAATTGCTCTCCATATTTGTTGTGGGACCGGGAAGTGAAAAAGATCATCGTGCCCCCTTTTCTCCCATGACCGACTAAAACCCGCCTCCTCCGTGACTCTCCCGTGATCAAACCTACGGCGGTGGGCGCGGCACATCCTCGTGGGCGGCGGCGGCGCATCCCACCGGGCGGACGTGGTCGGGCGCATCCCACATGATGAGGACATGATCGGCTTAGATTTGAGCTTGATAACCACTCCAAAACTTATGGTGAATCAACTCTCTTTCAAGTTTAGATTTGATACATTTGAACAGTTGTTATTGCACCATGATCTTTGTATGTTTTCATTTTCAGAATTGCTTACGTGGATCAAAGAGAGTTTTAGATGCAAATGCAGAAGATGGAGAACCAAAGAAGTTGATTGGAGACCAGTCCAAGTCTTCATAATGTTTTCTACAAGGCCATCACGTCACTTTGGGCCAAGAGAAGAAAGAGTGTAGGTCCAACACGTTTTGGAGTTGGATTCGGACCCCATGAGGACAACACCAACTCGTGACAGACGCCACAGTCACATTCGGAGTTGGATTTGGGTGGTTCAAGACATCATGCAAAGCTTATCAAGTCTACTTTTCAGTGGATCCAACCTCACTCTATATCTGGTCTGAGGCCTCCGCAGCAGTTGATTTACTCCAGACCATTTCTCTCCACAAGAGCTGCAACATCTATTCTAAGGCAATGGACCAGGCATGATATTGGCTCAAAAATAACTATGCATGTATAAGGTCCTAGATGGCTAGAGGGCGGGGTGAATAGCCTATAAAATTTTTCTACAAACTCAACTCAACAAACCGATTAGTATAAAACACGGCGTAAAGCGGTTTGCACTAGCTCTAGTGGTCTTGCAAGCCTTCTAGTGACAAGACTAAATATGCTATGATCTCTAAGTCACACAAGGTCTATGTCTTTACTCTAACTAGTGAGCAAACCTAATAAGGTCCTTATGCTAGCAACAACAACTACACAAAGCAAGGCTAGCTCTCTACTCAAAGTAAACTAGGAAGGTAAATACAAGAGTGAGAGCGATATACCAACACGTAGAGGATGTCAACCAATCACCGGAAGTAGATGAACTATCAATCACTTTCGAAGGTGATGATCCACACGAAGAGACAATGAACAAGTCGATTTGTTCACCCGTAGTTCGCTTGTACACCGACAAGTTACTCTTCGGTTGTGCCGACCAACACAAGGATGGTGTTTGAGCTAGGCGGTGCCCTTGCTAGCCTCAACACACCAGTCAACGAGTGTGGTACCCAAGACACGAGCAATGTATTCCTTGCACTTTGTCTTCCCGATGAGGAGTGAGTAATCCTCTCACAAATCAACCTGAGGTGGCCAAGAAACAATCACCTCTTCTTGCCAACAACTCCACCAATCCTCCAAGCCGGCTAGGAGCGGTGTCTCCAAGAGTAACAAGAAACCAACCGCTCACAACGATCCCCAAGTGCCTCTAGATGCAAGAACTCGATGCAATGCACTAGGATCAACTCTTCTCTCAAGAATGAAGCTCAAATCAGAATGAGAGAAGAGGAAGGCTTGCTTGCTTGCTCTAGCTTGTTAGGAATGATTCAAATGACCAAGAGAGAGAGCAAGGAGCAGCCATGGGGGTATATATATAGGCCACACCACGAAATGTGGTGGAAAGGGTGAAAGCCACGCTTTAGCTGCCCGGACCGGATGCACCGGACCGGACTCACCCGGTGAGTCCGGCGGTGGGTCCGGCCACAACCGACAAAACCCAAACCGCCACCGACCCCGCGGGTGCGTCCGGCCAAGGATCCGGCCCAGCTTCCGGTCGCGACCGGATGCTTCGGCCGGTGGGTCCGGCCACCCGTCGACCCCGACCGGAAACACCCTCTCGCGCGATGCATGCGACCGGAGGGCGTCGGTCACTTTCGGTCTGCTTCCGGGCGGTGCGTCCCGGCCACGCCCATAAACATGTCATATGTCATCACTAGATCAATCAAGCATAAAAAGCAATAGTGATGGCATACATACATTGAAATCCTTTGATTTTCCATGAATGCTTCCTAAGGTACAAGTTATATGTCTATATGTTCTAACAAGTCCTTAGTTATCAAGAATGCCATGCCAACCAATGATACCTTTGCTTTGCTTGATGGAGGGGCATGTCATGGTAGTGGGGTGCATTCAACTCATGTTGGAGAAGTCAAGGATATTCAACTCATTTCTTAGCTTGCAAAACCTCTTCTCATCTAGTGGCTTTGTAAAGATATCGGCTAGTTGATCTTCGGTGCCAATAGGTTGGATAGCAATATCACCCTTTTGTTGATGATCTCTAATGAAGTGATGCCTTATGTCAATGTGCTTGGTTCTTGTATGTTGGACCGGGTTTTGAGTCATCTTGCAAGCACTCTCATTGTCACAATACAAAGGCACATGATGGAAATCAAAACCATAGTCCTTCAATGTTGATCTCATCCATAGCAATTGTGCACAACAACTACCGGCACTAATGTATTCGGCCTCGGCGGTTGAAAGTATCACACCGGTTTGCTTCTTTAAGGACCAAGATACTAGAGATCTTCCAAGGAATTGACAAGTGCCACTTGTGCTTCTTCTATCAACCTTGCATCCCCCATAGTCAGAGTCCGAATATCCAATAAGCTCAAAGTTTGACCCCTTGGGATACCATAGCCCAACATTTTGAGTGTGCTTCAAGTACCTCAATATCCTCTTTGATGCGGTGAGGTGACTCTCTCTAGGTGAGGATTGAAATCTTGCACACTTGCCAACACTAAACATCACATCGGGTCTAGAAGCGGTCACATAGAGTAAGCTTCCAATCAATGACCTATAGTACCTTTGATCAACCATATTGTCACTTTCATCATTGTCCAATGATCCATTGGTACCCATTGGTGTATTGATGCCCTTTGCATCTTGCATGCCAAACTTCTTGATCATGTCTCTTATGTATTTCCCTTGACTAATGAAGGTACCATTCTTCATTTGCTTAATTTGAAGACCAAGGAAATATGTGAGCTCTCCAAGCATAGACATCTCAAATTCTTTTGCCATCATCTTGGCAAACTCTTCACAATACTCTTGATTTGTTGATCCAAAGATGATATCATCAACATATATTTGCATGACAAACAAATCCTTTCCAATCTTCTTGGTGAATAGAGTAGTGTCAACTTTGCCCATCTTGAAGCCTTTCTTGAGTAAGAAGTCTCTCAACCTCTCATAACATGCTCTAGGTGCTTGCTTCAACCCATACAATGCCTTGTTCAACTTGTACACATGGTTGGGATGATGGTAATCTTCAAAGCCGGGTGGTTGCTCAACATAGACTAGCTCATTAATGAAGCCATTGAGAAAAGCACTCTTGACATCCATTTGATAGAGCTTGATGTTGTGTGCACATGCATAGGCCAATAGAATTCTAATAGCCTCTAGTCTTGCAACCTAGGAGCATATGTTTCACCAAAGTCAAGACCCTCTACTTGAGTGTAACCTTGTGCAACTAGTTTTGCTTTGTTTCTCACAACAATGCCATCTTTATCTTGCTTGTTCTTGAACACCCATTTGGTTCCAATGACATTATAGTCCTTTGGTCTCTCTACCAATTCCCAAACCTTATTTCTATCAAAGTTATTGAGCTTCTCTTGCATGGCAATAATCCATTCTTCATCCTTCAAGGCATCACCAACTTTTTTTGGCTCTTCTTGTGACACAAATGCAAAGTGTTCACAAAAGGCCGCTAGTCTTCCCTCTAGTTTGCACTCCACTTGCAATGTCACCAATAATTTGATCAATTGGGTGATCTCTAGCTATACTTGAGCTTTGGAGTATTGGAACTTGGTTGCTTGAGCTTGGTTGATCACTTGTTGTTGCTTGAGATGATGTAGTAGCTTGTTGTTAATCTTGAACTTGAGCACCACTAGCTTGAGTGATTTGCACTTCATCTTTGTCATCATCAACTTGAGTTGGCCTAATATCACCAATGTCCATGCCTCTCATGGCATTTACCAATTGAGTTCCACTAACATCATTGAGGTTCTCATCTTCATCTTGGGACCCATTGGTTTCATCAAATTCTACATCATGGACTTCTTCCAATACGCCACTTGAGTTATTCCACACTCTATATGCTTTGCTTGTGGTGGAATAACCAAGTAGGAATCCCTCATTACACCTCTTGTCAAACTTGCCAAGTCTTGTACCCTTCTTCAATATGTAGCATTTGCACCCAAATACTCTAAAGTATGCAATGGTTGGCTTTCTTCCATTCAATAGCTCATAAGGTGCCTTGTTCATCATGAGATGGCAATATAATCTATTGATGTAGTGGCATGCGGTGTTGATTGCTTCGGCCCAAAATGATTGACTCACATTGTACTCACTAAGCATTGATCTTGCCATCTCAATGAGAGTCCTATTCTTCCTTTCAACTAGGCCATTTGATTGTGGTGTGTACTTGGCCGAAAGTTGATGCATGATTCTATAGTCATCACATAGCTCATCAACTCTTGTGTTCTTGAACTCACTTCCATTATCACTTCTCACTTTCTTCACTATGATGTCAAACTCATTGTGCACCCTCTTGAGAAATGTCTTGAAGATTGAATATGTATCACTCTTGTCATTGAGAAAGAACACCCAAGTGAATCTTGTATAGTCATCCACAATCACAAATCTATATTTGTTGCCACCTATGCTTGTGTATGCGGTTGGGCCAAACAAGTCAATATGGATCAAGTCAAATGCTTTGCAAGTACTCATGAAGCTCTTCTTTGGATGAGTGTTGGCAACTTGCTTGCCGGCTTGACATGCACCACATAGCTTGTCCTTGTCAAAATGAACATCCTTCAAGCCTCTTACTAGATCATGTGTCACTAACTTGTTGAGTTGCTTCATGCCAACATGACCAAGTCTTCTATGCCATAGCCAACCCATGCTAGATTGAGATATCAAGCATGTACTAATTTGAGTCTCACTAGCACCAAAATCCACAAGATAGAGGTTGTCAAATCTTATTCCCTTGAAGATCAAGCTTGAGTCTTTCAGATTCACTATCTCAACACTATCTTCACCAAAGATGCACTTGTAACCAAGATCACAAATTTGTGCCACCGAAAGCAAATTGTACTTCAATATGTCCACAAGTGCCACATTTGACAAGGTCAAATCATTGGTTATTGCAATCTTACCAATGCCTTGTATCTTGCCACTTTTGCTATCATCAAATGTAATAGGCTTGCCATTCTCTTGAGTTGAATCAATGATGTTGAACTTCCTTGCATCACCGGTCATATGTTAAGTGCACCCACTATCAAGAATCCAATGGTTACCCCCCAATCTTGTAATTCACCTACAAGGAAATCAATAAGATTTAGGTATCCATTTTCCTTTGGGTCCTTGGAGGTTAGCAACCAAAGCCTTTGGTACCCAAATTGCCTTCTTCTTTTGGGCCAACAATGGGTGTAGCAACAAACTTTGCCTTGACACCCTTCTCACCCTTGGTAAGCAAATAACAAGAATCAAAATGTATGGAATGCACTTTGCTTGATTTCTTGTTCATGTTCATTTTAGCACATTTATGCTCTTGATGCCCCACTTGCTTTCATTTATTGTAATAGGACCCATTGCTCTTCACAAAGCTAGGCTTTGGAGTAGCAAAGGCCTTCTTGCCTTTCTTGAGAACATAGCCTAAGCCTTCCTTGTTAAGGGAAAACCTTTGGCTACCCAAGCACTTTAGCAAGCGGGCATCCCCACCATATACCTTCCTCAAGGAGTGGGTGAGCTCATCCACCTCTCTTTTGAGAGTCTCATTCTCAACCTTTAGTGATGAATCTAAAATTACTCCATCACTACTAGTAGAGCTTGAGTGGGTTGATGTGGATGTGGAAGGAATAGATGGTTCTTCAACATCAACCATAAAGAGTTCATCTATGATGTCACATGTTGAACCAACATCCTTCTTGATGATTGAGCAAGCTCTATCATTCTTCTTTAAGAGCAAGGCATGGGCTTTTTGAAGCCTTGTATGAGCTAGCTCCAATTCCCCATGGTCTTCCTTTAGACCCTCATGGGTGGCCTCTAGCTCACTAAAGTTTTGCTCAAGAGTTTTTACACTCTTTTGTAAAGCTCTACATTCCTTATCCTTAGTCTTAAGCATGATATGAGTTTGCTTAAGCATCTCTAAAAGGTCATCTCTAGTGGGTTCATCATCATCATCATCACTATCATATTTTACTTCATTAGCATTTAGTTCATCATGCTCATGCAATGATACCTTAGTGGCCTTAGCCATGAAGCATGAAGGTGATGAGCCGAAGAGGGATGACTTCTTGTGTTGGCCAATTGCACTCATGGCCTTGGGCTTCTCTTCCTCTTCATCGGAGGAGCCATCACTATCCCAAGAGCAAACAAAGACACCATTATTTGTCTTCTTGAATGTCATGGTCTTGCTCTTCTTGTTTGTCTTACCACCCTTGTATGTCTTCATCTTCTCTTCATCTTCTCTTTTTCTTTCTTGATTGGGCAATCAGCAAGGATGTGATATGGGCTATCACACTCAAAGCACTTTCTTGGCTCTTCATTACTCTTGGATGAATCATTTCTTCTTCTAGAGCCTTGCCCAAACTTCTTGCTCTTCAAGACTTTGCTAAATTTTTTCATAAACATAGCAAACTCTTGATCAATCTCTTCAAGGTTGATCTCCTCATCATCTTCTTCTTGAGCCTTGGACTTGCCCTTAGACTTGGATGATGTGGTGGCGGCCTTGAATGCCACAACCTTCTTGCTCTTGTCATCTTCCTTCTCAACTTCATCTTCCATTCCATCAACTTGCTCATCGGTTAGCACTTCACCAAGCAAGTCACTAGGTGTCATGGTGTCCAATGCACCTCTAAATAGGATCTTCCTCAACATAGCAAATCTTTTGGGCAAGCACATCAAGAATTTGTGCCCAAAGTCTCTATCCAATGTCTTCACACCCAAAGCCTTGAGATCATTCACAATCACTTGAAGCCTATGGAATGTGTCCGGAATGCTTTCATCCTTCTTTATCTTGAAGTTCTCAAACTCACTCTTGAGCACATATAATTTGGCACTTTTCACCATCTTTGTGCCCTCATAAGTCTCACCAAGCTTCTCCCAAACTTCACTTGCTCTTTCAATGTCCTTGATGCCCTCAAACACCTTGACATCCATACCATTGTACAAAGTGTTCAATGCCATGGTGTTGCATTGCTTGTTAGCCTTGTCGGTGGGAGTGAGGTTGGTTGGATCAAGGATGGCATAATCCTTCTCGGTCACTTCCCATACTTGGTCATTGATTGATCCCAAGTACATTCTCATGGTTCTCCTCCAATAGTCAAAATTCTTGACTCCATCAAAGAATGGAGGCTTTCCCCCAACATGGTTGAACACAACATAAGCCATACTATCACACCAAGGTTGTTAAGCCTTCAAATAAGGTGATCACGGCTCTGATACCACTTATAAGGTCCTAGATGGCTAGAGGGGGTGAATAGCCTATAAAATTTTTCTACAAACTCAACTCAACAAACCGATTAGTATAAAACACGGCGTAAAGCGGTTTGCACTAGCTCTAGTGGTCTTGCAAGCCTTCTAGTGACAAGACTAAATATGCTATGATCTCTAAGTCACACAAGGTCTATGTCTCTACTCTAACTAGTGAGCAAACCTAATAAGGTCCTTATGCTAGCAACAACAACTACACAAAGCAAGGCTAGCTCTCTACTCAAAGTAAACTAGGAAGGTAAATACAAGAGTGAGAGCGATATACCAACACGTAGAGGATGTCAACCAATCACCGGGAAGTAGATGAACTATCAATCACTCGAAGGTGATGATCCACACGAAGAGACAATGAACAAGTCGATTTGTTCACCCGGAGTTCGCTTGTACACCGACAAGTTACTCTCCGGTTGTGTCGACCAACACAAGGATGGTGTTTGAGCTAGGCGGTGCCCTTGCTAGCCTCAACACACCACCCAACGAGTGTGGTACCCAAAACATGAGCAATGTATTCCTTGCACTTTGTCTTCCCGACGAGGAGTGAGTAATCCTCTCACAAATCAACCGGAGGTGGCCAAGAAACAATCACCTCTTCTTGCCAACAACTCCACCAATCCTCCAAGCCGGCTAGGAGCGGTGTCTCCAAGAGTAACAAGAAACCAACCGGCTCACAACGATCCCCAAGTGCCTCTAGATGCAAGAACTCGATGCAATACACTAGGATCAACTCTTCTCTCAAGAATGAAGCTCAAATCAGGAATGAGAGAGGGAGGGGGAGGCTTGCTTGCTTGCTCTAGCTTGTTAGGAATGATTCAAATGACCAAGAGAGAGAGAAGGGAGCAGCCATGAGGGTATATATAGGCCACACCATGAAATGTGGTGGAAAGGGTGAAAGCCACGCTTTTTTGACCGGGCGCATCGACCAGGACTCACCAAGTGAGTCCGGCCGGTGGGTCCTGGCCACAACCGAAAAACCCAAACCAGCCGACCCCCCTCGCAGGTGCGTCCGGCCGCGGATCCGGTCCGACTTCCCGGCCGCGACCGGATGCTTTCGGTCGGTGGGTCCGGTCACCCGTCGACCCCCGACCGGGAAACACCCTCTCGCGGGGACGCGACCGACCGGGCGTCCGGTCACTTTCGGTGCGCTTCCGGTCGGTGCGTCCGGTCACGCCCGAGCGCGAAAGTCGTCGTTTCGTCGTGGTTCCTTCGCTTTTGCTCCAAACCGACTTCCGCCACTTGATTCTTGTTGCCGACACATCGAAGAACACCTCGACACCATGTGTTAGCAATTTCAAAACCATTTTCGACAAGTGCAGAGTTAGCTCTTTAGGTTAGAATGCATGCATATGAATTTTGAACCTAAAGGCACATGAGGACCGATATGTACGATAAGTTTCCCCTCTTTATAGTATGGCTTATCGATCCTATAACCACCCACACCCTCTATGGTGTCTTGGGTGTGAAATCAAAAGCCCTATGGTTATACCTTTGCCTTGGGGACAATTGATCTCCTAAACTCCACCGAGTTGCATGCTTGATCAATTTTTGGATCACCTCTATCCATCCTCCATGATCACCATGCACCAACTCCCAAAAACGACCAATCTCCAATCTAGTCAAACACTTAGCATCGAGAGATTAGTCCTTAGGTGTCACTAATTAGCCAAAACCAAACAAGAGATCTTCAATCTCCCCTTTTTGGTAATTGGTGACAACCCGCATAAAGGTTTTATGATTAATGTTTTTTGAACATACAACGGTTGTCCAAGCATTTTGCTTACAATCATAGGATTGGACAATCATCATAGTTCGGTTTTGGTAGCATGAGCTCCCCTACATGTATGCCACGAGTTTGGAACGAAGCATTGCATACATGTATGAATATTGAAATTAAGGGTGAGCTATGTTACCAAAATGATGCTTAGGTGAAAGAAATGGACCTTTGAAGCGTGATACCAATGGGGTTAAGCCATTTTCACCATACAAGCATCAAGGTAACTAGATTTTCATCAAAACTCAAAGTACCACGTGAGATCACATTATGAGCAAGGTACTTGAATTAAGAGCGAATTTAGAAAATCTAGCTAGCTCCTATGCATGCTAGTTAATCAACCACTTGACAAGCAACTTGTGAAAACTAGCATACACCACACAAGCATGTATATAGAATTTAAATACATGTGCAATGAGCAAGTCATATGTTAGTGCACAAACAAATGCAACAAATTGTCTATGAGCTTGCTCCCCTACTTGTGTGAACCACTTGTTAACTCATGAACCACATGAGAGGTTTTCAAAAACATGTGAAATTTTTAATTTTCCAAAACCTTTCATGCACTAATCTCTCCCCCCCTGTCAACAATTTCCACAAAAGGTATGACCATGTTGTGTTATGGAAGAGAGAATAGTGCTCAAATTTGGTCAAATTTGGATCACTTGTCAAACATATATTTCGGTTTGAACCAAAGACAAGCTTCTTCACACATCATGACAAGGGTTATCTTACCTATGTCGAAGTATATGTGTGAAAAAGATAGCCAAATTCAACACTTGAGATTGCAAGCCCATAAACATGTCATATGTCGTCACTAGATCAATCAAGCATAAAAAGCAATAGTGATGGCATACATACATTGAAATCCTTTGATTTTTCATGAATGCTTCCTAAGGTACAAGTTATATGTCTATATGTTCTAACAAGTCCTTGGTTATCAAGAATGCCATGCCAACCAATGATACCTTACACTACTTAACGTTTTCAGTACACTACTTAACGTTGTTGACTACGACTCCGTGCTTGCATAGCGACATTTAGAAGCCCTTTGATGTATATTGTGATGCATGTGGTACATGATTGGGATGCGTACTCATGCAGGGAGGGTAGAGTTATTAGCGTATGCATCACGTCACCGAGGAAGCATGAGGTTAACTATCCAACCCATGACTTAGAACCGTAAATGGTACATGCATTGAAAATTTGGCGTCATTACTTGCTCGGTAAAGTATGTCATGTCTATACTGATCACAAGAGTTTGAAGTATATTTTTACTCAAGAGGAGTTTAATATGAGACAGAGAAGGTGGTTAGAGCTGATAAAGGATTATAACATAGAGCTGCACTATCATCCGGGCAAAGCCAATGTTGTTGCGGATGCTTTGAGCAGGAAATTGCATTGTTTGCTTGGACAAGTCGGATCTGTGGAGGTTCTTCCTCCTATGCATCCGGCTATCCTGTGCAATATTCAAGTGCAGAATGAACTTGAGAGCAGGATTGTTGAGGGTCGAAAAAGTGGATAAAGGAATCTCGCATATCAAGAAGAAGTTAGAAAAAGAGCCTAGTGATCATTTCCGAGTTGATGAGAGTGGAATTCTTTGGTATGATGATCGCCTTGTCGTGCCAAAGGATCGAGAGAGTCGAGAGAACAGATTCTAACAGAGGCTCACTCATCCAAGATAACAATTCACCCCGGTAGTAACAAGATGTATCGGGATTTGAGAACCAGATTTTGGTGGACAAAGATGAGAAAAGAGATTGCTGCACACGTGGCTCGATGTGACAATTGCTGCAGAGTTAAAGCTATTCATATGAAGACTGCAGGATTGTTGCAACCATTGCCAATTCCTGATTGGAAATGGGATGAGATTACGATGGATTTGACTGTTGGGTTGCCACATACCCAGAGGGGATTTGATTCCATTTGGGTGATTGTGGATCGATTGACCAAAGTTGCTCATTTCATTCCAATTAACATAAGCTACGAACCCCACCAATACGCAGAGCTATACATTGCCCATGTACTTCGTTTGCACGGGGTACCTAAATCGATAGTGTCGGATCGTGGATCCAGTTGGACCAATCGGTTTTGGGAGAGTTTGCAAGACGCCCTAGGTACCAAATTACTTCGTAGTTCAGCTTATCATCCACAAACCACAGGCCAAATGAACGAGTGAACCGGATACTAGAAGATATGTTGAGGGCGTGTGTGTTGTCGGCAAAAAAGGTTCTTGGGACAAATGGTTGCCATATGCGAGTTTTCGCACAATAATAGTTATCAAGCTAGTATTCTGATGGCACCTTTTGAAGCATTGTATGGAAGGAAATGTAGAACGCCTCTAAACCTGGATAGAGACAGAGAGAACGACCCTACTATGGAATTGATCTAATAGATGAAGTCGGCGTAAGGTAAGAGTTATAAAGCAAAACATGAAGGCTGCCCAAGACCGCCGGAAGAGTTATGCCGACAAAGCGTAGGAAACCCATTAGGTTCGGTGTTGGTGACTTTGTTTATTTGAAGGTGTCACCAATGAAACGAGTACAGCGTTTTGGAGTGAAGAGAAAGTTAGCACCTAGGTTCGTAGGACCCTACAAGATTATTGCCACTAAGGGAGAAGTAGCGTGTCGGTTGCGGTTACCACGAGGGAGATGGGAAGAATTTTCGATGTTTTTCATGTATCACAACCAAGAAATGTTTGACAGTTCCTGAGGAGCGAGTGTCAACCTGAAATGTTGAAATTGATCAAGATTTAACCTATTATGAGAGTCCAGTAAAAGTGCTAGACACCAAGGAGAGAGCCACCAGGGGGCAAGGTAGTGAAGCAATATAAGATCCTTTGGGGAAATCATGGAGAGAACGATGCAACGTGGGAAACAGATGAATATCTTACGAGGAACTATCCACGTTTTACAAAGAATGGTTAGTTTCACCGAATCTCGGGACGAGATTCTTTTTAGGGGGAAAGATTTGTAACACCCTAGGTGTTAAGCACCTTGAAAGCATGAGTATTTGCATACCATGATCATCATTTCATGCATAAGCATGTTGATAGTGACATTCACTTTGAATTTACTCTCATTTCATGCTTGCTTGACCTAGCTACTATAGAATCTTAGCTATAATGATGTTTTGGACCTAGATTGTGCCTAGATATATTTTTTGACATAATTTAGGACCATGTTTGAGCTTGAGTTACAATTTAGAAATTTTATTTTTTAAATCTGCCCTAGAGGTCAAACCTCTTTGAGTCATTTTGAAACTCCTTTCAAAAGTGCTTGATAGAAGTGTTTCTAGCAAAAAGTTTCTATAGATGAAATGTAGTGATTTTTATGTAGAACAAATGATCTTTTATGAGTTTCTTGTGAAAAGGTTTGGAAATGGTTCAAATAGTGCCCAACAGTTTGGGTCAAATTTGAGTTGAATTCAAACTCTGTTTTGAATGGTTTGAGTTGACCTTGCTATTTTTAATTTTTATCTCCAAATCTAGGCCGAATTAGAAAAAAGTTCATATTGAGTGTTTTGTAGCTTATGAAATTCTCTACAAAGTTGATGTTTTGACTTTTTCCAAATTCTGCACGAATCTCGAGGCACAGGCCAAAAACCAGGGCTGATTCAGAAAAAAGTAGGGGGGGACCTATCGGCTCACCGCCCGCCGATAGCGCTTCGGGCGACGTGGCCACCGTGGCGCGCCACCGATGTACGGCTTGGGCAGCCATGTCCGCTCACCCACGTGCCTTAAAAACCGTGCGAACGCCCTGCCCTAACCCTAGCCTCACTCCCGAGCCGCCGCCACCCACTCCACTCGCCGGAACGCGTGCCGCCAAGCCTGAGCTCCGCCCGTCCAGAAGCTCCGCCGCGCGTTCGCCGTCGCCGTCGCGCCAATCCACCTCAAACTGAATCTCTAGCGCCGCCATGAGCTACTCTACCTAAAGCCAGCGTCGAATTGAGGTGAGGACCGAGGTATCGAACCCTAACTTGCCGCCTTTGCCGCCGGGCCGAAGTCCGCCATGGTCCGCCCGTTGGGACAAGCTCACGCCCGAGCTCGTAGATCGAGTTTAGGTCATTCTTTTTCGTGTTTTAGAGTCTCCTAGAGGTGCTTGAGGTCTCAAGCTAGGTGGTTGAGTAGATCCGCCGCCATTTCGCCGGGACGCCGCGTCGCGCGACGCGATGCGCGAGCGCCGGCCCGCGCGCTCGCTTTTCTCGCCCGCCGTTGCTCCGTTGAGCTTGAAATGGCTTTGCATGTCCTAGTTAGGTCAAGAGGAGTCGAGAACGGGGCTTGGTTCGTCCTCGTCGAGCACCGGAGCGGCCGGTCCGCCGCCGCCGCGCCAAGCCGCCGCCGACGCCGCCGTCGCCGTTTTTGGTCGGTTTTAGCGTGAACCAAGTGCACCTATGAGTCCGCCTCGCCGAGTAGAGTCGAATGGTATAGCTGGTTGCGCGATTTGGTCATCGCCGGCGAAGATCCGCCGCACCCGCCGCCAAGCTCGCTTCGCGTGTCGCCGACACGCGGGCCCCCCCGATTTTCCTTTTCTTTTTCTTTTTCTCGTTTTTCCAGTTTTGAATGAAATGCTTTAGAAATTCCTAACTTGGTCATTTTGAGTCCTTTTTTGAGTGGAACAAATTTTGTCATGCTTGTTAGGTGATAGGCTACAGTATAAAATTTTGAAACCCTATTTTCTGATAACTTTTATATAGAGTTTTATTTATGGCCATAAATGCATGGAAATGGAGGAAAATCATATCTTTTAATTGGTGCAAGATAAAAATATGCTTCCTGTACAAAATATGCTTTTTTGTGAGTAGAATCCAGAAAAAATATCATGCATAGTATGTTCTATAGAAGAAATGTGATTTTCTATTTATGTGCTATTTGCCATGTGATCTTTAGAAATTCATAGAAAAATAAATACTAGGGTTTTGGATGTGAGATTTAGTGTGTTTGCTTTTGATAGGTTTTAGAAGCTTATCATACTCAGAAATCTATTGTCTGACACTTTTCACAGTACAAAGTATTTTCATGCCTAGTTTTATCACTAGCTTGTCATTTTTGTGTAGGGCTGTATGAGCATGATCTTGCCATGAAATTTTTATGGTAGTTGTTATATTCCAGTAAGATGCTCTGGTAATTTTTGTAGAATTTTCTAAAGTGGTTATGTATTTACTCTATTTGTGGTGCATGGAAAATAGGCTAAAAATATATGTTTATATGAAGATGATGTGTATTAGTATTTTTATTATGAGTTCCTAGCATGAATAGGATATGTTGGTAAGCTTAGTTTGGTAAGCTTGGTAGTTTTGACAATTTGCTGTTCCTAGCATTTATATGTTTATTAGTGTGCTTGTGTAGTGTTTAGTAGGGCATATCATTTTATGTACTTTAAATTATCTTTTGGCTTCTCCAGTAGATTTATTTGGTAGATAATTACTTGGTTTACCTGCTGGTTAAGTTTGAGATAGTTTGCATGAGTAGTTTGTGAGATATGGAGGTTGTATGTGATGTTTGAGTTGAAAACAGAGCCTCTGTTTTCCTTAATTTCGAGGCTGTTAGGTTCAGATTCAGTTCTGGGTGATGTGGAATGTTTTGTAGGAAATTTTGTTAGCTTTCCATAGAGTCCTAGTTCACTGAATTTGGAGTTGTAGAACTCCTTGTGTGACTATTTTAGTGACAGCGTGTCGAGCTGTCATTTTCTCGGTGATTACTGAATTGAGGTGTTTGTTTGGTGTAGGTTATTAGGGTTTCTTGTGTAGAATTAATTGTGTTTCTACCGAAGAGATATGCACTTACTAATAGCTTGCATCATAAAGCATCCATCCATCATATACATATTACTTTATGCAAGTCGATATTCATGTTATCGTAATCATATCTTTTCTCCATCATATGCATCATCACAGATCGGGGAAGGGTTCGAGGAGCTGATCGAGGAGCGCACGGGAGAGCTTCACCATCCGGGAGTGCAGTCCGGAGGAGCCATCGGAGGAGAAGAGTCGACGAGACGAGCTGATTGAGTGTCCGAGCACGTTCCAAATGACGTTCTGCGCGAGGCAAGCCCTCGAGCATTATGCCCTTTCCTAAACTTCTTCCAATTAATTTGACTTGAGTCTTTTATATGTTCATGCATTAAGTATAGGAAATGGTTGAAACCATTGATGCATTAAGATCCTTGTTGAAAGTTGCCCTATCCTATATAGAGGTCTAGGTTAATGCTCGCATCATGATTGCGGTAGAGACGCTGATTCCGGTCACTTGAGGAAAGTGTTGTGAACAATCACATGGGTGATTTTCAAGCTGCCGTTGAGAACCTAATAAAGTAAAACATGTGAGATTGGGTGGATATTGTGGTCTTTCCATCCGGTCGATTAAGGACTTACTCTTTGTCGGAATGTGGTCGGAAGTTGAACGTGCACGGCATTTAGTAGGCTCCGCCGGTCGTGAGCCACGGCTCGTGGGAATGTTAGGGGCGGCTT
Organism: Hyparrhenia diplandra; assembly: GCA_015847255.1. Taxonomy (NCBI): domain Eukaryota; kingdom Viridiplantae; phylum Streptophyta; class Magnoliopsida; order Poales; family Poaceae; genus Hyparrhenia; species Hyparrhenia diplandra. The sequence continues at coordinate 193,307 of JADLZK010012302.1, read as the reverse complement.
TGCTCGCTTTATCGCCCCTCCTTTGGTGATGGTTGGTGTGGTTAATTGGGCACAAGAAGATGCGCACGAGGGGTCGTACTGGATGCTTCACTCACTTGGTGGCCCGAGAAGGAGGGGGTAGCCGGCAGGGACCGAGACTTTACGTCCCCGTAACGCCCCGGGGAGTGATCGGGTCCGCCTTTGCAAAGTAGACCTGGTTTGTGTCGTGGTATTCGCCACCGGTTTGCAAATCGATTCGAATCGCCATCTCTCCCGGTTAGTGAGAACCCGGGTTGCCCCCCACGGCAATGTAGTCTAATTATTACAATATATGTTATTTATCATATTGCAACCGATATAAGTCCGATCAAGTTACTTATATTTGTTATTTATTCTCTTGAGCAATGATTAATCTTGACTATACAGGATCTATGGTTATCTATCTAAATAAGTAACCCTTTTAACTTGGAAAAGTACAAGTAGTATGAGTAGGCTCACTAAACAACTTATTTGTGAAATTAATGTGAGTCGCTAAACTCCGTGATAAAGCCTAGCATAATCCTTGGAGTCTTTTATTTTATTTTGGACGGGTAAGTCTAGCCGAGTATTTTTGTACTCGTGGGTTTTATTCCCCGTTGTTGCAGGTGAGCATGTGTACCATGGTTATTGTAAGACTTGTCTGCATTTCCCTGTTGATGAAGAGTAAGGCCGTGGCAAGGCAATTCTATATCCCCTGCCTCATGCCGCTACAGGGATGACTATCTGGCCGGGCACTACTTTATATTCGTTTTAAGCTAAAAGACTATTTGGTTTTCGAAACTATCGCCTCCGCACTTAAACCTGAGTTTGTAATAAATTATACTTCGCACTCGATGTTTAATATATCGAACTTGGTTTGAAATACCCATGATTTTACTACCGAGCTCAACGATCCTGTTGTGTTGTTGATGAGTTTGAAATCACTTTCGACCGGGTTTATATGGACTCAAGTGTAGACTCGCGATTGCTTCAGTTGATTGCGAATTATACTTGATTTCTTATAAATTGGTCGGCTCTGTCACATGGTGGCCATCCAAGAGACCATTAAACAGAATTTTTGAAAATAAAGAATTAAGGGAGTTAGAAGGGATTAAAGAGTTTAGATGGGTATGGTCACCTTCAAGAGGCCACTCGGGGGTCTTATCACCGGGTTAAATGATGATGCATTAGAATTAGAGGATATCGAAAGGGGGCCTATACTTCCTTAGTACTCTTGTGAGGGTAAGGAGTACTAATGTCGATTTTGGATTTGCAATGTCTATGGCCCATCTAATCATGATTTTTTAGTAGACTTCATTCAAGAACTCTCTGAATTCTATCGGGAAGAATCTCTACCTATGATAATAGGAGGTGATTTCAATTTGATTAGATATAGTAGTGATAAAAAAATAAAGGGCGGGGTGACCGAAGCTCATGGACTTATTCAATAATTTTATTGGCACTTTCATGTTAAGGGAGATTTTTGTTAGTGGGATGAAATACACCTGGTCCAACAATCGCCAGCTTCCTACTTTGATCAAATTAGATAGAATTCTAGCCTCCACCGATTGGGACTCACATTACCCCAAAAGTTGTGCTCGGTCAAAGGCTTGTTTAGGTTCTGACCATTGCCCTTTAATTCTAGATCTAGGGGAGCATGGGGCTCCTAGAGTCAGCTATTTCTTCTTTCAAGAACAATGGTTTGAACAAAACAATTTTATTCTCGCATGGTCTCGTGATAGGTGGAATTTTTGACGTAACTAAGGGTGGTTTCGACACTTACTCTTTAGATAGATGGCATACCGCTTACAAGCTCTTAGACAATTCCTTAGGGGGTGGAATTATAAGCGATAGGTGACCAAAGGAAATTAAAGCAATCTTTGATTGGTAGAATAGAAGAGATTGACTGTCATGCTGAAAAGAGGCTACTAGATAACCAGGATGGGAAGAAAGGATTAGGCTAGAAAAGCAATTAGAAGGCATTAATCTGCTTGAGGAAATCCATTGGAAACAAAGAGCGCCTAAGCAATGGATTCTGCGGGGGGATTCTAACACACATTTTTTTCACCAATATGCAAATGGGAGGAGAACAAAAGGGACAATATATTCTTTGGAGGCCAATGGGGAAGAATTCAGGGGGACAAAAAGAGGATAACTCAACACATTGTACAATTTTATAAAGAGCTTTTTGGTCAATGTGATGATCCAAGCATCAAATTGGGGATGGATTTCTAGCCCACATATTATCGGGTTTGAAGACCATGAAGGTCTTATCAAAGAATTTATGGAAGAAGAAATCAAACTGGTGGTTATAGATCTAAAAACTAACTCAGCTCCGGGACCAAAAATGGGTTTGGTGGCCTATTTTTTAAAAAAATTTGGGAACAGATCAAGGGAGATCTGTATCTATGTTCCATGATTTTTGGCGGGGGAATCTTGATATTAAAAGGCTCAATTATGGAGTCATAACTCTAGTCCCTAAGATCAAGGAAGCCAATAGCATTAGAATGTTTAGGCCTATATGCCTCCTAAATGTGGACTTCAAGTGTTTTACTAAAACTCTAACAAACAAAGCTATCTCGGTGGCGGATAAAATCACGAGGGGCTAATCAAACCGGTTTTATCAAAGGGAGAAACATCCTAGAAGGGGTGGTTGTGTTACATGAAGTATTGCATGAGCTAAATAAAATGAAAGAGAAGGGCTTAATCCTCAAAACCAACTTCGAAAAAGCCTATGATATGGTGAACTGGAATTTTTTGGAACAAGTCCTCATGGGGAGAGGCTTTCCATCTAAATGGGTAAACTGGGTGATGCAAGCGGTCCAGCGGGGTAGAGTTTGTGTAAACATAAATGGGGAAAGGAGCCCCTATTTTAAAACCTTCAGGGGGTTAAGGCAAGGAGACCCTTTATCTCCTTTACTTTTTGACCTTGTTGCTGATGCCTTAGCAGTCATGATTGATAAAGCTGTAAATTTCGCCACATCAAAGGGGTTCTAGGACATCTAATTCCAGGGGTGTTTCCCATATACAATATGCCGATGATACAATTTTAATGATTGATGGATCTGACTCTTCTATAAGGAATTTGAAATTGATCCTTTACTGTTTTGAGTGGATGTCTGGCCTTAAAATTAACTTCCATAAGAGTGAGGTCTATGCTTTTGGAGTCTCCAACAATGAGAAATATAACATGGCCAATAATCTCACCTGTGTGTTGGGAGAATTACCTATGAAATACTTGGGGATCCCTATAAGTGACAAACATCTAAATATGGAGAAATTTGCAAACATCATGAGTAAGATGGAGAAAAGGTTAGACCATTCTATGATCTCCAAGGGGGTACATGCTAAAATGGATGGGATTAGATCCAAATTTCTTTGGCAAGGGGCCGAGAAAAATTCAAGTACCATATGGATAAATTTGAAATGGTGTGCAGACCCAAAGACCAAGGAGGTATGGGTATTATTAACACCAGAATCATGAATGACTGTCTTTTGGTTAAGTGGATATGGAAAATTCATTTAGAACCTGATTCTCTTTGGTTTAAGATTCTAAAAGCTAAGTACTTGAGAAAAAAAAAAGGGGGTTTCTTCAGTTCAAAGGCAGGTAGCTCATTAATTCTGGAAGGTTCTTCACAGAGTGAAACACCTTTTCAAATGGGGTATTAGTTTCAAAGTAGAAAATGACAAGCTCTGCAGGTTTTGGCAAGACTGTTGGGTTAAACAGGTGCCCCTGTGCATTGAATACGAAGATCTCTATTTGTTAGCCAGGAGCCCAGAATGTTTAGTGGCTGAATGTATAGATGAGGGAATTGGTTTGTAGAGTTTAAGAGGCCTCTCTCGGTTAGAGGACATGGTAGATGGCTGGATATGAAAGGGGAACTAGGAGCTTGTAATTTGTCTGACAATAAAGATGTATGCATTTGGGAGTTGGATAAATCAAGACAATACATTACTAAATCCTTGTATAGATTTATAACTGATAGGGGAGCTTCTAGTAGGGTTGCTAGATACATTTGGAAGAGCAAGTTACCTCTTAAGATAAAACTCTTTCTTTGGCAAATCTTCAACAATAAGTTACAGGTTGCACAATCTTTGTTAAAGAGAGGCTGGAGGGGTTCAGAGGATTGCTGTCTTGGGGATGGGCTAGATGTTATTGATCATTTACTCTTTGATTGCCATATGGCTAAGTTCTTGTGGAGTGTGATTAGGGAGGTCTGGCATATAAATGAATCACCCAGATCTTTGTCAGACCTGACCTGCAGGTGGTTACATGGCAAAGGGCCACTGCCGACCAGGCTGTTAATATTCATTTTTGCTTGTTTTGCTTGGTCAATATGGGTTACCAGGAATAAAATGGCTATTGAGAAAGTATTCCCTAAATCTCCTGTTGATGTGTTGTACTCGGCTATCTCTTTTATGCAGCGCTGGGCTATTCGACTTAAGGACAAGGACAGGGCGCGGATAAGTGAATGGAGATATATTAAACTGGCTCAAGGCGTTCACTCCAAGCAAGTTCGCTCCCACGGATATAGATTTTGTGACGATCGAGAACTTGTCTTTCATTTTGCTTTTACGCTTTCTGTTAAGCTTTCATGTAAGCTGGCTTCTCCAGCAGTGACTTGTGTAAACCGTGCTGACTTTCTTTAGAAGCCGAGTCATAAAACTCTTTAAAAAAAATGGCTCCTTGTATAGTTTTTTTTTTTTTTTCTGATTAGTAATAATGATGAACTGACGATACTCCTTGTATTGCTTTCACTTTTGTTTTCATGAAAACATTATTTGTATGTTTAATATATTACTTGTATTGAATCTTGAAAAAAAACTTTTCTATGCTTCTTGACTGAACTGATTTTTTTGATTTATCAATCAAATGAGGTGCGTTGCAGTGACATGGTGTCTTGTTTCTATCTACAACATAATGGTCTACAAAATTGTTTTCATTATTGATCATGACTAAATACAAAACATTAAATACCTCGCAGACAATGAAATAGACTACCCGTCCGTCTTTTTAGCTCTCTCCACGCCAGATTCGATCGCGACGATAGCCGTATGTGGGTTGAACATGCCCTCAGCTAATTTGGTTAACCAAGGCCTAGAACGGAAATAACTGTAATAATTTCAGTTCCTTAAACCATAGTATTTATTAGGACCAAAATATTCGGTTTCCATTAGACCAGTTTCAGCTTATATTCCCACGTCTACTTACAGGGCAAATCTGTTTAACCTTTATCGTGATGAAAGCTAGTAACTCGGCTAAACCTGAAACTTACGAAGCTGCGCTGAAGAAAGTTAAAAGTTAAAAATAAGAAAAACAGAAGCACGCGTACAGAAAGACAGAAATACTAGAACGTGAATTCTATCAAAACATCTTTATTTTTTTGCTGACTTCAAGTTAAGCAGAAATCAACACTGTGAGCATACAGAACAAACAGACAGAACAGTTAGCCTAAACCTGAAGTTTAAAACCCCTAGTGATTTGCGCACTCATGAGTGGCCAAGGTGTGCTACACAGCTACTTGAGAAACAATAGTCACTCATTGGCTCGCTGTATTGACAAATCGCTCAAGCCCGCCACAAGTTCATCTATGGTTATCTGGCTCAAGGGTTCGGCTGCATCATCTGGAGGAAGAGTTGGATATACATCCTCTGCAAGGCTGTCCTTCCCCTTGAAGAGCTTCTTCAGATCCTTGATTAGTTCAAGCTCGCCGTCATCATCATCAGAAAAAGGTACTTCCAGGTCCCAAACCTTAAATATAGAAGCTATTGACTCGGTCTCCTCAAGAACCTCAGATGAAGCCAACTCATCACCAGCCTCTGCTACATAACTATCCATTTGTTTACCATGGTCTTCTGCACCTCTGATTACATCAGCAATTTCACATGCTTCAATTCCATTCTGGTCATCATCGGTATTGTTTATTTGCTCCATGTGGATGTCGCCATGCTCAGAAGTGTTTTCAGCAGGGAGGGCATGAAGTTTTGCCTCTGAGATTGCATTATGTGCACTTTCTGAAATATCATCGGGACTTTCTGTTGGCTTTTCAAGGGCATCAAGCAGCGCACTCCTCATCGCTCCCCAGTCATCATCTGACAGTTCAGAAGTCTGCACGAAGCATGAATCTGCCCAGGCAGCTTCCTCAGGTGAAAGTTCAACTACATTCTTATTTGATTTAATGGCTTCCAGAATAGCAGGAAATATATCATCAGATTCAGAAGCCTCAAGTTGCTCTTCCTTTAGGCTTGGCTCAGACAGAAGAGCCAAAATGCCTCCATCTTCAGAAGTCATGGTCATGCAAGGAACTCAGTACTACCTTAATGAGAAAGTGGCCTAGAGTACCTGGAGATATGATAAAAGAAAAGAAGGGCGGAATCAGACTGTAAGGATAGAATAAGATGTAACTTTTTAAGCACTAAAGTAAAACATACAAATATAAGAGTGCCAGGGATCCAGGTTACACAATAATTAAAACTAGAGTAAAATCAGAAAAAATAAAAAAGGATGATAATATAACTAAGCAACAGTACTACTTTAGTAGTTTAGGTTTCAGTGTGAGAAGGTAAATAAGGGCCAACACCCTCATTTAAGAAAAGAGGAAAGCTGAGCCTATGCGATCTGGCCACACTCTGACTGGCCATAGTAGCTTGCCCTAGGCTGAGCATCTCAAATTCACTCTTAAAGTCAATTTTATTTTATGTCATATATTTGATGTCATTACTCACAAAAACAAGGCAAAAAGCCTTCACTTTTTATTTTCTTATTTTAGAATGAAATTTTAATAGTGTATAAAATGCCACCATGCCATAATAACCATACTGCTTCGGTCACTAATATTGCGCAAGAAAAGTGTGGATCACATGACTCATGCCTATATATAACAAAAAAGGAGCTCAGCCTACCAGAAGATAAGGTCTTATTCTACGGGACAGTAACCAAAGTGCCAAGAGAGTTGTTCGAACCTATTTTTTCATTCAACCCAGAAAAGAGTTTCTGCAGTGCATATCAGATGGAGAAGACTGTGACAGTGATCAAATCCTCCATGTTGTTTTATTTTCTTCATTTTCCTACATGTTTCTTAACTTGTTATCATGTGTTCACTAAACAAATGTGCATCTGTTACCAAAAGTTGTGTTAAAAGAATTGTACTAGTGGACAACATCTCGCTTCATTTGGCATCTGAACAGCAATGCATGAATGAAAATACAGAAAAAGAAACTGCACATAATTACATGAGCTACAGAGTGCATTTAAAACAACTAAAAGAAGCAATAGGGCAATGCTCACAGCTCACGTCAACAGCTGCACAAGCAAAGTGGAGAACAGTAATCACAGTTTCCCTAAACCTTTTAGAATAAGATGTTTGAAGATCATGGTAATTTATCAAACATCAAAATGACACGGTGTTACTATCAACTCAGTTTTCCCCAGAGGTAAACGTAACAATTATAACAATTTCTTACCCGCTAGTTCCTGATGTAAACTAAAATTCTTTAATACTAAGAGTTCCACTAAAATCACCAAGAATTAACTTCCAGTGAATTCTGTCAATTAATCCCAACAAATAACATAAATCAATAGCAGCAGCTAGTGATGTTTTTTAATACACAAGTTAATAGAGATGAGGTGGAAGAGCCAGGATGTAGACAAAAATAAAGAATTGCAAAAACAGAGATTACAAGTTTCCATGGGAACCCACCTACCATTTACAGTATGCACATCATGCATTAAGTGATCAAGCAACTTTTTTTTACTAATTTTAGCCATGGAACATTTCATGGGTACTGGGAACTCTACAAGTAATGACCCTCACTTGATTCCAAAAGCTAAGGTCTTGTTTGAATGTGAAATATTTTTTAAAGTTTTAGAGAAATACCATAGTATTGTGAAATACTTTGGTGTTTTGGAGCACCATGAAGTGTTTGGACGCAACAAACTTTTTTTTTTTTTTTTTGAGATAAGACGCAACAAACTTTATGGTTTTGAAAACCACCATAGTATTGTGTTTCTCTGTTTAAGAAAAACCACGACATATTTGGCTACAAAGAAATGCGTTGCTTTTGAGAGTAGTTGATTGTCTTTGCTGCTAAAAATAGCACGTATCTCTGCATGTATCTTTTGAAACCTTGAATGCAAACCATCACAACTTTATTTGAATATCTATAGATAGAAACCCACGCCTAGCTCTGTAAAAAAAAAAATAATGCTAAAAAATAGCTCTGTAAAACATAAAGAGGGATGGGACCAAGCTTTTAGACTCCAAAAAAAAACTGTGGTTTTATTAATAGCGTAGTTTTTAAAACTCCAAATTAATTACATCAAACATCTTCTTTCTTTTAGATACCCAGGTATTTAAAAAAAACCATGGTATTAAGCTAAAACTCTAGAAAACCTTTGTATCCAAACAGGGCCTTATGGTTTCTAAAACGGCGGTTTCTTAATGCCATGGTGTATTCGCACCCATCCATTGTCGGAATTGGTTGAGCATGATATACCATCTCCCAAGCATAGCTTCAGTACTAACCAAATTTGAACTAATCAGGATCCTTAAAACTCTTGTGCCAGTTTAGCTGGAACCTTCACCGAGCCATGGAGTTAGCATACTATTATAACCAAGGAATGCTGCCAATCTAAGTGGTTAATGAATTTCACTGAATTCAGGAAATTTGTTTCTTGGCCAAATCAAGTGGGATGAAGACAAGTACAGTTTCCAAACTCCCACCACTGTGAATGAGGCATTAGAATTTCTATTTTTTTCCTTTAAAAGTGGTGAGAATAAAATATCTGAACCACAGCACCTGACGAAATAAACTACATTAAGGCCGTGTTTGGATGTTTTGCAATCTTTTACACCTGTGAGTGTCTTTTTAGCTTGGAATTTCTAGTGCACAAGAATATACAAGTGTAACTTAATTCCATTGTAAAATATTGCCTGCTAGTACTCGAGTTTGGGAATGAATCGAACTACCAAGCCCACAAGAGAACGTCTGTTGGCACCCGCAGTGGGAACTAGGCCAATGAGGGAAAGCGAAAGGCAGGGCTGCCAGGGACAAGGCAACAGCGGCATACAAGGCAACGGATTCAATAGTATTTTATGAGGAAGAATAAGCTGAAACAAGCCGTGGAAAGGAGCACGTATGGCGGCAGGCCTCAGAGGCACAGATGATGCCGTGGGGAAGAAGAAGAACGGCGATACCCACTAACAGCAAGTTTGGGTCAGAGCTATGGACTCACCACTTTCGAACGCCCCTGTGTCCCCAATAGCAGTAGGTGGGCGGCCAAGTTGCGCTGGTGGCGGCTGAGGACCTACCATGGATGGAGAAGTCTCGCTGGGCACAGCGATGAAGAAGCGTCTTGCAAAAAGCAGATGCACCCAATGTCCACCGTATTTTGTGTGGCCTCAGGAGATTTCCTCTCTTTTTTTGGGAGGAGGAGATTTTCCTTTTCCGGTTGGATAGGACAAAACCGAGTGCAATTAAATTGTCATCACAAGTCATCCAAACAACTTTTTTGAAGCAGCGTATATAAATTGTCCACACAAGGCTTCCAAACAATCCCTAAATTTTCCATAGAGAGAGACATACATGCCACTAGTTGGTCTAAATACACACCCGTTTTGCACTGACTAAAAAAAAGAGGGCCAAGGAATTAGGATCGAAGTATAACATGACTCAATACGAGCCTACTGGGACAGCGGATCAAAATAAACAGAATTAGGAGAAAAAATTGGGCAGATAGCTCGTAAAAGGTTTGACTAGAAGAGAGCAGTACATCAGTTAATCTTCGCAACAAATCGAAGTTATTTGGCATAATCCGTGCATATAATTGAAATCGGGCAGATCCGAATACGGATAGCTTACATTAGGGTTTGGATGCTCGGAAAACACAACAGGAAGGGAGGGGATGAGGTGGGCATACCTGACAGGTGCTCATCGCCATCAAACACCCAACGGAGACCTGACGTGCGGTGGTGGCGCCGCTAGTCGTCGCCGCCAGGAAAGAAAGGCCACGAGAGCTGCTAGAACGAAGAGAGCGCGCGGGGGTAAACGGGACGACCGCCACAGGACAGGAGGAGAAACGAAGAAAATTGGCAATTTACCACTTTGCAAATTTGTCATTTTTATATGGATGGAAAATAAAAATGGTTATTAGTTTTTTAAATTACACGGCATATCTTGAAGTCCATGAATTCATCACAGTCACCACTCACCCCTACGAATACGAATACATGTACACAAACTCTACCCCCGCGAAAGACCTTCGTGGGACTCACCGATAGATTTTTGAAGTTCACGGAGTCACCGCAGGCGTCTCGCTGACGAGGACGTTACCTACTTAATGCATAGCACCGAAAATCCTGAATAAATCCGGAAAAATATGAGCACCAATGCCAAATCAAAAACTTGAACCCTAGTGAGCGTGTTTCACCGCAAGTAACCCAACCAAATGATGTATCAGTTAGTATCCACTAAAATTTATTCAGATATCTGTTTCTATTATAAATGGATACTCGTGACGTCGGAACTTTCCGTAAGAATATATCTCGAATTCATTTTTTTTATTATTTTCTCTCTGATTTTATATCCGTATTAACGATACGTGACAAAATACAATGAGAAAAGAAAACAAGATATATGTTAAAGGGTTCGTTAAGGGCTCTCACCGACTGGCTAGGGCGCAAAGGTAGCGACGCTAGGACAGGTAGCAACCCGGGCGGCACGTGCGTAGGAGAGAGAGAGGACGACAGTGCAAGGAGAGAAGTGAGAGATTGCATCTAGGGTTCGAGAGAGAGAGGGGGAAGGGGATAAATCTTTTGATTATTCTTTCTTAAGATTGAATGGTTATGCGCTAATATTTATAGTCACAGTGAGACTTGACTCCTAACTCGCAAGCAATCTCAGGAGATCCTTACAAGACTTGGATTCTCCTTTCTATCTCACAAACTTGAATCTCTATCTTAACCGACTATTCCCTAAACCAACTTGGACTCAATATGGTAGTTGATGGTGGGATATAAATGCAAATGTGTGATGATCACAAAATCGAGCAAGTGATAATAGATACAACCACGGTGGGATATAAATGCAAATGTGTAATGATCACAAAATCGAGCAAGTGATAATAGATACAACCAAATTTTCTTCGATGTTCGGTTGCTTTCTGGTAGCTTAATCCCATTGTAGCGAGCCTCAATGTGAATGATTCGTGCACTCACTAGCATGACAAGCAAAATCCACTACTTGGGTGTCAAAAAAAAAATCCCAAGAGCATTCCAACTGACCAGGAGCAATCTAATAGAGTATCCCTTCACATCTCGTAAGGTGGAATCAAGAACCTTTCACAGATCGATCTTGATTAGGGGCAAAACTCATCAATTCCCTCACCAATCATGAGGCCCCTAACAACATCAACATCTATACTTTGATTCATCACAAGGACGCGCAGAGTGGGGAATGGAGGAGATGTCACACGCCTAATTATGCCCACCCCCACACACACACACACACCCACACCACACCCCCTAGAAAATAAAGTTCTATTTAGAAAATTAGATCGAGTTAGTCTAGGAAAGAAAACGATGGTTTGATAATCTACAAGGACTCCACCTTCAGTTGCTCCAAATCTATAAGAGCTCCTCCTCTAATTTGTTTAAACTATAAGTACCGTAGGGACTGTAAATACAAATGCCACTGTAATCTTAAGTAAGAAATTGAGTGACGCTCCGTGTGTAATCTTAAGTAAGAAACTGAGTGATCGCTCCTTCTTTTGCTCTCTCTCTCTCTCTCCTGGAAGCACATACCTGCTACCCCTGTGCCTGCAACCCACGCGTACACTGGCACCACCGGCCGCAATACGCCACAAACACCAGCGCCACTGCCAGCACCAAGAGCAGCCAGCGACGGCCACCTCCTCGGGTTGGACTGTGACAATGGACCTTGCCAAGCTTCGCTGCTGCACTTTGTTGGACACTATTTCCTAGCTTTTGGGTTGATCCTGATGGATCTGATCTCGTAGTTTGTACTTGACTATTATCCAAACTTAGAGAATTCCTAGTATGTTGTTGCGGGTATACAAGTGAAAATTGAAATAAATTTGATTAGATGTTGGCTTCATTATACGAACTAGAAGAATTCTCCGCGCGTTGCTGCGGGAATGCAATAGATTTGTTCACTTGTTTCTATAAGAATTAGCGCCCACCTTCCTTGATCAGCCTACGCACTGTCCTCCCCATGGTAATCGGCTCACCATCCCCATCCATGACTTGCATCCTGGTTTTGATGGTGTCCAATGGCATGGTCACAAACGCAGTTGCACCACCGGCCATCGCGGTACTCACTCCCTGAACTACCATGACAGTCTTGCAACCAGGCTGCAGCAAAGAATCCCCATCACCAAGATCAATTTCCTGTGATAGCAAATAAGTTGCCCACCACACAGCATTGGAGGGGGGCGTAGATTAGGATGGACATGCCAAACCCACGTGCAGGCCGCGTAGCCCGTCGAAGCCACGATCTTGCGGAAGACGCCAAGGCCGCCACGGTAGCGGGAGGCGAGGCGGGGGTTGCCCTTAACCATGAGGCGAGATAACGCGTCGGGGCGTCCACACGACTGCCAAGGCGGCAATAGCGTCGGCCTTCGACCGACTCGGCGGCGGTGACGGAGTAGTGCGTGGCCGGCCCGCGGTGGCGGCGCATCTTCTTCCCTCAAATGGCGGTGGCGGCAGCGCAGGTCGATGTTGACACCGTTATAGCATAATATTACTAATCAAAGGGCATAAAATGAATAATCACATAGACTAGGGGCTTTACTAACATAGTTCCACAAGTTTTTGGTGATTTATATATTTTCAGGGACTAAACAGGATTTGCAAGACATAAGAAGCATAAACCATGTTACAACCATATTCCAAGATAGCACCATTGCAAAGAGCTCCGCCGAGACGATCGAAACGGATATATTGTTTGCTATATTCAGAGTCCGTAATCAAAAAGATATCGATTCTGGAAGCGTAGTTCACTAAAACGTCATAACTTTCTTATCCTGGACTCCGTTTCCTGCAAAATACCAGCCATTCTTAAGCTATCGATGAGATCTACGCACCCACAAAATTTGATGTCATTGTGACGCTAAGGCCCCGGCGGCCGCCAGGCTTTTTCACGGCGTCCGCCCAGTGTTTGAGCCCAAATCCAAATCAACTTTTTATGTCGGTTTGTAACCGATTTTGAGGTTGTATCTACACCGTTGCCAAGGTCGGTTTGATCCAAGGGCTATCGTTCATCGCCAAGGGCTATATAAGAAGACCCCCTAACCCCAGGGTGAAACGCTAATTCATTCTTATTCATATCTCTTGACCAGTTGGTCATTGAGGTGTCCCAAAGTGAGGACAACCTCTCCACTAAAGAATTAGGGCTAGACACTCCAATGTAATAGATTAGTAACTAGAGAGTTAGGGAGAGTGGAGCTATGCTCCAGTTCTAGAGATGTCTATAGAGTTTGATAATGTCTTGTATCTCTACTTTGGAAGACTTATGATTTATATATTTATCTTCTCTATTCACTTCCATGTCTTTCATATTTGGTTAAGTATAGTTGTTATATTATTGCATGGGATCTCCGCCGTATTGAGGGCTCTAGTTATTCGCGGTAGCTAGGTTATGTCGATAGTATAGACTTGGTGTCTAGGGTTATAGGTTACCCCAGATTGCGCTTAATCCTTACGGTTTAGTTGTGGTAGCCCCGGGGTGACAGCTCTGTAGCCTTTGTATTCCACCACGCTCGGGTTGGTGTTTAAATGAGCTTTTGACGGCCTTCTCCGACTACCTTCTTCCCAAATTTCTCGAGAGTTGGGACGGATCTGCTTGCTCCAAAGTGCAATAGTATAATTGCTATCATAGAACCTAAGTAATAGAGAAGTACATAGGAACCTTGATCTCTCCCGCTTTCCTCTCAACTTACTAGCTATACATTTATCTTAGGAATTCTCTTGTGTGTGATTATGCTTAACTCCTATCATATATCATTTACAGCCTCACTATAGTCTAGTGGTTTGCTAAGTTAGTGGATACATGATTGTGACTTATTAGATTCTTTAGTCAAAGCTTCCCTGTGGATACGATACTCTAGAATACTCATCCTAGGGAAAAGCTACAACGGTAGGTGTTTCAGGCGCTGCGTAATCCTTCATATTCTTATAGCACTTAACAAATGCCAACAAGCTTTTTGGCGCTGTTGCAGGGGAAGCAATTGGCCTAAAGATTCTAATAATGATCAAGATGTCGCTAATTTAGTGTATCACTAGCTTTAGTAGGATTACCCTTGTTCTGCTGAGTTGTGGAATAGACAGACAAAATTATGTCGCTAAGTACCTTCCCATTCCACAAGAAAAGAAAAGAAGAAAGATTGAAGAACCCGGTGGTGCCCGATCATTCAAGATTCATCACACATTGGAACCCCTCGCTATCTCAAGGTACATATTTGAATATATATTATTCGCACCATGTATAGATTGGAGAAGCGAGCACCACCACAAGTAGTGGCCAGCCCTAACCGATCTAGGGATCGGTAGGGGTGACGAGCTCGGTGGACGGCCGAAGAACCTCTCCAACACACCTCCGGAAGACCCCGTCGGGAGGACGCGCGCGGGTGTGCTCTAGGACCAGCGTGGCCGCCTAGAACACCGACGAAGAACGCGGAGTTCGCCGCCGAATGACAGGATAGAGGGGTTGAAGGAAGAAGATGACCTACAAACGGGATGGGGATAGATTGATTATCGATTGGATGTAGATGAGATCAAATCGCCATGAACCTCTTTATTATATAGAGGAGGGTGGTCTTATCCTTTTTAGGAAACCGCCCCTTGGGCGTTCCAAGCCTCAAAAAACCGACCTAAAACACGATTGGAAACAAATCGGTTCCTGGATCTCAGACGGACATGGGTCGCGTCGGGCGGCGGGCCTTACGGAATGGCCCGGCCGGACGCGTCATTAAAGGGTCGGTTTAATGCAGTCACACTCCAGAAATCGTCGCGATGCGACGGCCGGGCCTTCGCTAGGACCTGGCCGGCCGGATGGACGCGCATGCTTCAGTCGACGCCGACATGCATCCTCGGTCACTTTCCGGAAGTTTTTTTGATCTTTTAAAATTCTGGCTAAGTCTGGAATTTTTGCGGTGAGTTAGCTCTTCATAGAATTGGCTGAAGTCCGAACACCATTTTTGGGTGTCAACACATCCCTTCCATACTAACATGGTGAGGTCTCGCGCTCAGCCCGCGGGCGGTGGTGCGACATCACGGGGTCGGCCCGGCGCCTGGTAGGCGGCGGCCAGTGGCCATGGTCTGCGGCACCCCTTTGAGCGGCGGGCGCCATGGCGGCGAGGCACGTGTAGGGAACACTCGCTGTCGCGGTCACGCGCTCGCGTCCCCTTGCCCTTGAGCGACGCTACGGTGTCGCTGGCCGGTCGAGCCATCCGATCGGATGTGGAATTAAATAGTTGAAACGGGAAGAAGGAGGGGTCGAGGCGGAGAGAGGAAGCGGTGAGAGTTGGCAAATGGACATCATTCGACGCCAAGCAAAGGGGACGAAAAAGGCCGCCGAGTCGTAATACCATCCAACGGAAACTAAAATACGAACGACGTGCATGCAAGAGGATATGGTGGGCTTTGCCGCTACCGCTGATGTGGACCTAATCACGCCGGTAACTCCTAAATTAACCTCTAGTGGGGATACTCTTATAGGTGTAGTAGATGAGTTTGATGTTGGATGGAGTCATCATAGAAGTGGCTTGATGCATTAAAGGAACCGAGTGGAGAATATAGTGTGTTCATTTAGTGGGGAATGACGTTGACAACTTGCATGTAGAGAAAATCATCTAACGGGTTTTATCTTTATAAGAGTTGTACTTGGACTTACTCCCTGTGTCTGTCAGAGTCGTTTTAGCATTCAATGGGGGGGGGGACAATACATATTCTTTGAACCAGGACGATAGCAGCGTGTCGAGTCATTTTAACATTCAATGGGCCGGGGGTGCAGTACACAGCCTGTTCATTCATGCGTTGGACCGGTTTTAGCTGGTTCTCCAACCCAGCCCCGTGAGTGGCCCGTTTGATTGGGTTGGCCTAGTTTTTCATGGGTTGGGCAAAGACATTTAGGCCTGTTAGGAACTTAAATTTTAAATTTCACTTAGTCCTTAATTTACCAAACACTGCATCTAGTGGACTAATTTTTTGGGTTTCCAATAGTCTTCCTTCTAAATTCATTAGTCCTCACGAGAGTCTAATGGGACTAGTTGGGAATTATTCCAGTCAATGACCCTGTCTCGCACTCGCACGAAGCCATGCGCCGCCGTGAATGCCGCTAGCGTCGCTCGCAGCCCGCGCTCGCCTTGGACCCACGCTCGCGTTGCTCGCCGACGCCCACCCATCTTGCTCGCCGACACGTGCTCCCAGCTCGCTCGCAGCCCGCGCTCGCTTCGGACCCACGCTCGCGTTGCTCGCCGACGCCCACCCATCTCGCTCGCCGACGCGCGCTCCCAGCTCGCTCGCCGACGCGCCATGGAGCCCCGCCGCTGTCTCCCTCTCCTGCTCGCCGGCGCTGCCTCCATTCGTCCCCAACTCAGCACCGCCTCGCTCGCCCGCTCGCCGCCGGAGCCTCGGTCCTCCCCATGTCAGAGCCGCCGCCTTGTTCTTCTTCAGTTCAAGGGAGTGATTGCCTACAAGGAAGCAGCACGCTGAGTTGCGGTTGCCGAGTCGCGGTTACATACGGTGGTCGCCGCCGGACACCAAGCACACGCGATTACCCACCATGCTTGCCTCCACGGCTCCACGGGATTCACGAGCCCAGACCACAGAGCTACACAGCGCTGGAACCGTAAACCAGACGACATCGGTCCTATAGAGCGGGAGACCGAGATGAGAGATCTGATTGATTCACACCGGGGCAGCAGCTCATTTGAACAGGGGCATAATGGTCTTTTTTATGCAATTAGTCCCTCTCTAGTGCTTTGACCAAACACTTATATAGCGACTAATAATTAGTCTCTATTTAGTTTCTAACTAGTCCCTAGTCCTTAGTCTCTTAACCAAACAAGCCCTTAACTAGGTTGGACTGGTTTTGGTTACCTGGGTTCTACGGTTTTCAAACCCAATTAGTCCCTCTCTAGTGCTTTTTGAACCAAACACTTATAGGGACTAATAATTAGTCTCTATTTAGTTTCCAACTAGTCCTTAATACTTAGTCTCTTGAACCAAACAAGCTCTTAACTAGGTTGACTGGTTACACTGGTTCTATGGTTTCGAACCCGTCGCTAGTTCCATTGTTGCATTCGACGTGGACGTTGGCCTGTGGCCACTTTGTTTATTTGTTTAGTCAAATATATAAAACTAGTTAACGTGTCAATTGTTTATCTATTTTATCTATTCAAATATGTATCAACCAATGCAAATAAAATATATAATTATATATAGGGAAAAATCTTTTCTACTCCCCCTGGGAGTAGCTACCCCTACCTAAATAGGAATAAAATCTGTTTTCCTCCATCCAACGTGGGCGCCGCACTGCCTTGGCGGGTCAAACGAACAACGCACGTCCGAGTACATCCGTTAGAGGTGATACGGTACCTGTGCCATCCGATTTTTATGCGAAGCCTGAGCGCTCGGTGGCCCCTGGCAACGGCCCGGCGGCAGCAGCGTGACTAGCATTTGATTCGTGCGATACTGCATGCATGAGTTGTTCCGCCCACTGACGCCTCCAAATGGCAGGAAGGTCCATTCAATTATCTTGGGCAGTGAAGGCTGATTCAATTATCTTTAGACTTTTATTACTGGTTACTGATAATTTGATTCGGGTACGATCAGTATTGGTGTTTATTGACATGTGGGTATGTACATATACTCCCAGGTCCAATACGTATGCATGCATACATCTTGTAACCATGTACATATATATACTATATCTTGTCACGGTCAAGTATATGCATATACTCAGTATGAATTCGTAGGTCCTTTTAAGTATGCACTTATACTACTTCTTAAACTTTGCGTATGGATGCATACTATATTCCAAAAAGTATATATAAATACTTCATTCTAGAAGTATGTACGGATACTCATTCCAACAAGTATGTACAGATACTATATTCTAAAAACTAATGTAATCTCGTTACTCGGCTGCGTATATAAACATACTCCCAAATACTAAATAATTTATTGTGTATGTATGCATGCTCCTGAATAATTAAATAATTTATTTGGTAATAGAATATACAAAGTTATTGCCGTTGATGTACGTATGTCCCAGCTGCGTGTATATATATGTACTTCCAAAATAGGTACATGCATATACTAGTATTCAACGCACACGTTTCAAAATATTAGTATACAGTTTGAGCCAACTGCATGCGCCAACCGCACGCGTCGCTCAACCCGTTAGCTACAACCTGTTAAACCCCACACAGCTATGAACGCGGGACTGCCTGGCCCTGCCATATAAAGGTAGGAGTAACTACTCCCGGGAGTAGAAAAACTCCACCCATTATATATATATATATATATAAATTTCAGCCGGATATTATCAGGCACATATGGCTCTAGTACAATTTTATTGTCGCAAGAAATCAAAAAGGGAGTTACAACTACGATCGGAACAAACACCATTCGACATTACAGACTTCCTGACACCAAGTGACTGACAAATATAGCTAATTTCTCCATAATAAACACGACAACCTTTACTAGCAGAGTTCTGAACAAAACATCTAAATTACTGGAATTAAAATTGCGACCTCGCCGCTACCACACAGTCCCCATGCAACACCAGAAGATGGCATCATCATAGCCCCTATCTGATTCCAGCGTACTGCAACAAAGAAACGTAGGACATTCGGTTAGGAGTGATAGTAGCCTTGTTTACATGGCTAAAATTTATAACCCAACTTTTAAATTTTTCCACTCTCCCCATCACATCACATTTAGATACACCAAAACACATATGTTCGGAGTATAAAATATAGGTAAAAAAAATAACTAATTACACAGTTTAGATGTACATTGCCTTCTTTTGAGCCTAGTTACCTATGATAGAATAATATTTACCACAAACAAATGAAACGTGCTACAATTGTGGAGTTGCGAGACGATTCTTTTGAGCCTAGTTACCTATGATAGGATAATATTTACCACAAACAAACGAAACGTGCTACGGTGTGGAGTTTCAACGGTGCTTTTGTAAATTTTTCCGACATCTAAAACAAGGCCTGTCAGCAAAATGGAGAAATTTTCTCCTTCTCCACACACTTCTTAAATTGATCTAGCCTTCCTAGAGAGGATCTCACATATCTTACAGTTTTTCTATCTTTGATATAGATTTATCAATAAAGTCCAGCCCACTCTTGACAATTAAATTAACAATGTGGCAGCAACATCTGATATGTATGAATTCATTGTCCAAAATGATACACTTCCGGTCCTTGCTAATCTTCAAATGGGTAATTGCATAATCATTTGACGAACCATTGTCTACAGTAATAGTCAATATATTGTCAATGTCCCACTCCAAGAGACACTCTTCAATTCTTTCTCCAAGTGTTTCACCCTTGTGGTTAGTGATGAAAACAAACAGAAACGGACAGAAAAACCTCATTTCTACTTTCATTTCTATATTTGTTGGTGGAAACGGGATCGGGTTCAAAAAATGCGGGTTCGGAAAACGGAATCGGGAGATATTGAACGGAAATGGTCGGAAGCCGGGAACTTAAGTCGAATACCGCCCATCTTCATACTTGGAATCATAATGACACACAGCCTTGGCAAATCGAAAAGCAAGTTAAGCATGAATTTATAGGTTCAAACGAAATGAAAATAACTATCATCATCTAGGTGGACATCATCTGTGGTGTCTTCCGTTTTCAAATCACCCACTATGGATGAAATGCATTTCACGATCTAAAAAGACAAGACATATATTAATTGATGATCATACATGTACATGCGTACAACAACACCCATATTAGATCGTAGATCTCGCCGTTAGCTTTCGAGAAAGGTGTGGTTTGCTGAAAACAAGAGTCCGGATGAAAAGTTATGGTCTGCTATAATACAGGGAAAAATGCGGTAAAATACGGAACAATTCCGACCAAATACGGGATTCGGAAATACAGACGGAAAAACGCCGTTTCTACTTCCGTCCGAATTCCGACAACCTCCGACCGGTTTAGCATTTTTCGAAAAATGCGGAAACGGACGGGTCAAATGTAGAAAACGGAACGGGAAAAAACGGGAAAAGTTCCATCCATTTTCAACGCTACTTGTGGTCAGGAACCAATCAAAAGTTTATCACTCTTTTTTTGAAGAACCATTCATCATCCACCCAGTGAGCAGTCAAGCTCATGTAGTTCAGATTTTGACCTGATGTCCATGTATCTGTTGTCAAACAAATCCGATGACCCTTCATGTTGTTCTTCAGTAATTACATGTATAAACTTCCTGACAGTAAGCTCATGTAGTTCATCATCCACCCAGTGTGCTTGTACCATGGCTAGATCGGCTGCATATATAAACTTGCTGACAGTAATTGCATACTGCAATTGGACCATCTTCTGTTTCATGTGAAGTAAAATGATCTCAAACATCAGAAGTGGCCCTAGAACCTTGCCTTCTCTTTACCTGTACACGCTTTCTGATTTTCACAGGAGATGTTTTAGTAGATGTTTGATTGCGATTCCTGTTTACCTAGAATTGTGAGTTAACAGGTCAAGTTCCTATTCATGTTTGCCCACTTATAATCAGGAAATCGTGGGAAATTGAATAAATAGTATTCATGCTTGTTCACTAAATTAGGAAACTGAATAATACCTGTGTTGGCTTGTCCCTACCGAGTTTGTTGTCCTCCTTTGATATGCAATTATGGTTGTTGGCGCAGATGGTGGATTATCATATGACGTAGTAGCCACTGGGGATGGTGGAGTTGACGCAGTTGAATCGAGATCATCCTCCATAGCTATATGGTATGACATTGACAATGAGGGCTGATTCTCAATGTCCATTTAAAAATGGTAAACAATTGTAATGGTAGGTCATAAAAGAAAGAATGCATAGTCCACAAGTAATACTGAACCAAAGGTAGCTATCATCTAAAAATCTTATTCATCAGAAGTAATAAATTTCTGGGTGGAGGAATTTCAGAAAAACAATATGAACATAATTGACTA
The DNA here is from genome assembly GCA_015847255.1 of Hyparrhenia diplandra. Lineage (NCBI taxonomy): Eukaryota > Viridiplantae > Streptophyta > Magnoliopsida > Poales > Poaceae > Hyparrhenia > Hyparrhenia diplandra. The sequence continues at coordinate 172,108 of JADLZK010012302.1, read as the reverse complement.
ATACGCATGTACATTACAGTACGAATTGACTAATACCCAATAATAAATCGCCCAGAACTACAGTTTCAAAGCACCCCAGCCCGAGGAATCCCCTAGCAAAGAAAATCTCGAAACCACAAGCTACTTTAGATCTGGGTCCGTTAGGTACATCTGTAGTTGAACTCAATTGAATCCTTGACTTAGCATGAATTTGTTTAAACTTTATTCTGCTTAATGAAAAACGCGCAACGACGTGGTCTCTAAAAAAAATCCATGATTTAGCTTGTGCACTGGAGAGTTATGGAGAGGGGTGGGAAGAAGCAAATGGGACACACTTGTTCTTAGCCTGCTGCCACGAACATGCCGCCGCAAGGAGGGCGTCTTCCTTCGCTGTCGTGGTGAGGGATCTGGGTCGCAGAGATAGGTCCGCTGCTGCCATTATCGTCGTTCCCCAGCCTTGCCATAGTTGCAGCCGCCGCCGCCGCACCGCTGGTGGAAGCCGCAACATGCTACTGCCATAGCCACCGTCGGGAAGAGGATGGGTTTAGACGGTTCTCCACGATTTGCAAGCCATGCGACCCAACCCGTCCATGTTGTCTCGTGGTTTCAAACCCGTAACGCAATAAAACTGTCTAACCCGGTTCGTTGGTTCGGTATGGATTATGAGTCGACCGGTACAAATCGTATCAATGCCTATCATAGAACAAAGAAATTAGACATTTGTGGGAGTGATTGGCGAAGCCAATCCCTATCCCCGGACCGCAGGGGCAAGGAACAATAAAAGGAATTATCACTCACCCAGCACATGTTTTTCGCTAACCTATAGATAATAACAAGCTAACCACTTCAGGCGCTGGAGAAGATTTGAGAAGACTCAGGTCCGATGGATTGCAATACCATTAAGAGAAAACAACTCATCAAGTTCTTGAAGGAACTAAACAGTAGGTTATCGGACTTTTCTTGGTTGATTTGGAAGTGCCGTTTTACCAAAGAATCGAGACCTCAGGCACAACTGCAGCCAGCACACTAATAATTGAAGCAACTGTAGAATGAAGTTTCACAGGCGTGACTCCATGTTGAGTCAGTGATAGGAAAGGGCCAAGGCAGGAGCTGTACATCCTTGGTTAGGACTCGCTTCTTATAGGCTGCCTTTCAACAATGGTAATGAAATGATTGGTTGTTCCAAACCTTGCATTCTAGTATAGCAGCTATAAGAAAGAGGTCAACTAGAGTGGCCTAGCCCAAGACAACCATTGCATATTGGCACTTATCGAGTATAGAATAGATCTGCTTCTCTTTCTTCTTACAAAAAGAATTGGCTTGTTATTTTTAATGGAATGAAATAAATATTCACGCTTTCTAACAAGAATCCCCTAGAAGGGTTAGGTACATAGAATATGTATGGATTGGGTCGACGGGTTAGCCGGTTTGCACCCAAACTGTGAACAGACCGAGTACATATTCTTTGAACCAGGATGATAGCGGTGTCCAGACGCAAGAATGGATTTGTGAACCTAGACAATTTAATATGTGCTGGATAGAAGGAGTATTTAATAAAATAATTTGTGATGCTTTGTATAGATACATAATTAGTTGAAAATGTGTTGACACTCGATTTTGGTAAGCTCGAGAGGATGACAAGTGGGCCAGTGCAAGATGCTAATAATAGATTAATTCGATAAAGCAAGCATTCGGTAAAGCGGCATTCGGTAAGGCAACGTTAGGCAAGTGTCCAATGTGGTTGGCAACTTCGGGGAGAATCGCCAAGCGGCGTTATGGGTCGGGTATTCCAGGAGTGTTCGGGAAGGTTGCCGAATGGAGAAGGTTTTCTTGATAACGGGATTATCTAAGACTCCGAGATACTTGGAGCCAAAGTTATGTTATTTTTAGGATTGTTTTCATGTAATCCTAGTCTTTTAGGAATCGTGTCGAAACCAGGGTATAAATATAAACCCTTGGCCATTGTAAACTTCTGTTCACAATCAAATACAACCAACCGGGGCCTGTGCCACCTTCGAGTCCTTGTCGTGTCATCGAAGTTGCTTGAGAGGAATCATCGATCCGTCGACCTCCATAAGTACCGCAACCTTGCTTACTTCGACTGAATGGCCGTTCGCAGGCGTTTGCTTAGTAGCAAGTAGTCTCGTTTATCTCGACTGGATGGCCGTGCGGCAGGCGTTTGCTTGATGACGGGAAGTCTTCGCTTTTGTTTTATTATCTCGACTGGATGCCGTGCGGCAAGCGTCTGCTTGGTAGTTTAGCAGGAGCAAGATAGTTATCGGCTCTATTAGATATGGCAAATCTAGTAGATTCATTAAGTTACCTGCATTAGCAAGGGTCAGGCTTGAGAAATGTATAACCCTGGTGTGTGTCTCGGACTGTCCACTGGGGCAAAGCAACCCACTCCATGGTGGTTGGATGTGACATAATCATATATCAAAAATGTAAATTATACTTTTGCATTCCCACACAAATGCAGTTACATGTTCCCAATGGAATCAAGCTAGTTATTAACATTGAAATCAATCAACATTGATTAAATGCTGCATAGTAAGGTGGAAAATAAGAAGAAAAAGTTGTCCATAGCAATTGCTTTGTAACTTCATAAGATCCAGAACTACATGTAGTGTGTGAGGCTTGTATCGTTCCATGGATACAGAAAACTATTCTCTCTTAACAAGTAAGGCAATATAATAAATCTCCTATCAAAATACAAGATAAACTAAATTCGAAGGCTATCAGTGCTCCTCCACTGTCACATTGATCTCTGCTTATCAAAATCCTTCAGGACCCAACTCACAAAAATTCTGCTTCGATCATGAACAGTCAAAGAACACATCCTTAAGATATCGCTTGATGCAGCCAACTGACCAAAACAAGTTTCAGGCACATAAAGGCCAGATGACAAAGGAACAAAAGCACCTAGTTCTAGTTCCATTAAGTCTGGAAATGAAGTCAATCACAACAATGGCAGGTTCTTCCAACAAGACACTGAGTTCACTGCATGGAATTTCAGGTTACATGAGCTTCATGTCTAAGAAACAAGGCCACAAAGAGAAAATCAAGGCATTTATCTAACGATCGGCAGTCACTCATTCAGAAGGCACTAATTGCATTTCAAACTAAAACCAATTGCATCCAAATGTGACAATTGTATATGATGGAAACCATGAAACACATCGAACCATCATTTGGCGATATTAAAGGCCCTGAGTACAATGGAACAAATGGTAGAAATGGTCGATGGGCGTGTGTCCTACCTGCCATCAAAATCTCCAGAGTTTAGCAGCTCCAGAATGTGCTTGAACTAAGGAAGACATCGATCTTGTATATCAGATTGTCCTTGTCAACAATCTCATTCATCTAAATGTACCCTGCAGCACAACAGGCAACAATCACATATTCACATTGTATACATAAATGATCAGTACCCTCACGAAGTGCCAAATTACTGTCCATGTTTCTTACACATTAGCCGCTAGCAGTTACAGGCGATGAACTAAATTAGTAATGGTTTCACTTTCACAAATGCCTAGAATAGATTCAGGAGTAGTACATCTAACTAGCACAAGACCGTAATGAACTCCATCTCTTTGCCAGGCGGCAAGTCCAAGATGAAGGGAAATAGGCTTGGAAACTCCTGTAGCTTCATTTTTAAAAAACAGGGTCCTGAAATATACCTGCATTTGATCCGTAGGTAGAAAACAAGGTCCTAAAATATACCTGCATTTGCAAGGGTCAGGCTTAGAGAAACGTACAACCCTGGTGCGTTTCTCGGACTCTCCATTGGGGCAAGGCAGTCCACTCCCCGTGACGGGATATTGTGATATACTCATGTATCAAAATGTAAATTACACTTTTGCATTCCCCCACAAATGTAGTTACATGATTGCTCCCAATGGAATCAGGCTAGTTATTAAAATTGAAATGAATCAAACATTGTTTAATTCTGCATAACAAGGTGGAAAACAAGAAGCAAAAAGTTGTCCATAGTAATTGCTCAGTAACTTCATCAACTACCTATAATAGTATATTGCCTGTGCTAACACTACAGTTCTAGAAAAAAATAAACCATAAAACTAACACAAACTATTATAAACTAAAAAATATATCAAGTGATGAAAGAAACAAATTCACTGTCTCGTGGAGATTAGTCATTTGTCACTCAGAAAAAAAAATTCACTGTCTCATGGAGATTAGTCATTTGTCACTCAGAAAAAAGGCAAGCCCACACAACATTATTTGCGTATTTGAATGAATGAAGCCTTTTCAAGTTTCTTTCTGTTTACTTTTCAAACAGTAAAGATTGAACCTCACAACATGCATGATCAAGAGAGATACTCCTATACAATTCTAAAAGAAAGATCCTGACAAGTCCTAAGTAGATTAAGAACCAGGCCCTTGAACCTGCACATCTCGCCGGGCGTACTCCTCGTCCCCTTTGTCGACGATCACCACGTCGGGCGGCCTCCTCCTCGTCCTCCTACGCTGCCTCATCCTTGGTCGTGCCCCGCCCACCGTTGCCAAACCTTGAATAGCGCGGCGGAATGTATTTTTGTCATGGAAGCATCATGACTGATCAACACAAAGCAGTTTTGTCAAAGTTCTGTAATTTCTTTCCTGTCAACCTAGCTCCATAGCAGATCAGATTTGACAATAGTTTTTGACCAGCAACCTATTTCTGATCAGTGATCAACAAAAGCAGCATATACAAAAGAAATCCCGCTATATAACTTTGTATCACGGCCACATAAACAACACTAAGGATACAAAAGCTAGATTCAATCCAATTCTTAAGTCACAAGTTGCATAAAGGTAAAAGGTAATCCCACTGATTCCATCAGAATGAAATACATTGTTAAACAAATTAATACAGTAATAAACGAAGTGAAGCCTGTTCAGATAAACTATAGCTAGTCAGTCTAAATGAATGAAAGCAAGTGCACACATTTATATCATTAACTTCTGCAGTGATGTCAGCATCGATCCCCTCAAAACTTGTAGAGAAGTCTCACAACCATCCATCATATTTATCCTTGCAATGGAAATTGCAATCTGGCATAATTATTCAGAGTTCATTATCCAAGTTGTGTGTGTATATAGCAATGTTAAAAAGTTTTGCTCGGGATACTACTTCAAACATTTTTCGAATTTTATGGAAAAAGGAACTCAGGTTTAGGATATGATGGAAACTGATCTACTCAAGCAAATAGGTTCTATCAATTTAGAATACTAAAACTTTGTGCTGCACAAATTGAAAAAGAAATTAGCTTGCATCAATTTCCATCTATGCAGAGCACTTGCATAAATCCACTGCGCTACTGACGGCATTTGATAATGCAAATGAAACAAAAAGGTAGTATATGCAGTCCTGAAGAAGCTTCAATACACACGGAAGGTTAAGACAATGTAAAAGAAATGTTTTTTTTTTTCCCAGGACAATACTGAATTGCTGTAAGGAAACAATTGAGGGGGTAAGAAAGTTTACTTGCAAAAACTGAAACAAGTTATGTTATGTTGCTTTATTTGTAGTTTTGTACTCCCCCATATTCCCACGGTGGAAAGAGTTAAACTCATCTATGGCACTGTCAAAGACTTAGGACATACAGATAAAAATGAAAGGAGGCAGCATACATAATTGTACAGAACAGTACCTTCAAATGGTGCTGCCTTCTGGCCTGCCACTCAGACCAATGTTGCATCAGTTGCATAAGCTTTCTTTTGCTTTTCCTGAGATATTAAGACACCAGTACTTGTTAAAAAATAACCAAATGGTTTCAAAAATATTTTCCTCAGCATGAAAGTTGCTACCACAAAATGCCATGTGCTACCATTGATATTAGTGAGAACAAAAAGCATCTTGTAATTAACCTTGTCAGGTCACTGTCAATGACATGAATAGAGACTCCTTCGATTTCACACAGGCTCTTTTAACTCCTCTTGAGGCTAAAAATGCCATATCAAGGAACAAAAACAGCTATATATTTCTCCCAAGTCACAATATCATGTTTAGGGTACCAGGAGTATAAGTAAGAGTCTGCGCTTCTTATGCAAGTACAGTACCACAATTCCCAGAACTCAATGGAAACAAAAAAATCTATAGAAAACATAGACACTTGCAGTTGAAGAGGTATATTAGAACAAATACATAATATTCCATTCAATAGGATACGGCTTTCTTCAACAGAGGTGTTGTTTGACTGCATTTTTCAGTCCCGTCATCCTTTTCCAGCTCGACCTTAAAACCAATCACAGTACTGCAACACTGATCTTGGGCTGCATGGAAGCATCCAGCACCAAATCTTTTCCAACCGCTACGTCACAATTAATTTAACTGATCATTAAAAACGATAGCCCAGCATTTAATTGGGGCATGTTAGCCAATGAATCTAACTGACTAGTATAAACTCTAAATGCATATGGGCCACACAGATTCTCATTAACTAAGACTGACTGTAGTACTGTACAGGTTGCCAATTTGAGGTTCACTGACGATTTCAAGTGAGTCATGAATGAAAAATAAAAATAGCTATCCTGTCTTTACCAATTTCCATGTTTTAGGTTGAGCCAGGACAAACAATTCAAGAACAACCTGAAGCATGAATTCAAATAGTTTGGTGGTTTTACAAACTATATGCTGGAAGGTGTATAAGTTCTCTCTGGTCCTAATAAAACATAAAACAATTTTGTTCGATCCAAGTGAGTTCATAATTTAGAACTTTTCACTGTCTGACAAAGAGTATAGAAATAAGCATTACAAACCACTGAATAATTGGCGAACTCAAGTGGGTTATACCAAAACCTTTTATTTTATATTTGTAGCAGAGCAGCACAATCCTTAACTCCTGATCTGAAAATCAATTCACCACATTAGCAACAGAGTGAAAGAAGACTAAAAGGCTTTGCAAGAAAAGCAGACTGCCGACCGAGAACGCTTGCAGACCTTGTAGCGCTGAAAAATTTGGGGAATTTGCAGCAACGCAATTGCCCAAACCGTAACTTAATTGCAGGTTCTGGCCAATCAGCAAACCCAACATCTCCGGCTCTCAGGACTCCACTTAATAGCAACGCTGAAGCAATCAGGTCTTCAATGGCCTTTCAAAATATTTTTTCTGTTGATGCAGGTTCAGTTCCAGGCGCCAACCCGGCAAACTCTCCAGTGCTGTGGCAAAATGAACTCCTCAATTGTTCTGAACAGCCACCGGTCTTCTATTGTTACACAGATGCTTCCACTAAACCTGATTCTGACGATCAGGTGTCAAGCACGGCTGGACTTGGGATCCATATTGTCAATCCAACAGACAATGTGAGGATAAAAGTCCAAGCGCTCTTACCTCAATGCACCTCGGTGTAGATGGCTGAGGCATCTGCACTAGAACTGGCAGCAACCATCATTAGCAGAATGACTCCCTGTAGGGTCATTTTTTTTCACTGATAACCAGATTTTGGCAAATTACTTACCATGTGCAGCAAGTCAGGAACCACCTGATTGGAGGATTAAGCTCTTCACCCAGTCTTTCGTCTCCAAACTGGAATCCTATCGGTGGAGTATCACCAAAATAGATAGGAATCTGAATATTGCTGCTCATCTTTTAGCTACTAGCGCTTTCAATGCTATCATGCAAGACTCTAGATCTTTTACAGTACGATGCACAAATGTGAATCATGAATGCAGCTGTTATGTCTCTCTAGCGCTGCAAAATTACTTATGTAACTTGTACCAGTCCATAGTAGCTTGGTGCTACTAATTTCAATGAAATTTGTGTTTTCTTGTCAAAAAAAAAAAAAAAAAAAAAAAAAACAGGAGTATTCGCCTTTTGATATTTGTGACTAGAACCCTCAACTAAATATTTGTGACTAGAACCCTCAACTAAACTAACACGAAGAAGGCAATTTTGCGGAAGACCCCTCCCCGCAGGCGTACCCCAAGTCCCGACCCCGACCCTAGCGCAATGCCCCGTCTCTCTCCCTCTTTCTCCTCTCTCTCTCCCTGCCGCCGCCGCCACACAGCCAAGCCGCAAGGCCCGCTGCTACGGGCCATCGCTAGAGCACGAGATCCCGCACGAGCTTCGCGGCGGTTGTTGGAGCGCAAATAGCCGAGCGAGCTCGGCGCCATTCGATAGACAGGGCGAGGGAGAAGGCGTGCGCCCAGACCTCAAGCCCGCTTGGCGCAGCATCAAGGGCGACGTTCTCCGCGCGTTGATCTCGGTGCCGGCTATCAGGCTTCTCTTGCCTCGGCCCCTCCGTCATCCTCTGCGTGGTGGCGTATCTAGTTCGGCATCGACCGCTCCGCCTCCTCTACCTCATCCCTGCCCCCTGCCGTCTTGACTCCACCTCGGCTCTCCTAGCCTGCAGATCCAAGACCTGGTGTGCTCTCGCGGTGCCTTGCCTATCTTCCCTCTAACTCCATCGCCACATGGACAGGATCACATGACGGGATGTTGGAGGCGGCGTTGGCCATCAGATCAGGCGCACTTGTTGGTGGCCGGCAGCTAGGACTAGCGGATTCGTTGCAACCCTGCAGGTTTGGATTTTGATCTCGTCATCTAGCTAATTCGCCTATAGCCCCTTTTTTCTCCAGTCCACAGCGCTGTTGGCATAGACCAGAAATTTTACAAAAGATCATCACGTGATGTGCTTAGATGTTTCCCCTTGAAATTTCAGTAGTTAGAATGTATAGGATGGGAAATTTCAGTAGTTGTTTTTATATGGTCTTTTTTGTCCTAGCATTATTTTCAACTAAAACAATTCACTGTTTGATGTCATCCATTTTATTTGTCTATATGGTGGCTCTTGCAAATTTAATGAAATGAGGCTGTCCTTTTTTTTCTACAATGTTTTTACTGTAAATTGGGAAACATTTAGTACACATGATCAAACTGAAGAAGCCAATGCAGTGGAAACTAAACTCCGATCCATACAGTAATTTAATGATTCTAGGTCGCTTCGTGTGACTCTAGAAACATGGTAGGGCGGCGCCTGATGTTCTAGTAATAATGAAGTTCATGTCGTTGTCCTACAAGGTTGAGCGGATCAGTAAAGACCGGAGCACTACTCAGCTACTTTAGCTTCTCAGTACTTCATCCCTCTTGCATCTCTGCTTCTAGTGCTGTTCGTCACTGCTGCTGTGACACCTCATTTGTCAGAGAAGAATATCAAAAGAAATCCTGCTCCATAGAAGTATACTGCTGGAAGTTTTCGTGTTTAGTCGCCCTAAGTCTGAGGTTGTTTCCCATTGTGAAATAACCGTTCTTTGTAAGAAGCGGTGAAATCATTCTTTTGCAAATAGACTTTCTCTATGTATCAAAGTTAACTCTAAGGTATAGTTTATAGTTGTTGACAATGGAGTTCAAGGCGAATTGAACTCAAAGACTTTTCATAAGTAATATCTGCGCCAGTTTTTAATTTAAAGTAGTGATTTTGGTGTTTATACCCCTATTCTAAAGCTCAGGGGTGTTGTTCATGTGTCAAGTTTAAACTGTATGGCAAACATATTCATGCCTACATATGGTTTTTAGAAAGGAAAATATAGTGATATCTCAGTCTCTGCATCAATCAATGCATGCTTGCTTCTCTAAGTGTTTAGTTTTTCTTTTCAATATGGTTAATCAAGTCGCACTATTGGATGATCTTACAATGTCAATGGTTCACATCCCACGCACTACTCAACGTATTTTAAAAAACAGTTTTAGCTTTTACCAATGGAACTATTACACTACCTCGAACTAGAAAAAGACTGCTTCACAGGTAAAAAAATGGTACCGCACAAGTCCAAAATAAAAATGGAATAACAAAAACACCAAAAACACAGAGAGAAGTGTACTCTGAGCCACCACCGCGCTCAAGCTTCACGAAATTTGGAACGGAGAAAGTACTTTTATTTTTTAAAAGATAATGCACAATATTTCATACCCGACTTCATCTACCAACGGGTAGAATCAGATCAATTATTACAAACATGAGGCCGAGGCTAGAAAAACAAAATAGAAAACACTCGGGTCTCTAGGAAACATCCGTGGCATTTCGGCTTGAAGAATCCGAGAATACTCCGCCAAATGCACGCAAAGAACAAAGACTAAGAATCTAGGGAGATATCTCGGCACCATGTAACACCCATGTTTTGCACCATTTTAAAAATCACTAAAAATTTAAACTTTTTATAATTAACAACTAAAACTTGATTTATTTATTTGCAACCCAAAACCCGTTTTTCGAAAACCTTGCATAAAAAATTCACCATATAGATTTATTTAGGATTAAAGAATTCCAAACAAAGCCCGCTTGAACGGGCGGCACGAGGCCCGGTGATGCAAACGGCCCGGCCCGGCGTGCTCCGTGCCCGTGGCTTGGCCCGGTCGTGTCGTGCCTGTGCTCGTACCTAGGAATGGCCCGTGGGCACGGCACGGCACGGCCCGTTCAATGGTTGGCACGGCGGCGCGACGGTTCCCGCCGTTAGATCAATTCCCATCGATTTTGAGCCGTTGGATCGTTTGGGGAAGATGTATATAACAAGAAATAAACCCTAGCTCTCCATCCCGTGACCGCACCCTGCCTCCTCCATCGTCCATCCCGTGACCGCACCCTTTTCTTCCACGCGAACTCTCGTCGCGCCGTCGCAGCCATGTGCGCTCCTCCTCCTCCCTCCCTCTCTCTATCTCGCCACCTCCCTCCCCGCGGCCAGCCCCTCCCCGGCTCCTCCCGTGTTGCGCTGGCGGCGGCACGGCCAGCGGCGTCGCGGCGACTTCAAGCACGGCGGCGGGCGGCACAGATTGGGCGACGTCGTGGCGACTTCAAGCACGGCGGCGGCCCTCGCATGGGGCTACGGGCGGCCACGGCTGCACGCGGGCTACCGTGCACGCCAAAGACGGCCGCGACCGCGGCGAACGTCTATAGTGTCGTGCACGGGTCGAGGTGGAGGCACGGGCACTACTGCACGGCGACGGCGCCGTGCCCCGCCAAGTTGCCGTGCCTCGTCGTGTCGATGCCGACATGTTTGGAAATCTATATTTAGGATATATGTTTGAATGCTTGTTTGCTCATTTGCCTTCTAGAATTTATTTTGACATCAAATAATATTTCAAGTTCTATGCCCTTTTATGCAAACATAAACAGACAACATCGATCGTAGAAAAACCGATGAAAACCTAAACATCCTGATCTATTTCATCGCACATAACCCTTTTTCTATGTTTTGACGTATACCGTGACTAGTGTCTTTGATAACCTTGCCGGTGTACAAACTAGCAACCTTTTTATGACCAGGAGGAGGGTTTACTTGTTCTTGGATAAAATTGCTACGGATGATCCTTTGCAACTCAGTCAATGTACTTTTTTATATTAATATTAAATTGTTTAATACAACAATACTTTAAAGTCCTTGTAGTTTATTAACTATTTTTTATATGATATCATGTACTAGATGAAAGAGTTCTCAAGTCTCACGAAAACAAACCGTGACAAAAGCAATAACGTAAGAGAATACCTCCAAGCCCCTGGTCATTGCATATGAATCTATTTCAACCGGAGATTTTGGCAATGGCTGGGCCACCATTTCAAGAGCTTCGGCATTCCCTGGGTCGTACTCTATAACCTACATTTGTTAGTTAAGTTAATCACCTTCTTAATCTCATAAGCTGCAATATGAATCCATTTTTAGATGTTGGTAGTAAAAAAGGGCGTACCGGTGGCCGTAGGCTCCCGCACTTTACCACTTGCACCAGCCCGCCCTTCAGTAAAACATTTTAAATTTTAGTTTGACTACAAATATATCAATGATAAAATATGGATTGACATATGAACATAATGTCATGATTTTGTGAAAAGTTTTTTCATGACACCCATGCTTTTAGCATAGCTTCTCAAAATTTGATCTGAGCATAATGGACATAAATCCCTTTTCCCCTCAAATAGCAGATGTGTATTACCTGTTTAAACAAGGAGACTTGGCACTACAAGATTTCCCTAATGTCTTTTTGTGTATGAATATGACCTAAATTTGTTACTATTCTTTAGATATATTTTTCAAATAGCCATTTACTCCAGTTCGCATAGTCCCGAAAGCTATATTCTAAATTGAAAATTTTTTTGGTTGGGAATTCACTGTTGTTAGACTACAACAACCTCCACCACTTGCAAGAAAAATTATGAAGAAGAAATGTAACCTTCAAGCACACAATTAAAAAACACACCGGGAATTATTGCAGACCCAACCGAACAACTTTTCATTTGCGCGAAGGGTGTGTGCAATGTGGAGCAAACATGGGATATAAAGAAAAGTACCTCATGGTAACGCGTTCGTGCTTCTTCGTAGTACTGAAGTAAGATTATGATTCAACACTTTTCAATGTGATCGAAATCAGCATTTCCTTGAATCGATGACAATCTGATAGTTCCTTGATTTCACCATAAGAATGTTCCTTAAAGCACGGGCGGTAGGATCTGTCTGGCCTTCAAGGCATATTTATCGCCAAGTTCAGTCCTGATGTGTAATATGTCAGTGGACAGAAATTAAAGGCACTACCCTGGAAATTAACTAACCCTTAAATATCTTCTGTAGGCTCAGAATATTTTTTCGGAGCTGAACATATCATCCCCGCCCCTTTACTTAATTTTTGCTGCTTCAATGAACTCTTCAGAAGTCATATTCTGCAGCCACGGATACACGTGCTCCAGCTCCTAAATCGGTTTAATTGGAACAGATAGTGAGATTAAAGACACCATGCATCTTGGACCTCAGCTAGAAATCTCCACAATGTACAGTCCACAGTTGTTTTTGGCAAAAGAAATAGGATTATCCTTTGGATAAAGAAGTGGAGAAATATCATACAGCATCAACAACGGAGATGAGCTCCATCCCATAGATCACCACAGAATTGGGAGGGACGGCAGCAAGCGGATACTGATTTGATCCAGCAATACCAAACGCATGCTGAGGTGGAATGGTGAAGGAGGCAACTTCTCCCGTTTCCATAGTCATCACAGCTTCGTCTAGACCATATATAACATGCTCTGCACATTTCGTTGAAGCAGGTTGTTACAAGTTTTGATAACAGCATGTTAAGCCACATTAAAACTTCTACATGCATTTATTTCATTGAAGCAAGTTGATGGCAGGATAAACAACTACCGATCTATGTCTTACCGAAAGAAAATGAGATGTGTCTAATAATAATGCACATGTTACTGATTTTTTCCACAATTGTCACATTTTGTATCCTTGATTAAATCTAATGTACTCTCTGTCTTGAAATATAAGGATTCAATTTTGGCATAAGTAGCTATACTAACTTTGACCAAGTTTATAGAATTGAAGGAAAATACATAGGACTTCGAATTAGCTTAATTACTTAGATTATGAAAAAAATTTATATAATATATCTTTTTGATATGGTAGATGTTAATACTCTTCTCTATAAATTTGATAACTGAATATTAACCTTCGTCGATGGTGAACTCCAATGGTTCCTCCTCGTCATGGCCCCTCCGGTCAAAAACGGTCCCATCTTGAAGTTTACCAATCAGCCGCATCTGTCATTAAATTGTTCATTGATGCATTATTTCTTAATTAGGCAAAGATATATTAGACAAACCATATGTCGCTTAAATACCTTTTTACGGCTGCTTGATTGTAAGGTTTCTTGCTACACCCGATGAGGAGCAGTAATAATTTTTCTTGATGATATCCTGATTCGCTCCAACGTGTGATATCCGTGACATCTACTCCTAGAGCATATTCTTGCAAAAAGCAAGATGCTTGATCTACTTGGAAGCCAAGGCAACTCATGATCAACTTGAGTGCCAAGGCAACCCTACTTTGCAAAAAAGTAAATGCAATAAAGTAAGATACAAGTGCTAAGTGCTAGGGAACAACTACCGATCTATGTCTTAAATTTAAAGAAAATGAGATGTGTCTAATAAAAGTTGTGAACAGAAAGGGCACAATGTGAACTTAAATTCTAAATGACAGGAGAATGGACGGTAGAGCTGAAATTTACTAATCAGTTTTATTTACATGGTAAGAGATGTTAGAGTATGAGTAGTGTTGGCCCATGAGGCTAGGCCCAAGAGGCCCATGTATGCACTATATTGCTACCCTTCTAGGGTTAGCCCTAATTGAGGAAAATCAGAATTCTAACATGGTATCGCCTACCCACCCGATCCTCTTCCCCTTTCCCAGCCGCCGCTGCCGGGGCCGGCCGGCGGCCGGCCGCCGCCGCCCTCGATCGCTATGACCATGACCGAGCGAGCTCCTCCCTCCTCCCCACTTCTTCCACTTCCCCCTCCCCACCAAGCCCACTTGGGCCAAGGCGGTCGCCGTCTTTGCTGCATCGCCCTCTATCAGCGGATGCTGGGTCCTGCGAAGCCGTGTAGCGGGGCCCACTGGCGCTGGCTGGGGAGCCTGCACGCTCAGCCGCGGACGCCAGACGCTGAGAGGGGGGCCGCGCCCGGCCGTGGCGTGAGTCAGCGGGGCGGGGGCAGCGGCGCGCCCGCCGCGCGCCTCGTGATCGGAGATCCCCCTCGACCCCGAGCGCATCCTCTGCGCCTTCTGCACGGGCGTCCCTCGACTCGGAGGGACAGTGTCTGGGCGACGGAGAAGGGCGGGATGCTGACCCTCCTGCCTCCCAACGGCCCACGGCTTCCTCCCATCCGGTCCCAGCAGCAGGTGGGTTCCCCGCCCTCCCTGCAGGGCGTCTGCTTTGTGGCCCTACGGGGAGGTGCTTCGCTGGGGTCCCGGGGACGTGCTGCTTTGTGACCACGGGGAAGTGCTCCCACAGCCGCTCCTCCCTGCTGCTCAGCGGGGAGGCCTCTGGACACGGACGCATCCACGGGCGCCCGGGCTCGAGCTCGATGGAGCAATGCCGGGGAGGGGCCTCGCTACTCGGGCCGAGCGCTCCCTCCTCCCGCATGTTCCTGGCGGGCCGCGACCTCCACTGCTGCTGCCCAGCTGCTGCTCCCCTCCTCCGAGCCGCCTCTATCGAACCTCGTCGCTGGGTGCCGGAGGAGTTGCGTAGCTGGTAGCGCAGCCTAAGACTCGCTGCCGCCGCTGCTGCCCGCCCTGCGGTGAAGGCGTACCACGCTGCCCGATGGCGTACTATGGCGCCTACCTGTGGGTCTTAGCATGCCCGGTGATGCGCCACCGTGCCGTCGTCGTCTACGACATCGCCGCTTTGCCCTTAGCGCCGCCCGGGCGCTACCGTGGCCGGCCGGGGCCATCTTCGTCGCGGCCACTCTCGCTTGGGAGCGCGAGGCGCGTCGCGCCGCCGCAACCATGCCGCGTGTCGTCCTAGCGCAGGCGCGGGTGCTCTCGCTCTTCCCCGCTCGCCTCCCTGCGCGCCGCCTTTTCCCGGGCGTGCGAAGCGGAATGCGGGCTTGCCTCTCGGCGAGCGAGATAGCCGCTGGCGCCGCAACCCCTCGCTCCACGACCCGGACGATCCCCTGCGGCGTGATTTCGGAGACCTACCGCCGGGAAGCGCCCTTGGTACTACTACTTCGCGCCGCTATCTCCTCCTCGTTCCTCCCCTCCGGGCCGAGCGGGGGTGAGGGGGCCGTGGCGGCTGCCCGTCATCGACGCGGTGGCGCAGCTGGGTGGTCGGCCTTACGTGTGGGTTCCTCCTCTCGGCGCTCGCGGGTTCGCCGTGTCGGTCGGTTCGGGACCCGTGGCTCAGGCTCCCTTCCACCACCCGTGGTCGAGGGGCCGTGTGGCCCTTCCAGGCTCTTGGCGGTGAGCCTCGCCCGACCAGCCATGCTGGCCCGGTGCTCCACCCTGGAATCGCACACCACGTCTCCGTGGGCTACACCTCCCTGCCGGCTCGGGCATGTCGCCTTTGGGACCGGCTGGCCTTGGCGGCCTCGACAAATGGTCGGCTTGGATCCGCCGACGGGGGCCACTTACACACACCACTCCCGACCCGAGTATACTCTCCTCCGTTCACCCTCCTTCTTCTTCTCATCATTCGTCTATCATGGTTTTGCCAATGGCTCGTGTCTTCCCCGGCCGCGTCCGTGGGTGCCGCCGAGCTCATGGCTCCTTTTAGTCTTCCCGATGTTCTTGTTTTTTTCCCCTATGGTTCACAACCTTCTTTCTATTCGTCGTTTTACAAATGACAACTCCTGTTACGTCGAGTTTGACTCTTAGTCTCTTACCGTCAAGGATTTGTGTACCCTAAGGCCCCTCTTCTCCGATCACGGCTCTCGGGGCCCCTTTACACCCTTCGTTTTCCTCCCTCCTCCTCGCCTTCTTTTTTGTCGGTTGCTTTGCGCCACCACACCTTCCTCCACTACTTGGCACCGTCGTCCTCGGCCATCCCGGTCGTGATGCTCGATGCGGCTTCGGTCGAGTTCCGACATTCCGGTGTCCCTCGGGCTCGATGAGCACTTGTGTCATGCGCGTGCCGGTGGCCGTCATGTTCATCTTCCTTTTGGTCCTGCGCTTCCCATGCCTCTCGCGTGTTCGATCTTGTTCACTGCGATGTATGGACTTCTCCCTGTCTCGGCATTTACGGCTACAAATACTATCTTGTGGTGGTCGATGATTTTTCTCATTACTCGTGGACTTTTCCCCTCCGTGCCAAGTCTGATGCTTTCCCCACTATTCACCACTTTTTCGCCTAGGTTTCTACTCAGTTTGGCCTCACCATCAAGGCCGTCCGGTGTGACAATGGCTAGGAGTTCGACAACTCCACCTCCCGAGCCTTCTTCCTCTCCCACGGTGTCGATTCGCGATGTCTTGTCCATTATACCTCCTCCTCGAGCGGCAAGGCTGGCGCATGATTCGCACCACCAATGACATCATGCGCACTCTTACGCTCTAGGCGTCCCTCCCTCCTTTTTCGCTTAAAGGCGAGAGCCTACACACCTCCACCTACCTCCTAATCGCCTTCCTTCCGCCGGCCGCCCCAGCTCCCCGCCACATCATGCCCTCTTCTACACACCTCCTCGCTTACAAGCACCTCCGTGTCTTTGGGTGTGCGTGCTACCCCCAACACCCGCCATTGCTCCCCATAAACTAGCTCCCCGCTCCACCCTATGTGTCTTCCTGGGTACTCTCCGGACCACAAGGGTTACGGTGCTATGATCTCACCTCTCGTTGGGTCTTCATTTCTCGCCATGTGGTGTTTGATGAGTCGAGTCTTCCCCTTCTCCACCACCACCACCACACCCGGCTTCCCTCCCGACCTCGACCTCTTCGAGATGTGTCACCGGACCCATTGGCCCGACCACCTTTGTCGCTTTCCCGCGTCCCGCTACACCGTGTTACGGCCGTCGCCCCGGTCCGCAGACCGGCGGGGGCCTTGTGCGGATCGGTGGCCTCACCCTCCGGCCGCCCCCTCGCGGACCCAGGGCGCCGGTGTATATTCGTAACGCTGGCGCTCAAAGAGGTGCCCGTTGCACCTCGAGGCGTTTACCGAGCCGATCTTGGCGCTCTACCAACGCCGGCTCCGGTGGTCGCACCACCCCTCGCCACCGAGGTGGCCTCTCGCCGCCAGCCCTCATTAGCCACCGACCGGTGATGTCCCCACCGACGACACCGACACCACCGGTCGCCTCTCTCGGCCTACGCCCTACCCACCGCGCCCCTCCCCGCGGTCTTTGCCGTCGTCGGTGTACCACCCGCCCGCTTCTTCACCGCGACCAGCGTCATGTTCACCCGATAATTTGGCGGATGCATGGCGGTTACTCTCGGCCAGGGCTCTTCTTGGCGATGCCCGGCGACTTCGCCCGGTCTCTCCGCATTCCCTCTTCCGTTCGCAGACGGCCTTGTCCGGACCCTCAGCGGCGCCCAGCGCAATGGAAGAAAGATGAGTACGCGCTCTACCGCCAACCGGACTTGGGGACGGTGCCGCCTCACCGGCTCCAATATCGCCACCGCAAGTGGATCCGGACACACAAGCGGCCGATGGTACCCCGAGCTGATTACATGGCTGTTGGGTTCTTCGCGAGTTCACTTTCGATTACCGAGGGGTTGAATATGATGAGACCTTCAGCCCGGTGGTGAAGCCAGCCCACCGTCCCCGCGGTTCTCTCAGCGCTCTTGCTCACCCCCGGCGGTGCATCGTTGGATATCAAGAATGCCTTCCCTTCTGCATGGGGAGCCTTCTCGAGACGCCCAGTCTGCGGTCAGCCTCGGCGGGGTCAGTTGACTCTTCTCCTCGCCCGACATGGTCTGCCCGGCTCAACAAGTCTCTTCACGGCCTCAAGCGGGCCCTCGGCGCACTCACCGGATTCTACGCGGCCTTCTTGGTGTCACCGGGTTTTGTGGAAGCCAAGTCGAGTCGATCCCCCGTTTGTCTACCACCATGGAGCCGAGGCTGCGTGCACTGCTGCTCTATGTTGATGACATTGTCCTCCACGGCCTCCGGTCCTTCACTCTTTAGCGCATCGCCGGTGCTCTTCGGCGGGGAGTTTCACGTGAAGGATGCAGTGCGCTCCCACCACTTTCTCGGGGTCCTTTATGAAGCCTCGTCCCCGCTGGACTTCTTCTTCACCAACGGTTGAGCGAGCAAGGATGACGTCGCAAGCCTTGCTCCCTCCGGTTGACACACAAGGCAAAATCGGCCGAGGCGGAGGGCGTCCGGTGGCGGAACCCTGATGCGGGTCACCATTTGGTGCACCGGTACCTCACTTTCACCAGGCGGACATCACTTACGCCCGTGCGATAGATTTTGTCTCCACATGCATGATCCCCGAGAGCCCCACCGGGATCGCTGCCTCGCCCTTCGCTACCTCCGTGGCACCGCGGACTACGGGTTCTTTGCTTCACCGGGCTCCCCGCACCGGCTAGTCGCCTACACCGGCCGATCGGGGTGTCCGGACACTTTCGGCTCCACCTCCCGCCACTGCCGGGCTTCCTAAGCGGCAACTTGGTGTCCCGGTGCGTCCAAGCGTCGGCCGGCCGCCTCGGCTCAATCTTTGGCGCGAATTACCCGCTGTGCAACGGCGTGGGCGTAGCGCTGTCAAAGAACTCCTGCGCCGAGCTCCACCCCTCTCTTGAGGACCACGGTTGGTCTCTTTGCGACAATGTCGGTGCCGTCTACCTCTCCGCCAACCCCTGTGGCAAAGACCGGAGGAGCAAGCATGTGGAGATCGATCTACACTTTGTCCGTGATCGGGTTTGCCATCGGCGAGGTTCGGGTCCTCCACGTCCCGACCACCTCTCGCCCGCCGACATCTTCACTAAGGGTCTCCCCGTCCTCGACCTTCGCCCGAGTTTCGCTCCGGCCTCAACATCACCGGTGGCTGAGTTACGCGTCGTGGGGGGCTCACGTGTTGTACTTCTTTTAAATGTTCACCGCAAACTCCACCTGCGACGGTAGTTCAGACCGCGGGGGATGTTAGAGTATGAGTAGTGTTGGCCTATGAGGCTAGGCCCAAGAGGCCCATGTATGCACTATATTGCTACCCTTCTAGGGTTAGCCCTAATTGAGGAAAATCGAATTATAACAAGAGAAACATGTTGAGATGCTTGTGCCGGACAACACAAAATCATCCATGATATAGAGAGATTCCTACAAACAAGAATGTACAATTCAAAGAAGGGTCATGCGAGAGAAACAAAAATGGGGATATTATTAGTACTATTGGTCTGTTGACATTTCTTAACGCAATCAAAGGAAACAGTATAAAACCCATCCCCAATAATAGCGCCCGGAAATGCGCCACGACATTCCCAAGTAAAACCACCATGTCGGTGATCCGAAAGGGATTGTCAACGGGATAGATCTTGCCATCTTAGATATTTCATCCGCAAAAGCGCACGGATCTATCATTGTAGCATTTCACTTTCGGAAGTATTCGGGGTATCGTTATTTATATTTTCCCAAGGGAAGGCATGTGTTTTATTAGCATGGCATCCGAATAGAGGAACATGTGTTTGCTTAGACCAAATTGTTCATAACAGGGGTAAGCAATAATGGTTTATGGATAGTGTGACACACACTTAAGAATCCACCAAAGAAAAGGATAAAGAAAAATAGATAAAGAATAAATGAATAATCTAATGGAGTAATTCTAATGTATCTAGTCATGGCCATACAAATGAATAGTTAGGATCATATGCAAACATGATTTAAGCATGGTTAGGTCTAGGATACCGGGAGACCCCACCAGGGGAAGTCCGCTTCCCTACTTGAGGCATTTACTTAACTCCTGAGAACATACAAACGTGGGGGATTTCAAGGGGCCGGTCAAGGCTTGTCATGACCAAGCCGCCTACCCCCCTCAACCGTGGCATGCCCTCATATCCCGAGGTGTCGTAATACCCGGCACCATGCCCGCATATCGAGCACTACTCTTGTCCCCGGGATCCCCACTGCGTCGAATGGACGGACTAGAACAAGAGCAAACCCGAAGGAACAACGAACCGATATCCCACCTCTAATCAAGTTAGGCATATGATGATCGATGATGAACCGAGATGAACATGTCAAGATTATGATATGTAAACTATATGCTAGTTCATATACCAACACAAGAACATGAACAAGACTATACTCTAGTTCATAAGTTAGGCCAAGAACATAGATATAAGACTTGCAAATAGAAGAATGCTCCATTGAGAAGATATATTACCAAAGCACTTTCTTCTAGGAGACAAGCCCTCCTTGTAGCTCTTCTACTCCAAGTGCTAACCAAGAACTAAGAAGAAGAAGAAAGAAGAGGTAGAAGAAGAGAGAGAGGTAGAGGTGGGAGAGAGAGAGATTGGCCGGGTTTGTTTGGACTCCAAGTGGTGTGTGTTGAGAGAGGGAGAGGGGGGGGCCTACTTATACACTTGGAGGAGGGGCCTAAGTGCTAAATTACATCAAAATCGACCAGTAAACCTTCCTAATCTGAGCAAACCGACCATCCCACGGCGGGAATCCCCATTTGGCGGTGCACGAACCGCCTCCCTCGAGGTTGGGCGAAACCACCTCGGGGTGGAGTCTTGGCCACTGAAGAATGTACAACACCCCGGGCTCGGCTTCCGTCCAGCCCTCGGTGGGGTGTCTTCCCTCGTCTTGAAAAGTTGTGGGGCTTGGCTTGGCTCGCCCAATTTTGATGTTTTGGGTCGATTTGCTCCTGGGCTTGTGTTTTGCAATAATGCGCTTTCCCCTGGATGGCGTACTTTGGTCGATTTTCCACTTGCTTTTATTATAAATCTGAAAAATAAAATACTAGACACTACAAGTGGAATTTTATTAGTGATAAATGCATATGAGTATAAAAGGTATAGTTTTACTCCCTTTATGGTAGTAAGTTGACGGAAAAAATATGTCGTTGGTGACCGTCAACAAACTAAAAGTGGCACAATATATAATTATTTTTATTTTGTCAACAGTGTTTTCCACAAAATCATGCACTATGCAAATAGAATGTCCATTGTTGGTCTAGATCATGAATCTGATTTAAAATCATATCTATTGTTGGTCTAGATCATCAAACGTGTAGGGAAAAAAAAAGCATGAGCATGAATTGGACTAATACCATATCTAATATGTAAAAGGTCTGTTAAGCATTGGTGGTTGGCTTATTGTCAGTTAGCTACACATTATGAAGCAACTGCTACTCTGCTAGCTCATACAGCTAGATACTCATAAAACAAAAGGTGATAAATCTATGAGACACATTATAAAGACAAGAAGCAATTTCACACTTACAAAAACGTGATAAGGTTGACACTATATATAAAAGTATGCACATTCAGTCATGGCACCCAAACCTGCAAGTAGCAGTAACAAACAGTTAGAAGAAAATAATTGTAACTTGAATATTACATATCAGAAAAGGGAAGAATAGCCGGTAAACATTTAGGATTAAACTCCTAAACAGTGTATGTACTAACTAGTTTATGTATGGCATGGAAGGCTGTTGCCCAAACATGATCTGTAAACACCCAGAGGTCAGCTTGACCAATGGGCCGCTTGGATTGAATTGAAATGCAATGTGAAATGCAATGTCTTGATGCTTACAAGGGGTGGCTGCTGCTTATATAGAGCAGGGCCTCTACCAACTACTCCCTAGAGCATATTCTTGCATAAAGCAAGATGCTTAGTCTACTTGGAAGCAAGGTAAATTGCAGAAAAGTAAGATACAAGTGCTAGTGATAGGGATTAACCACTACAACAGTAGTATGAAGCGATAGAGAATGAATTCTATGAGGTTAGAAGACTCAAGAATGTACATTTGGAACAAGAGACCTAAGTAGGTAAACACAAGTGGATTACTTGAAGCACTAACTGTGCTGAAACAAACAGAAGGAGAGTGACTAGGACTGTTTTTTTTTAACGTAGGGAGAGCTGCATATCATTGTATTAATAGAAGAAAAGGAAATACAAACTAGACGACCCTACATCCGACCATTAGACTGAACCTCCAACCGAGAGCAGGGAAATACCCTTGGCCCCTACTAGGCTCCACCAATGAGCCTCTTCCCTGGCCATAGCTAATGCCAGGTTAACATTTGGAGATGCTCTGTGTCGCCAGATGCTCTAGGCTCCTAAAATGACTAGGGAGTTCAGCCCCAACCTATAATCTCCAACAGCAGCACTGTCAACGGACCGTCCGATGGTTGAGGAGCAAGTGCCGCAAGCCCGAAGTGATATAGGAGGGAGAACCCAAAGTCTTTAGTGAAAACACTGCCCACAAGAAGATGTTGGATGTCCTCCTCCACTTGATCACATAGAAGGCACCGATCTGGATGAGGCATTTGGGGGGGGGCAGGATTCCCAGATTCTCTCAAAAGGCTCAAAGAGGATTGCCCCTGATGGAGCGTATCATAGGGCTTTTCGCTGTATATTTTCCTGAAGTAGAAAACCTCCAGATGTGCTCATCGGGAATTTCCTCAATTAGGTTCACATCGTTCAGGATATCCCAGAGGTCCAGAAAGTGAAACAGCCAGTTGAATCAATCTCACCCTGTATATCTTCAGTCCATTTTTCCCAAGCTAGAGCTTCAGCCACTGTAGGAACTAGTCCATAAACCATGGGTGCGATTTCCTGGATTCTTCTGTCCTCCCATAAGACTGTATTAGACCCGTTTCCAACCTCAGAAATTACAGCCATAGAGATGAGACCAGCCACCTCCCTACTGACTTGGATAGGAAGATTTGCCCAAGGTTTTGCTGGCATCACTCTGCTGTAGCCATGGGCAACGTGCTTTTTTAAGGAAATGCTTAAAGTTCTCAGATTAGCAATCCCAAGACCACCTAGTTCTCGGGGGCGGCACACCTTAGGCCAGGCGATGAGACAGTGACCGCCCTTAGCCTCTTTTCGGCCTCTCCACAGTGAGGCCCTTCTAATTTTGTCAATGGCTTTGAGAGCCCAAGATGGGAGATCTGTTGACATGTCCACATAAATCAGAATTCCTGTGAGAACATACTGCACTTGAACTGCTATACTGCTCGGGGGTCATCAAGTCAGCCTTCCACCCAGGAAGCTGATCTGTCAATGAGGGGTTGGACCTGCTACCTAGTTAGCTTTTTGATTGTCAGCGGCAGACCTAAATATTTACAAGGAAAGTCCATCATCTCACAGGGCAACAGATACTTTTCCCAGGGGCCATTCAAGAGGGCTTGAGTGTATGAAGTAGATAAGAGGCCACAAATCATGTCACACCAGCGAGACCTAAAACCTAGTTTTGTGAGGACTTCCAGAAGGTGATGTCGAGCTTCAGGAGAATTGTAGGTTGCTTCTGAGAGTGCAGGGATTTAACTGCCTGCTGAACCATCATGAAATTATCTTGGATGGACCTTTTTTTGATGAAGGCGCTTTGATTGGGGGACACCATCTCATTCGGCCGGTCTACAAGCCGATTAGCTAGGATTTTGGTCACAAGTTTGGCGAAGCTGTGAACCAAGCTAATTGGCCTATAATCCTTGACTTGAACAGCAGTAGTCTTTTTTGGAATCAAGGTAATGAATGAAGAATTTAGCTTCGGGAGGTTTCTGGAGTTTCCAACCCAAATAAAATGAACTGCTGCATCACATCATTCTTGATAACTGTCCAACAACTTTTATAAAATCTACCAGTGAACCCATGTTATGAACGCGATTGACGCGATTGGGCTGAGGGGATTGAGGAGAAGAAGAGGGCTAGGTGGCTGCTACAGTACTCGCGGGTACTGTTCACAAACTGGCGGCGGCTAGGGGTTGCAAGGGCGCAAGAAGGCCGGCCACGGTGCTTTGCCCACGGCCAGTAAGAGAGAAAGGTTTTCCTTGTAATCTTTTGCTTGATTCTAGATTGATACATCTCCTCTCTCCTCTCATTATATATAGAGGACTTGGCCTCAAAGCAAGCAACTAAGCCATGGCCCAATAGGCCCATGGCATACTCCTCTAACACTACACCCCACCTAGACAAGCAGCTTGTCCTCAAGCTGCAACCTAAACAACTTATGAGGATAACTTATTAACTGGACACAAACCTAACACCTAAAAACAAGCCTTTCATATCTCGGCTTATTTTATGATTCTCAACCTGAAATGAACTAGGATTCTTTATTTTTGATTCCTGGAGATAAGGTGGACAACCTCCGCGTTCTAGACCTACGCAAGTGTAGTCACCTGGATCCCATGGGAACCATCAGAACGAGAGGCGTGCATGGGTACAGCCACCTGGAATTAGGCTGGACCATGACCGGTGGAGACATCCTCGCGGCGATCGGTAGCGGAAGAAGGTGGCACTAGGCAATGCGTCCCAGATGCTGACAAGAAAGGGAGCGCTGCCCCTACCAGCGGTGGCACTAGGTCGCATGCCTGGAACGCTATGCTGGATGCCACGCGCAAGGAGATGGTCTTCCAGCAAAGCGCTCATGAGGCAGCGATGTACCGCCAGGGCACCGGCGACTCTGTGCTGCTGATCGGCATCTACGTAGATGACCTGATCATTACCGGCGCCGGCAAGAAGGCAATCGAGGAGTTCAAGGCCGACATAAGCGACCTTGGGCTGCTGCACTTCTACCTCGGCGTCGAAGTCCATCAAGACGAGGCTGGGATCTCTCTTCAGCAATCACAATATGCAAGAGGATTCTGGATCTCAGAGACATGTCTGGCTCCAACGGAGGAGCGGTTGCGGCTCAACAGAGAGCGCACAGCCGAGGAGGTCAGTCCCACTTAGTACTGGCATGCGGCATGAAGCAGTAGTCAAGCACATCAATCAGTAGTCAAGCGCATCCTCTGCTACATTGCTAGTACGCTAGACTACGGGTTACACTTCACCAAGGCACCAAGCAAGGCTCGCTTTGTTGGGTACTGCGACATTGATCTTGCTGGTGATATGGATACCAGCAAGAGTACAAGTGGTGTGTTGTTCTTCTTGGGGAACTACCTGATTAGTTGGCAGTCAATCAAACAGAAGGTAGTGGCGCTTTCGAGTTGTGAAGCTAAGTATGTGGCTGCTACTACCGCTGTTACTCAGGCCACGTATCTGTCAAGTCTACTGGCTGAGCTACTTGGAAGAGCAATTGAAGTTGTGGTGCTAAAGGTGACAATTGCCAAGAATGGGTCTTCCATGAGTGTAGCAAGCACATAAGGATCAAGTACCACTTCATCCACAATTGCTCGGAGGATAGAAGCATCAGGGCTGAGCACATCTCCACTGGTGATCAACTGGCTGACCAGGTCTTTCGGCATGGCCAAATTCTAGGTGTTGAGGGAGAGAATTGGCTTGAAGAAGATCACCTCAAGGGAACACAAGCCAAAGGGGGAGAACTGATAGCATTAGCCTAGTGTTACCTTTATTAGTTGTTCTAATTTTGCACTTGCTCTTGCCAAGAATCCAGTCTTCCACGAGTAGCAAGCACATAAGGATCAAGTACCACTTCATCCGCAATTGCCTAGAGGATGGAAGCATCAGGGCTGAGCACATCTCCATCGGTGATCAATTGGCTGACATCTTGACCAAGGCTCTTGGCATGGACAAATTCCAGGTGCTGAGGGAGAGAATTGGGTTGAAAAAGGTCACTTCAAGGGAACACGAGGCAAAGGGGGAAAACTGATAGCATTAGCCTAGTATTACCTTGATTAGTTGTTCAAATTTTGCTTTTGCTCTAATGTTATCTTGGCCACCAAGTTGATAGAGGTGTCTTGGCTAACTGGAATGTATAGTACGGAATATGGCGCAGGCCAAGTGTTGACATTGCCGAGTCGATGTGAAAACAATGGTGACGTAGTTCTTGATGTTGTCAACGGCGATGGCCTACGCGTGCAATTGTAGCAGGTCCATGGCCTCATGAAGAAGCGCGTGCCGAGGCAAGGTTGGGCGATGGCGGGCGTGGTGCGGCTGCGGCGCTTGGGCAGCAGCTGCGTCACGATCTTCGGGCGGCGGCCACAGCTTCCTGGCGTTGTTTCTTGAGGAGTTGAGCAGCGGCGGCGGCGGCATTCTGCTTGGCAAGGCAAGTGGCAACCTCGTCGGCAGTCACACTCGCAGGATCTAACCTAGGGGACTGATATCATGAACGAGGATCTGCCAGCGCCACGATTGAGGCAAGCACGGGGTAACAGCAACCGGAGTGGGAACCACCGCCGATGGTAGCTGAACCAATGTAGACGGCGGCTCCCCAACAAACTTCTTCAAGAGTTGGGCGATGAAGTAGTCATCTAAAGCCATGGGTTGGGCGTGGTCACCACGCATGCAGAGCATGTGGATCAACAAAGTGGCAGTCACGGCCTTAGATTTAGGAGCAATTCAATTAGCTCCATGCTATTATGGTCGAGCGGCATATATATGGTTGTAATCAAGAGAATGACAAGCAAGCAATATCAATTACCCCAATTCCCTATCAATTACCCGAATTCCCTAATCTCCCTCTTCTAAAACAATCGGGCGGTAAGGAGTAAAACCTTGCCCCAAACCACGGATCTTGCTACGAACTACGTATCATGATCCATATCTTTATGATGTTGTCATCCTACCCTGTCCTTGAGCACCCTTAACAACTTAGTATCATGGTCCAGGCCTTCCTCACCTCGTCGATCTTTATTGACTGCCCACCCCACAACACACCATCACCATGGGTGACAACAGCGTCAAGGAGGCCACCCCCCGAA
Source organism: Hyparrhenia diplandra (assembly GCA_015847255.1). NCBI lineage: Eukaryota > Viridiplantae > Streptophyta > Magnoliopsida > Poales > Poaceae > Hyparrhenia > Hyparrhenia diplandra. The sequence continues at coordinate 145,110 of JADLZK010012302.1, read as the reverse complement.
CATATTGGCGGCCACCCTCAAGTCGTTGCAAGCCTCCGTAGATGCCAATTCCCAAGCAATCCAACACCTGGACATGAACCGGCCACCATCGTCTTCCTTGACCTCCAAGTCCGCCCCCCAGGGGAGCACCATGAGGACCGGCCACCGTGGTTCTAGAAACTACTCGATTTCCTCGTAATGCGGATGGCCTCGCACAACTTGAAGGGGCCCATACGTGGTACATCTAGATCCGGGAAGATGAGGGGACGCCGACCTAGTGCCGATTCAAGGAGCTGCTGCATCTCTCGCAACGGGGCCTTTCGTCTGTGCAAATCCTCTCCGGTGAACTGTCGACATGTAAGTACAGAGGCACCGTCCGCATCAAAGCGTTGATCCCTCGCGTAGGACGTCGAGCTGCTACTTATACGCCCCACGCTTCGACGTCTATGTTCACAACAGCCCGAACTGAGCGATGGGGCAGCTTGGATTGAAAGCTTGGCATGCCTTGGTTGGAGCCCGGTTGAGCAAGTGCACCGGGTGACCACGGCCTCGCCCTAGAAGCGTGTCGGCAGACTCCTCTCCGTAGATGCCATTTCCCGGGCAATCCAACACCAGTACATGAACCGCCACCATCGTCTTCCTTGAGCTCCAAGTTTGTCCCTAGCGAGCACCACGAGGACCGGCCACCGTAGTTCTAGAAACTATTCAATTTCCTGTGTCTGGATGGCCTCATACAACTTGGAGGAAGGGGGCCATATGTGGTACATCTAGATCCGGGAAGACGAGGGGACGCCGACCTAGTGCCATTCAAGGAGCTGCTACATCTCTGCTACGGGGCGCCCGTCTGTGCAATCCTCTCGGTGAACTGCCGACATGTAAGTGCCGCGAGCACCGCCCGCATCAAAGCGCTCATCCCTCGCGTAGGGCGTTGAGCTGCTACTTATACGCCCCACGCCGACGTCTATGTTCACAACAGCCCGAATCGAGCGATGGGGCTGCTTGGATTGAAAGCTTGGCATGCCTTGGTTGGAGCCCGGTTGAGCAAGTGCACGCCGTGACCACGGCCTCGCCCCTAGAAGCGCGTCGGTAGACTCCTCTACCCCATCAACACCGGGCCATGGTGACCACGGTGCAGTTCTCGCCGCTCCACGATGCCATTCTACTTGCGAGCGAGGGGCGCTCGTGAGTGGCGCCCGCATGCCCCCCTCCTCCGCGCCAGAGGGCTGAACTTGCCGACCGATGAACTCCCGCTCGCTGTTCGCGGCGCGCTAGTGGTGCGCAGCCCTGCAGCTCCGCTCCGCCCGCGCCGCAGGAGCTTGATGGTGTCCGCCGCCATGTCTTCCGCTCGTCACAAGCGCCCACCCACATGTACTCCGGGTATCACCCCACCGCCAGCCAGGAAGTAGCGCCGCCACCCTGAGCTCGCCGCGCGTGATCGGGCCCGCAATGACGCCGTGGACGAAACTCCATCTGTCACGCATTTTAGGCCTATGACGGTGAATCTGAGTTTCTGGCGGGTGCTTGGTTATGATGCACGTGCGGTCGAATTGCCCGGGTGCTGATTGTCGACGCCACATGCCATATCTTCCTTGACACCGGGTGCGCAGGCAAGGCCAAGGAGGTGGTCAGAAGCGCTTATGCCGAAATACCATGTTCGCCACTATCCTGCACGCCGGGCGAGGGTGGCAGAGCGGTGGCGGTGCGGATGGAGGATGTAGAGCCTGGATTGGCGCTCTACTAGACCTTGACAAGGAGCCGCCACGCCGGTCCCAAATCCTCAATAGGTAGTGCTTGATCTCCACCCCTCGAGCCTCCCTCGTCAAGCTACCCCAAGCTCATGATTGAGATATGCGGCCACTGGGATGTAATACACCCGTGGAGCACCATGTGCTCCCCCGTTCTGGCCGGGCCCATGATAGACCTGATGTCATGAATCTCCACCTCCCTGTGCCTCTGGCCGTTGTGTCCAGTCGATGAAGAGCTTGCGCCGCCGATCCCGGTGGTGAGTGGCGCCGGTGACCAAGTACCAACCGTCGATCTTGTCGGGCGGTGGCGGGCTCGCTGTGGATGTGGAGGAAAAGTCGCCGCCTTGGGCTCGCGGATGTCCAAATGACTCGATTTAGCGTGGGAGAAAGCTTGAGCCTCCCCTGCCGCATCCATCTCCACTAAATCCGCACACTAGAACAGCGCATGGTCGCCCTCTATTTCCACCACGTGCGCCGCGCCACCACGCTCATGATCATAGCGAGGATGGGGGCAATCACTTTTATGGAGTTCGGCTGCCCATCGGCGCGGAGGAAGGTATGGTGCGCCACCACACCGCATCGCATACACACGTAGCAGAATGGCATGGTGCGGGCGCAACCAAACTATGCTCGGCATGGCAAGGTCAATGCTGAAGGCCAAAAAGATGTAGGTGGAGTTCTGGGAAGAAGTGACCATGACAGAGTTCATCCTCAACCACTCGCTCACCAAGGCCCTGAAGGGCAAGACGCCATTCGAGGGTTGGTGTGGACGCAAGCCTAATGTCTCCTTGGCTATGTTGGTCATGTTAAGAACATGAAGCCCCACCTCGGCAAGCTGGAAGATAGAAGCACACCCTTGGTGTTGTTAGGCCATGAGCACGGCAGCAAGGCCTATCGGCTCTATGATCCCAAGAGAGGCAAGGTGGTGATCTCTAGGGATGTGGTGTTCGATGAGATGGTAGCAGCTTGGGACCTTCCCTCAGACTTGGGGGAAGCTGCCGTCAATGGCACATTTGCCATTGAACATTTGCCATTGAATAGCTGGTGATCCAAGGAGGTGATACTAGACAACAGGCTGCTGCTACAACAGCCAGAGAGCAGGCTGCTGCTGAAGAGCAGTATTCACCAGCAACGACGCATTCATCTCCACCAAACTCCCCTGCTGCAGCAAGATAGGGGATACCTCCAGCGACGCAGGTTGAGTTCGCCTCTCCAAGAAACATCTCTGAGTTCATGGACATGTTCCATGATAGCGATCCAACGACGTTCGCGGTGGCAGAGCAGGATGCCAACTGAAGGCGAGCTATGCTAGAGGAGATGCGGTTCATTGAGGACAACAACACGTGGGAGCTTGTCGATCCGCCGATAGGATGCCGGCCGATTGGCCTCAAGTGGGTATACAAGGTGAAGCGGGATGAGCATGGTGCCATTGTCAAGGTGAGTCGGGTCCATCGTCTTCCAGTCGAAGAACGGCGAGCACGCAGTGCCCACGACGCCTACTTCATCCCTACCGTCGCTGTTTTGAACCGAGGGTACGGCTAACCGACTAGTAATTGTCTTCTGGCCCTAGGATCCTGCATGGTGCGGCATGGGGTCATCTTCTTCGGTTTCTAAGAGTCCTGCCGAGCCCTCGGTGCTCCCCGATCCCCCAAGGCCGCGGCGGCCACAAGCGGATCGTAGGCAATCCGGAGGTGGCGCTCGGGTCATCCCCGTGTTCCGCCGTAGCACGGGGGCGGGGCGGCTCGCCGTCGCCCCTCCGAACCGTCGATCGGGTGAGGCTGCCCCCGTAGCGACCGGGGAGTTCCTCCCCGATGGGGCGGTCCTCGGGTGAGCCGTGGTTTCCCCGTATCTCCATCTACGTGGGGAAGGTAGAGCCGAGCTGATCGCGGCTCGAAGCTGGAGCCACCGCCCCACGGGCCCAGTGGCACCGGGACCGGGTCTCCTCAAGCCACCGTCCGGTGAAAGTGGCGCCCTGGCCGAGCCGTAAAGCGTAGTTGGTGACGGTGGTTTGAGGTAAGGCCGCCCACTCCGCGAGCCGCCCGGCGTAAGTCGCGCCAGGGTCCGGGCGATACCCACCCCCTCCATTGTTCGAGCGCGACGCCGGAGCTCATTCCCGCGGTACGGGATGGGATCTCGCAGCTGGATCACCCGAGGCCGAGGGGCAACGGGGTAGCCGTAGTCGTAGTAGAGGCGCGCAGTTCCCCATCCCAGATAATGATAAGGAACACGCCGGCATCTTGGAAATCCGACACGGTCGACCATCCAACCGGAAGGGGAGAATCGCGCTGGACGCCAGCTCCTCCTACCGGCGCGCGCGCCAATCACCGATTATTTTTGACTCGAAAGGCTGACTAACCGACTAGTAATTGTGTCTTTGCGCGCGTCCCAAGATTCAGATGGTTGGTCGAGATGACACAAGATGTATACTAGTTCAGCACGCCGCCCTAGTCCGGTTTGGGTGAGTGGTTGTGTATCTGCACCGAGGTGCTCGTAGTAGGGGAATACAAGCAGGGTGAGAGAGAGGCCGGGACCTCAAGTCTCTCGGTGGCGGTGGTGATTGAACTGGGTTGCCAATATCGAGTGAAGTCAAGACATGTGTGTGCTTCGACTTGCCCTATTCTATGCCCTGACACCCCTTTTATAGTAACAAGAGGGGTCGTTGAGTACATGTCCTCTAGGTGTAGGAAATTGCTTGGCCGGTGCCTTGACTCGAAATGCAAAGAAAAGAGTGTCCGTAGAGTTGTCATCATGGAAAGGAGATCGCCCTTCTCCCGATCTTCGTGTGTCCTCTTGATGGTGTGGATCCCGGGTGATCGGTGTCGGGGCCATTGACCTCCGGTAGACCTCTACTTTTCCGCGGGTAGATGTTCGAGGGAGGTAGCGGCGGTGTCCGGTGGGTACCCCGATGGTGACCGAACTGCCGCTGTACCCGCCAGGTGAGGTTGGCGCCGTAAGGCTGCAGTGTCATCCGAGACCCCTTGATGGGCACGTGAGATGACATTATAGCGAGGGTAGTTGTCACGCGAGCACGGTGGGCGTGAACAGTGCCTATGGCGTCCGCGAAGGATTTGACCATCACGGGGCCCCCTCGAGAGAATCTAGGTGTGTCGGGCGCTCGGCTTTGTCGGTAGCGGACATCTCACGCCAGCGTCCTTGTTGTCGCGGCCGTTGCTGAGCAACGGGCCAGGGGTACACCCGGGCGGAGGGGGTCTGCAAATCACCCAATCTCCCCCTACCTAGAGGGGGGCGGGCGAAGTCATTGTTTTCCCGCTCCGTGGGGGCCCTCGGCTTAGACCTTCTCGGGATGCTTTTGCTGTCTTGCGCCGGGTTGATTATCTCTCCTTGATTGATCGCCGAGGGTGTCATTTATTTTGGCACCACCGGCACATTATTCTTAACTCCATCATGAGTCTAGGACAACTTGATGAGGGTGGCTCCAAGGTGAGGATCTGGAACTCCGCCCGGGCGTCTTCTCGCCAAGGTGAACCGACCCGTCCCCACCTCTACATCCTCCCACCGGAGGCGCGTAGCCGCTGCTCACGCAAGGAAGGGCGATGATGCGTGGGTTGGCACGGCGGTTCGCCACCTCAGCCGGTGGCCGCGCAAGCTCGACAAGCGAGCCATGGTGCGTGGGATGCCGGTGATGAGCATCGCGAGCAAGGGCAAGTGCGACACCTGCGTCACCACCAAGATGCGCCGCCAGTTCCTCGAGCCGAACCAAGTACCACGCCGAAGCGCCATTGAGCCGGTGGCCGCGACCTCGGGCCCGGTGACTCAGAGGCAACTCAAGCGGGGCGGCGCTATTCCACAATGGTGGGACGATGCCACCACTTCATGTGGTCGCTCTGCCGTCGAATCTTTGCCGCGGAGCGTGAAGAAGATCAAGGCCGGGCCGAGCGAGGCGGCGGGGAGCTCAGGTGCCGCGCGCGGACAATGGGGAGAGTTCACGCGGTCGCCCCTCGACCGTGCGTGCGAAGAAGGCGTGGCGGCACCTCGCCCGCTCACGCCATAGCGGGATCGGGTCGTGGAGCGGCGCAACCCCGGACATCGCGGGCGACGGCGCGCCCTCTGGCAGGAGGAGGCTACCGACTCGGTCGGGGGAGGCGGTCTTGACGGCAATCCACCTCGAACCGATCGCCGAAAGGGCTTGAGGGGCAAGACCCCCTCTTTAAAGTGGCGGGGCGCCGGTCTGTCGACCCACCTCCACGATGTTCCAACAAGGCGGGTGTGCACCAAGGACCTCACTCAACTCCGCAAGCTCTGGATGGCCAGGTGGCAAGGTCAAGGTACCATTGGTTAGCTCTGGCGATAAGGCGTGCCGTGCTCGACACCGACGGCGGGTGAGGATCACCGCGACGCGTCTTCGATGAAGGACGCGGTGGGATTGGGGCCATCATGGAGGCCGGCTCTCGACGGCGTCAGCGACCTCACTGCCGAGCACCGGCCGGCCGGTCTGGGAGGGAGGCACGAGGTGCGGGAGAGATGGACTCCCCACTACCGCGCACGCCCGTCCACCAAGTCCGGGGAGCCCGGAGGGACATCGGCGCGGCGGCTCCCACGCGCCCGGGATCGGCGCGGCCGGCAACGCGCCTCCCCATCCCCCTACCGGGTCACCGTCTCGCCACGGGCACGGGCGGCGGGTGATCAAGTGGTGCGCCCGCCCTCCGAGGATGATGAGGAGAGACGGCGTGGCATGACGACGACGAGCCGATGTGGTACCGGACCCGTCACCAACATTCTCGGTCCGCAACCCACACCACCACGGCAGACCGCGCTCTTGGCCGAGCCGCATCTCACGTATGCCGGAAGCCGCCACTTCCCAGGCCAGGATGATCCCCGCTGGCGCGAGCAATGGAGGAGAAGGCGAGGCCTGTGGAGAAGAATCGCACTGGAATTGGTGGCTGCGGCATCGGTGGCGCAGCGATCAACACACAAGGTGAGATTGGTGGTGCGCGGCTTCGTCCGGCCAGGGGGATCGACTCACGATGATGCGCGTTATGCCGGTGGCGCGATGGAGTCTGCGCGGGTCCTCCTCGCTACCGGCGCCCGTAGAGGGTGGCGCGTCCACCACATGGACGCCAAGCCCGCCTTCTCAATGGCGACCTCAAGGAGAAGGTGTTAGGTGGCAACGGCCCGTCCGCCACGCCGTCGCGGAAGATGACAAGGTGTATCGCCCGCACAAGGCCCCGACGGCGCCGGCCGCACCTCATGCCCGGAACGAGAAGCTCGACACCACACTCAAGGAGACAGGGTTCAGGTGCGCCTCACGAGGCGGCGATGTACGCGGGGCTCCGACGACACTACGCCGATTGTGGAGGTGATTGAGAGGTTCAAGACTCAAATGAAGAGGGTCTTCAACATGAGTGATCTAGGCCTACTCGCTTCTGCACGAGAGTCGAGGTGCATCGGGGCCGAGGCCTAATCACTCTCGTGCAAACCCACTATGCCAAGAGGATTCTCGAGCTCGATGTGATGGTTGGTCGCAACCTTGCCTGCATCCAATGGAGGAACGGTTGGCGCTCAAAGCAGACAAAGGAAGTCGTTGAGGTCGATTCCACTCACTACAGGCGGTTGATTGGGAACCTTAGGTATTTGGTACATACATGCCCTGATCTTGCCTTTGCTGTTGGCTTTGTCAGTCGGTTCATGGAGAGGCCGGCAGAGGAGCACCAAGCTGCTGTCAAGCGCATACTCAGGTATGTGGCTGGGACTCTGGGTTATGGGTTGCACTACACCAAGGCACCTAGCGTGAGCTCGGTTTATTGGCTATTGTGACAAAGGACTTGGCCGGGCGACATTGACAACAACAAGAGTTTGGTCAGCTGGCAATCAGTGCAAGAGCAAGTGCCGACTTGTTGTTACCTCTCAGCTCTTCCACCACCACTCGGATCAATTAGGTAAAATCCCAGAGGTCAGCTGCTTGACCAATGGGACCGCTTGGATTGAAAGCTTGGCATGCCTTGGTCGGAGCCTGGTTGAGCAAGTGCACGGCGGTGACCATGGCCTCGCCCTAGAAGCGCCCAGCCAGACTCCTCTACCCCATCAACGCTCGGGCCATGGTGACCACGGTCTGGTTCCGCCGCTCCACGATGTCATTCTGCTGCGGCGAGTGAGGGGCGCTGTAGTGGCGCTGGATGCCCTCCTCCGCACGGTAGGCGGTGAACTCACCGATGGTGAACTTTTCGCCTCGTTGTCCATGGGCGGGTGCGCAGCTTCTTCTGCCTCGCCTCCGCGCGCGCTGCGGGAGCTTGATGGTGTCCACGGCCATGTCTTTCGCCGTCGAAGCGCCACCCACATGTACGCGTGGCATCATCGACCCGCCAGCCAGAAGTGGCGCCTACCACCGAGTCGCCCGGCGTGATCGGCTCGCAATGATCGCCGTGGGCGAGACTCCAACGCCGTCGTGGTACTAGGCCTATGATGGGAATGAAGCTCGGCGGTGCTTGGTTATGACGCACGTGTCGCAGAATTCCCCAACGTGCTTGATTGTCGACAGCCCACACGCCATATCTTCCTTGGACGGTAGGTGGCGTGTCGGCAGAGGGTGGCCGTAGCGCTTATGCAAGCGCCATGCCTCGTCATCCTTGCACGCGGCAAGGCGGAGAGCGGCTTAGGTGTGCCGATGTGAAGGATGTAGAGTCGGGCAAGGCTACCGGACCTGACAAGGAGCCACGCACACCGGTCCCAAATCCTCAACAGTAGTGCTTGATCTCCACCCGAGCCTCCCTCGTCGAGCCGCCCCCAAGCTCATGATCGAGATATGCAAATGCCGATGTAGTACACCCCCGGAGCACCATGTGCTCCCCGTTCTTGGCTTCGAAAATGATAGACCTAATGCCATGAATCTCCACCTTGGACTCGTCGGCTGAACCTCCCGTGCCTCCGCCGTGTCGTGTCCAAAGTTGGTGAAGAGCTTGCACCGCCCCGCCCTGTGGTGAGTGGCGCCGGTGTCCAGGTACCAACCGCCGATCTTGTCGACGGTGGCGGGCTCGATGTGGAGGAAAGTTGTCGCCTTTGGGCTCACTTGATGTCCAAATGACACCGATTTTACAGGAAGCTTGAGCCTCCCCGCTACATCCATATCCACTAATCCGCATGCAAGGAACAAATAAGATGGTCATCCCTCTGCTTTCCACCACGCGGCCGCCAAGGCCACCACGCCATGATCACAAATGGGATGGGGGCAATCACTTCTATGGAGTTCGCCGCCACCGCGGTAGAGGAAGGTATGGTGCGCCACCACACCGCACCGCATACACGAAAGCGTAATGGTATGGTGCGCAGGCGCAACCAAACTATGGCCCGCATGGCAAGGTCGATGCCGAACGCCAAAAATATGTAGGTGGAGTTCGGGAGAAGCAAAGGACCACGACGGAGTTCATCCTAACCACATCGCCACCAAGGCCCTAAAGGGCAAGACGCCATTCGAGGGTTGGCGTGGGCGCAAAGCCAAATGTCTCCTTCCTAAGGACATTTGTTGTGTTGGTCATGTTAAGAACATGAAGCCCCACCCTCGGCAAGCCGGAAGATATAAGCACACCCATGGTGTTGTTAGGCCATGAGGACGGCAAAGAAGGCCTATCGGCTCTATGATCCCCCAAGAGAGGCAAGGTGGTGATCTCTAGGGATGTGGTGTTCGATGAGATGGTAGCAGCTTGAGACCTTCCCCAGCTTGGGGAAGCCTGCCAATGGCACATTTGCCATCAAGTAGCCTGCGATCCAAGGAGGTGATACTAGACAAATGTTGCTGCTACAACAGCCGAGAGCAAGATTCACCAAAGAACGGCGCGTTCATCTCCACCAAACTCCCCTCGCCGCAGCAAGATAGGGGATACCTCCAAAGAAGTTGAGTTCGCCTCTCCAAGAAACACCTCTGAGTTCATGGACATGTTCCATGATAGCGAGGAGGTCCAATTCGCCGGTGGACAACAAAGCAATCAACGACGTCGCGGTGGCGGCGTAGCAGATGCCAACCGGGCGGGCTATGCCGAGGAGATGCGTCCATTGATGACAACAACATGTGGGAGCTTGTCGATCCGCCGATAGGATGCCTACCGATTGGCCTCAAGTGGGTCTACAAGGTGAAGCCGGATGAGCATGGTGCCATTGTCAAGTACAAGGCCCGACTTGTTGCCTATGGCTCGCGGCAACGTGGAGGGCGCCGACTTCAAGGAAATATTTGCTCTAGTGGTGCAAATGGAGTCCGCTCGCTTGTTGTTGGCCATGGTAGCAGCGAAGGACCGGTGCGCTCATCACCGGACGCCAAATCAACCTTCCTCAACGGCGAAGCTAACGTGAGACAGCCTTCGCTCAAGCAAGCTCTAGGCTTCGCCGTGAAGGGAGAAGAGCACAAGGTGTTGTCTATATGGGCTGAGGAAGGCACCACAGGCGTGGAACGCCAAGCTCGATGCCACGCTGAGCGCAATTGGGTTTGCGGACTAAAAATAACACACGCTCTACACGCGGGAATTGGACTCCCTCCACTGTATGAAGTTGCTGCTCATCTCCTTTGAAGTGTCGGGACAAGAGGGCAAGGGAATCAAATATGAAGGAAGGTTATCTTGGCTAATGCCTAACTGAGACAATAATAAATGGGCCGTGTTGTTCTAATGCTCACCCTAATTGCCACTGCAATGACCAAGGTAATCTTCTACCTACTAGAATTGGCCTTCCTCCACTGTGTCAAGCTGTTGCTCATCTTCTTTGCGGTGCCAGGACAAGAACGCAAGGAAAGTAAATATGATAGATCACTGTAGCTAATGCTGCGTCACCTATCTTGACTCCACGCAACTAACAGTACCATATAAGTAGGCCTAAACTTGTTAACCGAAGTCATTTAACTGTTATAATGCCATCGAAATCTCCGGCATAAACATTTTTTCTACGTTCAATGACACAATTACTAGGTTGTTTAAACGCATATTTTTCTAAGATTATGAAAGAAAGATCGGGCATCATCCCCACAATAGAGGAATGATTCGTCACATCTAATCTAGAGAAATATATACTCTCAATATTTGCAGTCAATACTCAACAGAATTACATGTATGAAAGTGAGCGAATTATATGAATGAAAGTTCCCAGTTCAAAAAAGTGGGGGTACGTACCTGCAGGTTCTTGGTATATAGCTCCACTGTTATCTACAGATGTAAAGTTTGTAGAGTCCTTATAAAAATATTCCGTCTTGTCTATAGGACCTTTTGGTCCTAGTATTTGGCCTGAACCAAAATCTAATTGTGACACTTGTTGTTGAGATTTCATTGACTATGTTAATAAATTGAACTATCAATTCTCAAAAAATTAACAAGCTTGGTCCTCGATTCTTACCTTATGATGAAATGCTATCCCTAAAGCTCCTTATGCGTAACCTCTGGCTTGTCCTTAGTCTCTTTCCTCTCACGAGCTGCATGCTTAAGCAACTTATCCTGACTAATCAAAGTGGCGTATCAACCTCAGTGGTGAGCTCATTGGCAGAAATCAGTACCTCAGATTTGGAGTCGTCGCTGTGTGCATCGTCTTTGCCTTCCTTCTTGACTTGACCGACGTCATCTACATCTCCCATGTAGATGCATATACGGCCTCCGCCAAGTGCCACGACGCCATCGTCCTCCTCCTTGACTTGGTCTGTGTCGTCCTCATCACTCAGGTACACTTTTGCTTGTTGATGTCCCCAGATGAGTGCATTGTCAATGCCAACACAAAGACAATAGAGGGTAAGTATACAGAATAAGAGGAAGAAGAGAACTCATTCAAACGAGCAAAAGTCAAAGAAAAGTCAAAACAAGGTCATTTGAAATAAGCAAAACTTGGTCCCCAAGGACATGGCCAACGAGCCAAGCAAAGCACAACTAGCCCTCAAGAAGAGGCAGAAAAGGGCTCAACACAACTAGCAAAGCTCAAAGCACCAAAAAACCGCTAGAACCTCCGTAAGAGGCAAAAGCTCAACGCAGCTCAAAGTGCAACTCCCCTGAAAAGATGTAATATCTCAAATGAATGCATACACGTTAGATTTGTGTGTCACTCTCCCCTTGTTGGCATATATACACTTATCAAACTAAAGCCCAAAGACTGCCTTGTCAAAAAAAAAAGGCCCAAAAACTGCAACTCCCCCTCAAAAAGTGCTATGAAAGAAAAGTAATGCAAAATGCAGAAGCTTCAAGAGCATAGCAATCAGAGTGAAAAGATGCTCTAGGTAGTGCTCTGTATAGCAACAAATACAAGTGCTAGCAAATGCTCAAACTGGTCAAGTGAAACGAAATATGAAGTTAAGCACTTTTGTTCAATTTTAAGCAATTTAAAAACGAGGTTCACCACTAAAAGTAGCGCATAGCAGGTATAAGCAGGAAATCAACCTAGTCCTAACAAGTGTATGCAAGGTGAACTACCCCAAGCAGCGCCACACATCATGTCAAAGATGAACCTAACACTTGTGTTCTCATTAAATTTTAATTTTATCGGAGTTCGCAGCTTATTAACACAAGAATTAGTCAAAACATGCGTGTCCGAGAGGTTATCGATACTGTCAGCTTTAGTTCGCAACCATGCCAAGCCATAAGCTTAAGGCAATGATTTAGGGCATCCACTGCAAGGCTCAAGTTCATCCTAAGTGCAATAGGAAGCCGCCTCGATACCTTGACGTGGGACAGTATAGACCCATCTCGATCTTTTTCTCGTCACTTAACTTGGATTTCAAATTTTATCACAAGTTTATTAGGATTTGTCCAAGCAAGTGAATGGCTCAAAACATGAGACGAAAGCAACCTAGCATATAAATGATAGCAACAGGGATCTCAACATATCCTATACATGCTATCTGCAATCTCAGTGGCGAATATTTTTCAAGTTTAACAATAATTAAGCATGTTCACATATTATAAAAACAAGCTTAGCTCATAACATGTATCAAGTGATCAAAGAGAGCCTAAGCTGGAAGCACTATCTCACAGAACATACCATAGAGAGCATAATTTTATTCTAACAGCTATAATCATGAAGCTCAAATATGCTCTATCATACATGATGCTATGAAATGCAATACGATACAAAATCAAAAGCTAAGCTAAACCCCAAAGAAAATCAAAACCATGGTCAGAAGAAACAATGACATCTCTTGCCACCAAATCTGCTACCTCATCAATGTTGCTAACCCACAGTTACAAGAACTATGCTTGATAATTATTTAAGAAATTAGTGACATGATGCAATCAAACAATATGAATCACATCTATTCCAAAATATTCCACATGATGCAAGCAGTACAATGCCGCAATTTTGTTAAAAAGGAGATGTATACTTACCCTTAGCACATTTGCACGTATCCATCATCTACATTGTTGCCCAGCGTTCCCATTGCCAGAAGAACAGCTTGAAGTTTCGAATTTAGTCATCTCTACTATAGGTAACAATGGCCTTTGCAAATCGAGCACTTGTTGCACACCTCCAGCACACAAATTACCTGATGTGAAACCTGTTAGAATGTTAGAATGAGGCCAACTGCCAACCAAATGTATTGCTAGGCCCAAAGGGGCAGTTATACAATGTACAATGTGCAGAGAAGCCCTCCAAGTAGAGGGGAAATTGTAGAGACACACCACACCCAATAGGTGGGGTTAATTTCCATATATATAGACAAGAGTTGTCAAGTACAACTTGAGTACAATAACATGCTACATATCTGTACCTATAAAGGCACATGGTGGAGTGACAAGTACAGGTTGAGTGTGTTAACAAATCTAGGGCAACATACTGTGACAGTACATAAATTTACTTTTTTTGTTGGGGGATTTAGTAGAACAGATTATGGTTTTGACATGCATATAGTAGAACAGATTATGAAATGTGCATCTTTGATTAACTTATTAACCAGACCAGGAAGTGAACTGCAATACGAAGATTTGAAGACGCGAGTGTAAATTCCATACCTCCTTTACATCTTCTTTCATCCTTCTCAAAAACAAGTGAACCCACGTATACTTCTTTCCCCCTTTACGAAGAACCCTAACATTACAATCTTGAACAACTTTTCCTGTAGTGCAGTCTGCCACCTTTCCACTGCCACTACTAAAAACAGCTCGAACTTTTGCAGAACCAATTGGTACTTCCTCCTGAGAAGAAACATGTATTCAGGATAAACAAAAAAAAAAAGTAGCTCACTAAAGTTACTCTGTCTTTACAAAACAAAAAAAAACTACCAGTTAGAATCCTAATGGAGAAATTAATTGGAATATTCATTTAATTGAAGGATCTAAGGATCTATCAACTTTGCAAAGATGTTGAACTACAATTAATAATGATACATTGACTTTATGGACTTCTTTCTGTCAACTGATATAAAAACCCAAAAGTGTTTGTTACCTAAGCAGGTTCAAGAAGACCTTCCATGACATTTCGTAAATCATCAATCAAATCGTAGATCACTTTGTACTGACGAATTTCAACACTTTTCTTCTTGGCATAGTTTTTCACTGATCCTGGTGACATTAAAGCCAAATATAATTCCTTCTGAAGCAACAGTCAGTGGCCAGATCAACATCGCTAACACTCACATCTCCTCGAGCTTGAAGGAGGCACCTCAGAAAGGCATTCTCTTGTTGCAGAGCTTGGATGGCTTGCCTAATAGCCCCCTATTTATTAATTGTTAGTATTTTCAGAAAGAAAGAACCATTATTTTAAACAAAATGTTTACATGTATCACCACTACCTGAGAATCAACTTTAAGGATAACATTTAGCTCATGTGTATCAATTCCAGTTTGCTTCAAAGATGAAACCGATGCTGCCAATAGATGAAAGCGTGGTTTTTCCTTCCCCAGCTTCTGCGGATATCCTTTCTAGCCACAGTGCTTCAGCGTGCTCATTCGCCCTTTCACGTGCAACATCAAGACTGTCAACAACCTCAAATTTTTTCACCGACAAGGGAAACATTATTGAGGCTAATAACCTATCAAAAGTTTTTGAAAAAAAAATAGGATGCTTATGTCGTTGTTGTAGGACTGTCATACCACATGACAAGTAAGATGTGCAGGACTTATTCTGATGTCATAAGATATTGTTAGGTGACATAAAATGAAAAATCTAAACCGACAAGATTTCCATATCTTGTGATGAAATACATCTCCATAGATAAGCAACTAAAAAAATTACGAAAGCAACTAAAAATATTCCAACATCTAGAAATAGGGTAATTATTCAAAGACACTTTACATTTCAGAATAGGCTTCTTGATAAACAAATGCTGCAGCTGCCCATTTCTGAATCTCACAAGCTATCTTGTCAAAACAATAATTACCGGTGACAACATCAAGCTTGTCAGTCCATAGCAATATATAACCTTACATGACAAAAGACATGATAGAGTTCATGCTAGACATGGATGAACCATCAAAATTAAGCTCTTCTAATCAATTTATCAACCAACTTCAGCTAGCAGAAGTGCTAAACAAGTGAAATAATAAGTGGTTCCTTCTCCTTGCTTATGGCTAAAGGAACATACTAGGCCAAAGTATTAAATAACACACTATATTGGCACTAGAAAGCTAAGTGATAAATGATTTTAGTGGCTAACCTATAATTCTAGCCATCTAAGAACCACTGTATATCTGTATCACTTAGGTGAAGCAAGCAAGCAACCAAATAGCAAGAAGATGTCCTTTTCCCATTTCCTATGTAAAAATAATAAGTTTTGTTTGCCTGGTTTGAATTTCAAAAGTAATACCGATTTATCTTCTAATTCTTTGGTAAAGTACTTGGACCTTATAGACACCCTAAATTAATTGTGAAATACTATACTGTTGGGTCACATACCTCAGCCGGAAACATCACAGGATCAAATACCTCATGTGACCAGCCATGCAATGCTGATATAACTTTCGCCACTTTCTTCTTGACACCTATATGCTATATCAAATGCATGATTAGCCAAATGCAGCTATAAAAAGATACCACCCACGGATTACATAGGAACAAAAAGAGCAATTGTCAGACTTTGACGCTTTACGCTTGTCTTGCATGTCTTTATCCAACTTCTGAGAATCATTTCCAGTGAAGTGAGTGCCCTCCATCACCTCCTTAGCCCGCGAAAGTGATGGCCACGGTCTATCTAGAGGAATAATGTTGATAAAGAATGAATATAATAAGGCAACACACGCTGATAGAAGGCTCAATTTCTAAAACAGTTGCAACATATTCAAACACTACATATTTATTCTATAACGCAGAGTACAAAAGCCGGATTTGTAAACCAGGATGTGAGCTATCCAAATAGTACATATATCTTACATGAGATATATACTAATTTCTATTTTTGCGACATGTTGTATCATCATCGACACTGAAAGAGTGTTCTTGTTTCACACGAAGATCCAACCATTTTGCAGAGCGAAAGATGACTTTTGCAATGACGCTGATCACCCTGCTCCTCATGAACCCAAACAAAATGCAATCGTAGAATCTGAATGCAACCTGGTAGTGAAAATCACACATGACAGGCCCATCCTGAGGAATTTCACAAATCAAAGAAACAGAGAGTAAAGGACAACGAAATCAGACACCCAATGCGCAACTGCTAAGAACAAAAAAAAACGTAAGCAACTCGATGAAATCAGACTTACCGCACCACACTGCAGGCCTAAATAGACAGGAAGGAAAACAAAGCAGCCAAGGCAGAAACCCACCGAATCTAGCTGTTTTGTTCAATTCGAAAGTTGCTGGAAACAACACCTCCCTTTCGTTGGCCACCCTACAGCATAAAGCACATAGAAAGTCTAAGTACAGAAATCAGAACCATCAATACTTTACAGTAATTCTAATGGCAAGGAAATTTGGGGTATATTGTTAGGGAGCTACCACTTATGTAGCCCTGAACAGTATGGTCAAACGATTGGAAAACATAGACCACTTAATGTGATAGATCAAATCTCCTAGCAAAAACATAGAAGCCATCTAATAAATAATTTCAGGTCTTTAAACTGCATGAGCATTGTTCTCTTTTTTTTTTTTTCACGACTATCAAACCATCAGTATTAAGTGTTTTTCTCTAGAGTCATATGGGAAAACTGAAAAGAAGTATTGGTGTTTTCCTAGCTTGCACAATGTGAAAGGACTATACCTTTTTCATGGTCTGCATTCAAATCATCATTCAAAAACTAAGTGGTCAATTTTCAAGATGAGGCAATCAAGTTCGACAGATCTTCAAGAATATCTTCTATTGGGTGCTGCTTTATATTTTCTAATATAGGAAATAGACCCTGCTCATATACATAAAGAGCATTAGAATTTACAAACACAGCTACTGAAAGGGAATAAAGAATTACCTTGGTCCAGTAGTGGCTACACAAGAGGAACCTGGAAATCACCAGATCACACGTGAAAAAAAAGAAGGTTGCACTAATATAGTTCAATTTCAAGGATGGCTTACTCCAAAGATTTCACAAATAAAATCCACTTTTGCTAGACAATAGAAATAGTTGGAAAACCAAGCTTTAAGACACATTAACAGTACCATAATGGAAGGTTCTTATGAATATAGTAAGCTAAAATCAGTAAATTACACATCCAAAACATAAAAGGCAAGATCCTACAGGGACATTCAGGAATAACAAACCTCTGCTTTATACAATGACTCAAAACTCTCAGACAGTGCAGCAACCATGACTACCACTTCAGGTCGATCAGCAAATGCAGTTTGTTGATTACGGATTACCTGCAGGTAAACACAAAGGCACCATAATCAGAATTTGACCATGGAGTTTATTGCAGAGTTGAAGAATAAGTGGTGAAAAGAGCACATCCACCAAAATAAAACACATTTAAAGAGGGACGGGTGGGGCAAGGAGAAGGCAGCCTCTTCCCTTGAGCTTTATCTAAGCGAGGGGAATACTAAATCCTTTAGCCTTTAGGGGTCTGCTGACCAAATCATTGCTCAGTTCTCTAAAATACCACATAAATAAATATATTTAACTATTTTTTCCATTGCTCAGTTAGACACAGATATTAGCAAAGACACTTCAAAAAAAATACAATCTCTCTTTTTGTTGCATATTTTGAACACATGAATTAGAATTATAGAGTTAAGACTAAACAAAATACATTATTCTAGACTCTAAGCTTCTTTGCTGGATAGTTTGGCTCCACCTTACTACCTTAGACAACCTCATCAGTGTTGGGATGGCTACTCTGAATTGGATTGTCAGAGGGCAATTGTGGCTCTAGGCCATGTTCTCATTATATAGAAAAGTAGACTTGCAATACAAGAAGCTATAAAGAGCATATTCTAGGAATAATCTAAAAGCATAAAGGTCATGAACTTGGCTGCCAAGGAAACTAGGTAATGATCCTTTAGGCAGCCTAAACACACATCAAAGTAAGCTCATGATAACTTAAACTAAATGATAACTGAAGCTAGGCTTACTACAATCAGCATATACTGTATAGTAAAGCTCAGTCTACAGAACTAATGATGTGTGAGAAAAAGGGAGTCATGTGTCATGAAGATATGGGCTATTCCCATTCTTATAAAGAACAAAAAAAAAAATCTCTCTTCATGAGTTAACAAAATAATAGTTTTAGAAACCAACACATTTCAATACAAATAAATAAAAGTGGCACAGGGATATTGGGTATCACTGCATTATTACTGAAATAAACAGCAAGATAGATAAGTAAATTACGATCATAACTGAAATAAACTCAACACAACACTAGGATTGCTACTTTGACTGAATAACACCATTTCATACATGCAGTAGTCCAGGGGATAAAAGCAGGCATAATGGCTATGAAAAACAGGCTCTAGACCCCTGTTAAAGACCAGAAAGGCATACTGCAATAGCAGTAAACTGTCATGAAACTATTAAAGACCAGAAAGGCATACTGGAAGAGCAGTAAACTGTCATGAAATTAATGATAAAATACCTAAATCAAAGAAACTGTCAGTCAATAGTGGAAGCAGTACCGTAACACAACCATCTATTTTTCATGGAAAATGGCATAAGATGACATTACCAAATGCCACATCATTTCAAGCTATCATAAAAAGTGCAAGGAGATTCCTCAAAGGCACATTACAAGAAAAATATAGCATGCATCAACACTGAATAAGACATAACAAGGTCATCGAGAAAAGCCTCCCAAGATCCACGATAAGCTCCCTTAGCCAACCTTATATCAATTGTGTGGAAGTCCAAAGGGCGAGACACCATACCAGGAAATCCAAGGATGCCCTCATCCTCATTCTCATTGGAATTTGTTAGTGTTGTTCCAAGCAAATTAGCAAACTATTTTGATTCATCAGAGGAAATAGCACGCCGCAGGGCAATACGGCACCTTTTCAAGATAGCCTCTGAGATAGAGATAATATTTCTCTCCTTTCTTGGTTTTTCTGTACTCTGGGAGACTTTTTGTACGACAGGCCTCTGTCAAGACGGATACTACAGCTTTCTGAAAAAACAAAGATAAAGATGTCTTTTGGTGGTTTTCCAATAATCTCATAATCATTATTTTCCCAAAGATGAGTTCATTTTTGTCCCTCCCTCTCAATAACTTTTGTGAAAAAAATCTAAATGTATTGTTTTTAGCTTAGTTTGAATGTGTGTATAAACTTCCAACCTGGTGTCCGTGTCATTCCTCTTGCAACTATGTCAAATTTCATCAGAATGTACTGAGCAGTCCAGTATGTTCAGATTAAATTTCTACAACAAATTTCCTGATCGATAAGCTACAAAACCAAAAAGGCATGTTAGATAGGGAAAAAGTCATGAAACTATTAAAGACCAGAAACACATTGACCAGCTAACCAGATAAAATTCCAACAAAATTGGTTGCTCAATATTCCAGTTAAGAAAAAAATAATATGTCAGTCTATCCAAAGCCTACTAACCAACCTCTTTGCTGTGCTATCTATAGTTCATAGCATATAATAACATACTAAAAAGAACAAACATCTGGTAAGGTTCACTACTTTGAGTAAACAAATGCAAATCGTTAGGAAGTACACACAAAAAGAAAAATGCTTCTCATTTAGTAGCAGCAGGAACTTTACAAACCTTGGTTGGTCCAGATGCATTGCCCTTCTTAGACCTCATTTACTGATTGAATGCTCCAAAATTTTCTTTAAGCCCATTCTGGAGGTTTTCTGTCCAAAGCTTCCTGAACGGACTTTCTTATTCTTGTTCCCACATTAGTTGGCAATTTTCCACAGGCTCCAGTTATTTCACCTTCTGGTAATGTAGTGTCACTAGCAGGCTTCTGAAGACCTTATTCCCTTCATTTGCTGAAGAATTGCATATCAAAGTTTCAGCCTCTGCAAGCAGCTGAAATACAAGAAGATTATTGCTAATGATACACACACATAGTCATCAATCTAGAAATATTTCAATTACCTTTCTAAGAAGATAATCATGTATTTTTTTCTATGCATAATTGTGGGAGATGGATTATAAACAAAAATGATAGATAACATGGCACAAAGCAACACAGCACCCAAATAAAGGACAAAGCTGGACAAGAACTAGCTTTTCCAGCAAAATCTTCCCAGCAGCAGTATAGAACAAATAATGAAAAACACACGTTGAACACTACACTAGTATAATTTGGAAAATAATAGTTAAGATGATGCTGGCATGGCTAGAAAGTTTGAATTAGCTGTTCTTTAATACTTATTTCACTCTACAAAGGTCCGACTATTCCCACATAACTATCACATTGTGTAATCCATGACATATTACATATATGTTAGAATTCAGCCTCCTACTGAAGTATTGATTATAGACGTTGATGCATAGAACAAAGAATGTTCAACATAAATGGATGAAAGGATGAAGCAAGAAAACTACACTCACTGAAACTATCAAAATTTGAAGACAGAGACAGGACAAATTACATATCTAAATAAATCAGAATTGCAAGAAAAAACTAACAAGAAGCAAACTCCTCACCGATGCATCCTTCTCCATGCCAACAACCCTAGGTAGAGCTCCACAGAGAATACCACCAAAACCCTGTTTTGCATTCTGAACAATTTTACTGTCTTGTCAAAGTATCAGAGTCCCTTTTTCTTCCTTGTTCTGGATTTGGATTCCTTCAAATCAATTTTTGATCCACAAAAATGGTAATCTAGATACAAGTTCTAAAAGAACCTTCAAGAGTGCAAGGTGGATTTCAGGCAACAATAAACCACTACATCTCCCAAGTGTCCTTAGAGCCCTTCATTTGCTGAAGAAATTTCAACTGGAATAGACACAAATACCATTTCTTCAATAGTTATACCTGATTCACCATTTGAATATGATGTAGAGATATTAGCAGATGAATTCATTGGTGAAGTGAGATCTCTGTAGTTTTGGGTGTCATTTTGATTCACGTGAATTGGCCATGGATCAATGAGTTCATCTTTCTACTTTCTCAATTCAAGGAAAATTTTTTCAGGCATGATTTCAGCAAATCGGCAAGAAACTCCAATATCTACAAGCACAGACAACCCAGTAGCAAGAATAAGAACCAAGAAATAAACAAATAAAAAGGTGTTTCCTTAAATAGTGGAACAAGTGACAGAAACAGGAACCAAAACTACCTGGAGAACATCCCCTGCCGATTCTGGTGGAAGCTTGCGGCTAATAGGATTTCCCTGAGGAAGCTCACGGATGCTAAAAGAGCTAGGCTAAGCATGATCCTGTGGCCCAGTCACTACAGATCCATGTAATACCAGATGGCCATGCTCCTTGTACATTTTTTCACAAGCTTCCAATGAATTTTATTAACAGTCATCAGATGATAGTGCAAGGTGCAGAATAATACCAGATGGCCATGCTCCTTGTACATTTTTTCACAAGCTTCCATCATAGCACAAAAAACCATCCTCCAGACTGAGGAAGGTGATGTTCCTTCATGACTGAAGTCACCAATTTTGTCATACATATTTGCATCATTAGTCGGTGTCCAACTAAAAGACCCAGGATCTGAGAATACAGCTGGCACTGTCATATTCAAAGTTTGTACATCACTGCACCCTAAACTCTCTTTACCCTCCATATCATTACCGAGACATGATAAGAAATCTTTGATTCGTCTTGGAGAAATCTGATAAGAGCATAGAAATATTATCATCAGCATCATTGGTAGTATCTTCAATCGAACCACTACCTTCCCTTGTTTCTATTGTATCAACCTTTCTAACAACATTTGGGCACACTGTGGTTGATGCATCCGGAAGTTGGAACGCTAAAACACGGTAACCTTCTCATCTTAAACAAAGGTCCAAAATTTCCCCATCAATCACTTCACACTCAAACAGTGAACCAGTAACTCTATCATGCCAGTAAGATGTAAACCCGGCCATATCTGGTAGGAATTATGGTAACTTGTCCGAGTATCAATTTCTCCCAAGCTGGTAATGAAAAAATCACTACATTGAACAGGTAGGGCAACCTAGAGCTTCACCACAACAAATGCATTCAGTTCAAATCAGTATCAAAAGAAATACACTTCTGGTACTAAAAAAAAAGCTGTATGTCAAATAACAGTGACATAAAATGTGCATTGAATGGTGAAGCAGAATCTGAAATGGACAAAGCAAGATACTCACTGTATGATGATGTGGCTGATGATTACTGTTCTCAGCAACCTTGGGTAATGTTGATGCTTGTGGAAGATCTCTTCGCCTGCATAAAGGAACTGACCTTTGGTACATGGATTAAAGGCCCAGAGGTCAGCTTGACCAAAGGGCCGCTTGGATTGAATTGAAATTGCAATGTCTTAGCTCCTTGCCTCAACTACTCCTAGAGCATATTCTTGCATAAAGCAAGATGCTTGATCTTCTTGGAAGCCAAGGCAACTCATGATCAACTTGAGTGCCAAGGCAACCCTACTTTGCAAAAGTAAATGCAATAAAGTAAGATACAAGTGCTAAGTGCGGGATTAACTAGTGTCATTTATAATATATGCAAATGAACACCATGCAGTTCACTTAAAAAGTTAGTAAGACAACAAATGTTTTTGGAAGCCAGAAACCATGCAGAAGTGGCACACAATGTCTAGGCACTGAACATACTCAAGTTAGCGCTACAAATCCCTGTCTAAAAGCCTTTTTAATAAAGAGAGATAGACAAATCTCACTTGCATCAAATAAAAGTAAATGGTTGCTCTGTTATACTTACCATAAATAAAAGAGTAGTATTCTGCAAGTGAACTCCCTCAAAATGTGGCAAGTTGGCAACTGTCAACTGAGGTCCATCAGAGATATTTTGCCTGCGGAAGTCACAAGAACCTATTAACCACCTCATGATAATAGTGTTTGTATGATTAGGCTAGCACTTAGCAGAAAGCTTCTACCGAGTTCATGGCCATTGTTACTGTCAGAGTAACCAAAGGCATTCCAGCATATAGAACATAATTCCTAGTTTGGTAAAAAAGAGGTAAGTTTAAACATATTACATCCCGAGCTAGCAAATGAAATATCAGGAAATCAAAAGTGCCTTCTTTGAATGGATGTTTCAAGTAAATGGTGATCATAGCACAAACCAGACTGACAAGAAAAAAAAAGCTTCTTTGCCTCTCTTAGGTTTCTAGTTGCTGTCGCTTGTTGTTTGCCTGTACAGCTTCTTTTATTTTATTAATATAAAAGCTTACAGTGGGGGCTTCCCCTGCTGTACCATTTTCAAAAAAACAAGAAAAAACAGCTAGCATGGCAATGACAAGGAGTGCTCCATAATAATAATGATGATGATGATAAAAGCTACTGTAGTGAATGCAAGACTTCCAGTTCTGGATAATTTGTTTCAATATTTCTGTTTGGAAACTTGAACAGTAAAAAAAATAGGGACAAGATTTGCACTATAGTTAAATATTAGGAAAACAAAGGTCGTGTCTCTGAACTTGAAGAAACTATCCATTACATTCCAGTACCAGGTTATTTGTGTCAACTGTCAACCAAGCCTTTAAGAAGTTAGCAACTAACAGTGATGATGATATGGTTGTCAGGCTGCAAATCATCACTAGCTGTGGGGGATTGGTGTTGGATTTGCAGATAGGCCATAAAATACGTTCTCTTTTGGCATTGCTAAATCCTCCACTTTACACTTGCACAATCTTTCTCATCCCATTACAGAACCCACTGTTAGCAAAATTTACCCACTAAAACACGAAGATAAGGAAACTTTTTTTACATGGATCAGATCCACGTAAAGCTCTCTCAAGTTAACAAAATCTTAGTATGAACCCTAAAACAGATACTGGTGATATGATGCAAGTTTAAACACCTCAAACAGATACTGTAAATTTAGTTTGAACCCTAAAATGTGCATCACAAACTACAGCCCCCTTGTTCCCCAACCTCCCCCATAATCAGAGTGTCCCCGGGCCAATGGGGCTGAGCAACTGGGATCAAGAAACGCAGTGCCCTGCCTCTCTTTCAGGATGGACCTCTCTTTGAGGTTGTTAGACACATCGTGATGTGCAGGCCTTTCTTTCAAGGTGGACCTCTCTTTGATGGTGGATCTGTTTTTTAAAGCAGTGCCTTTAGGAATGTTAGACACATGCTGAAGAGCCTTTCCTCTTAGGTTTTGCTAATGATTTTGGCTAGAATTGGACTCCCTCCACTGTATGAAGTTGTTGCTCATCTCCTTTGCAGTGTCGGGACAAGAGGGCAAGGGAATCAAATATGAAGGAAGGTTATCTTGGCTAATGCCTAACTGAGATAATAATAAATGGGCCGTGTTGTTCTGATGCTCACCCTAATTGCCACTGCGATGACCAAGGTAATCTTCTACCTACTAGAATTGGCCTTCCTCCACGGTATCAAGCTGCTGCTCATCTTCTTTGCGGTGCCAGGACAAGAACGCAAGGAAAGTAAGTAAATATGATAGAAGATCACCATAGCTAATGCTGTGTCACCTATCCTGACCCCACGCAACTAACAGTACCTTATAAGTAGGTCTAAACTTGTTAACCGAAGTCATTTAACTGTTATAATGCCATCGAAATCTCCGGCACAAACATTTTTTCATGTTCAATGACACAGTTACTAGGTTGTTTCAACGTATATTTTTCTAAGACAATGAAAGAAAGATCAGGCATCATCCCCACAATTGAGGAATGATTCGTCACATCTAATCTAGAGAAATATATACTCTCAATATTTGCAGTCAATACTCAACGGAATTACATGTATGAAAGTGAGCGAATTATATGTATGAAAGTTCCCAGTTCAAAAAGTGGGGGGTACGCACCTGCAGGTTCTTTGTATGTAGCTCCACTGTTATCTACAGATGTAAAGTTTGTAGAGTCCTTATGAAAATATTCGGTCTTGTCGATAGGACCTTTTTGGTCCTAGTATTTGGCCTGAACCAAAATCTAATTGTGACACTTGCTGTTGAGATTTCATTGACTATGTTAATAAATTGAACTATCAATTCTCAAAAAAACAAGCTTGGTCCTCAATTCTTACCTTCTGATGAAATGCTATCCCTAAAGCTCCTTATGCGTAACCTCTGGCTTGTCCTTAGTCTATTTCCTCTCAAGAAAGTTGCATGCTTAAGCAACCTATCCTGACTAATCAAAGTGGCATATCAACCTCAGTGGCGGTACCTCAGATTTGGAGTCGCCGCTGTGTGCCTCGTCTTTGCCTTCCTTCTTGACATGACCAACGCCATTAACATCTCCCATGTAGATGCATATACGGCCTCCGCCAAGTGCCATGACGCCATCGTCCTCCTCCTTGACTTGGTCGGTGTCGTCCTCATCACCCAGGTACACTTTTGCTTGTTGATGTCCCCAGATGAGTGCATTGTCAATGCCAACACAAAGACAATAGAGGGTAAGTATACAGAATAAGAGGAAGAAGAAGAGAACTCATTCAAATGACCAAAAGCCAAAGAAAAGTCAAAACAGGGTCATTTGAAATGAGCAAAACTTGGTCCCCAAGGACATGGCCAACGAGGCAGAAAAGGGCTCAACACAACTAGCAAAGCTCAAAGCACCAAAAAACCACTAGAACCTCCAGAAGAGGCAAAAGCTCAACGCAGCTCAAAGTGCAACTCCCCTGAAAAAGTGCAACTCCCCTGAAAAGGTGTAATATCTCAAATGAATGCATACACGTTGGATTTGTGTGTCACTCTCCCCTTGTTGGCATATATACTTATCAAACTAAAGCCCAAAGACTGCAACTCCCCCTCAAAAAATGCTATGAAAGAAAAGGTATGCAAACTGCAGAAGCTTCAAGAGCATAGCAACCAGAGTGGAAAGATGCTCTAGGTAGTTCTCTGTATAGCAACAAATACAAGTGCTAGCAAATGCTCAAACTGATCAAGTGAAACGAAATATGAAGTTAAGCACTTTTGTTCAATTTTAAGCAATTTAAAACGAGGTTCACCACTAAAAATAGCGCATAGCAGGTATAAGCAGGAAATCAACCTAGTGCTAACAAGTGTATGCAAGGTGAACTACCCCAAGCAGCTGCCACACATCATGTCAAAGACGAACCTAACACTTGTGTTCTCATTAAATTTTAATTTTATCGGATTTCGCAGCTTATTAACACAAGAATTAGTCAAAAACATGTGTGTCCAAGAGGTTATCGATACTGTCACCTTTAGTTCGCAACCATGCCAAGCCATAAGCTTAAGACAATGATTTAGGGCATCCACTACAAGGCTCAAGTTCATCCTAAGTGCAATAGGAAGCCGTCTCGATACCTTGACGTGGGACAGTATAGACCCATCTCGATCTTACTGTCAGCTTTAGTTCACAACCATGCCAAGCCATAAGCTTAAGACAATGATTTAGGGCATCCACTACAAGGCTCAAGTTCATCCTAAGTGCAATAGGAAGCCGTCTCGATACCTTGACGTGGGACAGTATAGACACATCTCGATCTTACTGTCAGCTTTAGTTCGCAACCATGCCAAGCCATAAGCTTAAGACAATGATTTAGGGCATCCACTACAAGGCTCAAGTTCATCCTGAGTGCAATAGGAAGCCGTCTCGATACCTTGACGTGGGACAGTATAGACCCATCTCGATCTTTTCTCATCACTTAACTTGGATTTCAAATTTTATCACAAGTTTATTAGGATTTGTCCAAGCAAGTGAATGGCTCAAAACATGAGACGTAGCAACCTAGCATATAATTGATAGCAACAGAGATCTCAACATATACATGCTATTTGCAATCTCAGTGGTGAATATTTTTCAAGTTTAACAATAATTAAGCATGTTTACATATTATAAAACAGGCTTAGCTCATAACATGTATCAAGTGATCAAAGAGAGCCTAAGCTGGAAGCACTATCTCACAGAACATACCATAGAGAGCATAATTTTATTCTAACAGCTATAATCATGAAGCTCAAATATGCTCTATCTATGAAATGAAATATGATACAAAATCAAAAGCGAAGCTAAAACTCCAAAGAAAATCAAAACCATGGTCAGAAGAAACAATGACATCTCTTGCCACCAAATCTGCTACCTCATTAATGTTGCTAACCCGCAGCTACAATTACTATGCTTGATAATTTATTTCAGAAATTAGTGACACGATGCAATCAACAATATGAACCACATCTATTCCAAAATATTCCATATGATGCAAGCAGTACAATGCTGCAATTTTGTTAAAAAGGAGATGTATACTTACCCTTAGCACATTTGCATGTATCCATCATCTGCATTGTTGCCCAGCCTTCCCATTGCCAGAAGAACAGCTTGAAGTTTCGAATTTAGTCATCTCTACTATAGGTAACAATGGTCTTTGCAAATCGAGCACTTGTTGCACATCTCCAGCACACAAATTACCTGATGTGAAACCTGTTAGAATGTTAGAATGAGGCCAACCACCAACCAAATGTATTGCTTGCAGAGAAGCCCTCAAGTAGAGGGAAATTGTAGAAACAAAAAGAGCAATTGTCGACTTTGACGCTTACGTTTGTCTTGCCTGAACCAATCCGACGTCATCCTTTCCCTGGAAATCGCACATTCAAAATCTCAGAAAACATAACTAATAGGACTAATTGTCAGGTACAGCAGCTACCATTGTGCAATTCAGACAAACCTTGAAATGGGGCATGGTACGGCTTGAGGAAATCCGCTTGTGGTTGGAAATCAGCATCAAAGATGACAACAAACTCGTAGTCTTTCACATAACTGCAGTTCATAGCCGATTTGAGGTTTCCAGCCTTGTAGCCATCTCGGATCACCCGGTGCCGGTAAACTATGCGCACACCCTCTCGCTGCCATTTCTCCACCTCCTCCTTGATAAGTGCGATGGTAGCATCATCAGAATCATCCAGCACCTGGACCAGGAAATTTGACCTTGGCCAGTCCAGGCTGCAAACTGCACCCGATGGATTGCTGGTACACCCGCAACATCCAAGTTAAAGATGTTAACTGAATTGGACTTGTGTTTGAAATTCGATCTCTAGCATTGCCAATTATTAACTGGCCGGTTGATGAGAACAAGCCTACTGAGATTTGGATACCAGGAAACGAAGTGTGCTCTTGCTGAAAGTACGAATACGAACCGCAAAAAATCTAAGCTTTGTAATGCAAAAATTAAATTCTGTTGTCTAAGGTACCGACTAGGCAACGACAGAAGCAACTTTAATAAACTTGAGAAAGCACCAAACTCGTGATTGGAGACACAGGTCAAAGATCCAGACCACCAATGCATCTATTTGTGCTGGGTTGACTAGAGGTAGGAGACTGGAGTCACCAGGAAGCCTCAAATTGCACACAAGAAACAAATCTTTTGATCCCAATGCAAAATTCAAGGTACAAACAACAAACAAAAGGATGGTTGAAGGTTGGCTTGAGAGCTTACCTCTCTCTCATTGCACATGGTCATCTGCACGAGCACCATGGGGAAGTCGTGAGGACCGGCCACGACGTCCTCCTTGTCGTCGGCGGGCGGCCAGCGGCACAGGCTTGATCCCCTTGAGCTTGATCCAGAAGCATCCAAGGCAAAGCACGATGCGGTCGACACTCTGGACCAAGAAGAGGGCGACGCATGCGTTGGTGAGGAATTGCAGCGGTGGCGCGAGGTAGTAAGTCTTGCGCGCATCCACCCCGCGTAGGCGGCGGCGAAGAGCCCGTCGACGGCCTGGAGTCCCGCATCCACCTCCTCCTCAAGGGAGGAGACCGAGACCGAGAGGTGCCAACCCTGGACGTACGCTGCGACCTCGACGGCGAGCAGCAGCAGCGAGAGGGCCAGGAACACCCGGATGCAGCCGTAGAAGCGCGTCCGCAGTGCAGTGCTCTCCCCGGGGCCGCGTCCGAGTCCGTCCACCCTGCCGCCAACCTCCGACGCGCGGCGGCCGCCGCGGCCAGCGCCGCCGACGCCGCACCCATCAGCCGCCCCGCCGCGCGGTGCGCACGCAGGAGCAGCACCCACTCGCACGAGTCCGGGACGCCATCCACTCGCACGAGTCCGGGACGCCATCCACTCGTGAGTCGGAGGAGCTCGGCGCCGTCGCTGGTGCTTGGATCCACTCATCGGCCAGCGAGGGAGCGTGGCGGCCGGCGCCGGTGTCGATTTGGAGGCGGACTTGGTGAGCGGCGCCTTGGCTGCGGACACCGCCGCACGCTGCAGGAAGCTCAGGCCTCCTCTGCGGCGGACGGGGCAGCACGGGTAGGACGGAGCGAACCGGTCGGCCTCGTCCGCGGTGTCGAGCGGAGTAGTCCGGTGGCGGAGGCACGGGGAAAAGAAAGAAAAGGATAGGAAGAGGAAAGGAAACGGGTGCCATCCTTCCCTGCGCCGATCTCTTTCCTATTCCTATCTATGTTTCACCGGCGAGCCAAAGAGGGCCGAAAAGGGAAGGCAACGGTCGGATTTTAAGTTTTTTTTTAGGGATGCACGACACTAATTAAACATCAATAGGGTTGGTACAAACTCCATCATCAGGAGGAAATAAAAACCAAATATACCTTCCTTCCGACAAATAAATCGAACTTCTTGCTAGCCCGTGGGCATCAACATTCGACGCCCTGCCCTCATGCACCAACTCGCTCTTTTCGAAGATCGCCATGCCCGCCTTCATTTCCACGGTCACCCGGCCGTAGCGATCCATCCCGGGTCTGCCAAACTCTTCATGGCGGCGACACAATCGGTTGCAATCAAAGCCTCCTTGCTGAGAGGTCGTTCGCAAGAGCCAGACCTTCTCTACACGCCATTACCTCCACTGTCTCAGGGTCCGATATGCCCTTCATCACCAAACGAAGCCCCCTTGAAAGCACCGGCCTTAGTCCCTCGCTACCGCCGCCATTGTCGCAACATCCGAATTCTTGAGAGTGCCGCATCAACATTAACCTTCAAACATCCTCTCTCGGGCGGTATCCATCGGGGTTTCACACTAGGCACGCCTGGCACCTTCACTCCACCTTTCTTCACCATCTTGGCGTACACCATCTCTAAGTCGATACAAAGCGCCGATGAAGCTGTAGGTGGACAATGAGGCTCGGAAGACGTCTTCATGAATTACCTTCCTTCGTGCATGCCAAATTGCCCACGGTGAAACAACTAGTCTCACTAGGTTGTCATGGCCCATGGGAAAGACTTCGTTGTCGCCTCGTGGAGCCACCCCCCACAAGACTCATGTTGAGCCCGGGCCGATGAAATCCACAAGCTCGTCGCTCAAGAGCCCGCACACATCTTGACATATTGCATTCCAACAACGAGTGCCTCCACGAATCCTGATGACCACAAATCGTGCAGTTGCTTGTCTGCGCCATAATTCTATGGTGACGGACATCTCCAGTTGGTATAGATTGCTTTGCCAACCTCCACAAAAACATGCGTACCTTAGCCCGGTACCTTAATTGACCACAACTCTTTCCATTCTTTTTGTCTGCGCAACGATGTCCGAAAGTGCCCCAAGTTGTGTTCGATCCAGTCCGACCTTCGCTCACGATTGGAAATCAACATCCGGTAGGCCGATCTGACAGAGAACATCCCAGTCTTTTCATAGTGCCAGCCCAGAAGTCCTCCTGCCACCGGTATGACAAGGGGATGCTCTTGATCAATTCAACATCCATCGGTAGAAAGTGTGCTTCCAACGCCTATAAATTCCTCGTGAGCGTCATAGGGTTAACTCACTCACCAAAACTAGCGAATCAGCCCTGCCATTGCAGATCGGTCACAAAAGACCATCTCGCGGTAGCTAGTTCATCTGCCACACCTCTGTATTTTCTCCCGTCCTCCTTGCTTAAGTACCTCCTTGCCATCCATCCTTTGCCGCGCCCGGGTCTCGACGGGGGCGGACCCAATTCCGCTTCCAAAAATTCTATGTTCGGAAATAGGCGGCCTTGATGACCCTTGCACTCGGCGAGTCGATCTGTAGGATTAAGCCAAGCTGTCGTGCCAATAACGCCAGGTTAAAAATTTCTATTTCCCTGAAACCCAAACAGCCCATGCATTTAGGCTTAGTCGTCTCCTCCCATGCCACCTAGCATTTGCGCCTTTTACCCTCCTTGCTACCCCACCGAAACTCCTAACAAATCATCAATGTGCCGACATAGTCCTCGTGGCGCCTAAAGGATGACATTGAGAACATTGGCACGCCTTGTCCCACCTCTTTAATCAAAACCTCCTTGTCGCCTACCGATAGAGTTTGTTCCAACCGACCTTGAACCCGCTTCCACACTCGGCCCTTTAGATACTCGAAAGCACCATTTGTCGATGCACCAACATCCGACGCCATGCCCAAGTATTTTTATTTGAGAGGTTCATTGTGGACTGAAGGGAGTCCATGATCTCCCCACGCAAGCTACTGCTCACACCTTTAGCAAAGTGTATAGACGATTTATCCATATTAATCCACCGACCGGAGGCTTGGCAATAAATGTTTAGCACCTCCTTCACCTCATCGATCCGCACTCTCCCTGTTTGCCTGAAAGAAAAGCAGGTTGTCATCTACAAATAAAAGGTGGCTGGCCATCAGAGCCGAGGCAGCCACCGTAATTCCTTTGAGGTTCGATGACCGAATTCTTGAGTTCAAGAGGCATGAAAGGCCCTCTGGCGCTAATAAGAACAAATAGGGTGAATAGCATCCCCTGGCGGATCCCTCTAGTTGGTGTAAAACACTCTGCCACACACCATTGAATAAGACTGAGAAAGAAACCGAGGTTACCAGTCTCATAATTGTATCAACCCACAGACGATGGAAGCCTAGCTGGATCGTAATAGCTTCCAAGTATCCCCATTCTACCCTGTCGTAGGCCTTCCTCATATCTAGCTTAAGAGCGCAAAAACGGCTCCCCCGAGCTCTTTTCCTCTTCATAAAGTGCATACACTTTCGTAGGCTTTTGTGATAATGTTGTCTATGATCATAAGTCCCGCACAAAGGCCGATTGTTCCTCCGAGATAATTTCGAGTAAAATTTCCTTCGACTTGTTGGCCATCACCTTGGATGCAATTTTATAAACAACATTGCACGCAGACTTATCGGCTGAGTTGGCCAAGCTCCTCTGCACTATCCGTCTTTGGTATAAGCACAATACATGTGCTATTGATAACCGACGGATCATCCTCTCCCCCGCAAAACCCTAAGCACGATTTGTCGTTACCTCATCCCCGCATATGTCCCAATGGCGTTGGAAAAAAATGCTTATTGGCATGCCATCCGGTCCCTGCTTTGGTCGGAAAACATTTGGAAGAGAGCCCTTTTAACTTCCTCCTTCTCAAAAGGCACTAAGAGGCCCTCGATAAGGACACGCCTTACGAGGAACTAGGGTTTATGGCTCTAGACTTGATCTCTGCGGAACTCAAGTTTCGATCTTGATCGAATTAGGGTTTCGGGGGGTAACCACGCCTTCTTTTTTATAGCCCCATAGGATGAATCTCGGCCCTTGGATCAAACCGACTTGATTGGACGGACTAGATATACTCCATAGGTCGGTTGTAGGAAGGTTCTAGAAAGCCGGACACGTGGCTCCACCAAGGGGTGCCGCGCGCAACCCTCAGTGCCGCTTGGGCCCCACCTATCGGCCAGTGGGCCACGGCCTTCACGAGGTGTCGTCTCTTCTCATTTGGACCCCGAAATTATACTAATCGCCCTAATTTGGTTCTTTTCTTCGGTGTCTTGATTTATCCTCTTTTCTCTCTCTCGATTTTAAGGGGTTTTTCGAGTTCACCAGAAAAGCCGAAAGTGTATGCAAAACTTGTAGAAATTGTTAGTATAAACCCTATCTTTTATTTGTTCTTGTCCTCAAATGTTCTATTATTTCATGGTAAAAAGTGGACAATAACTACCATCAATAGAGGCGAAAATGACGGATCACCATTCGGCCTATCCTCAATACTTTTCGTTCTATCATGAAGGATACCTTTGGTCTATTTGTTGACAAGCATTTTGAAGAGACTTCGGGGACCAATTCATGGGCCTCACTATTTCAACACTAAGGAACAAGGGAAGATCGGTGGAGATATTGGAGCTGGAGGATCGAGGAGAGACCAACAAAGAAGACACAATGCCTCCTAATCCTAGCGGCCACGGCCGAATCCTACGAATTATAGACAATTCATGTTTGGCGGGGAATGTGCCGGGGCTGACTTATAAAATTTCTCCTATGAATAACGGGTTGCAAAAAGCATGTTTAGGGAAGGCTACGGTGAGTTCACCGACTACGACTCTCTCAATGCTTTACCTAACTATGGATACAAGAGTCTTTGCCCAGGTCGGTTGCCGGAGGACCAGCTCAAGGGTCTTCGGATCCGATCGACCTCCTCATGCACGATGGCCGATATGATGCGTAATCAATTCGGTTTGAAGCCTAAAGGATAGTCATATGCCAACAAGTCTCAATATCCCGAGTGGTACAACAGGTAGCTCTTCCACCAAGGGTGAAGCCTCCCTCTTGAATTCACCAAGTTCTGCGGTCGGGATGATACCAACACTATTGAGCATATCGGTCGATTCTTGATTCAAATAGGAGAACCCGGGAATAGATGAGGCTTAGAGAATTAGATATTTCCCTCTCTTACAGGCCGAGTTTCATGTGGTTCTCATCCTTCTTTGGCTAACTCCATTGGTACACAGGCGAGCTTGAGCGAAGTTTCATTCATACTTCTTCACAAGCACCAATGAAAAGAAAATGGTAGATCTTATGAGCTTGAGGTAGAGGACAAATGAGACTCCACAAGAGTTCCTTTGGAGGTTCAGGGAGACCAAGAACTTGTGCTACTCTCAAATATTCCGGATGATCATCTTCCGGGGATGGTCATAGCGGGCATGTGTTGGTATTAATTATATGCACACAATAAAGATAAAAATATCCGCAAGCGCACGAGATAGGAATACGTTGTAGCACTTCACCAAAGATAAACTCCCGGTTTTAATATCGAACCCAAAGGCACAAGAGGTGAATATAACTAAGATCTAACTTAACCCAAACTTCACAATCAAGGTACTTAAGAAACTAGCAGATAAAGGAGATTCCTCAAGTGGGATCTAATCCAAACACTCATAAGCGTTGTTTCATATTGTTCTATCTAGAATGCTAATTCTTAATAGGGTAAGACAAAATTACTCTACTAAGAACAGACAATGTCTAACGTTTCTTCTTGGTGGGAAGTGGGCTACAGAGGATTCAATAAAGCTATAAAGTCACCTTTATGATACTACCACCGATTCCCTACCAAGCAAGTGTCATTCACAAATAACCCTAGTCTAAGCACCACGCTCACACTAGAAATTACTCCATTAATCAAGAAATCACCAAGATTAAAGTACTCAAAAGAGAGTTGCAAACAAGGAGAACAAGATAATCCAATGCTTACTTTAATAAGAAGTTGACTCACTGAGAGAATCTCGGGAGCAAGTTCCTCTCGTGAAGAACTTGATCCCGCGAGATACACCGAGAAGATCCGACAAAGCCGTAGCTCCTCTAATCTACTCATTACTAGATCTAATCTATTTCTAATCATAGACTAATTCTAAGAATTAGTCTAATCTTGATTGCTAATCATATCCTTGATAGCTAATTGGAATTGCTCTATGGCTCTGACATGAGGATAATGACTTCGGGTTTCGGGGTAGCCCCCCTTCTTTATAGCCCCGAGGGATGGATGTGAGCCGTTGGATCAAACCGACTTTAATGGACGGTTGGATTGAATTCTAGGGTTCCCATAGGTCGGTGGTGGAAGGTTCCGAAGCTGGGCTTGTAGGCCCACGACCAGTGCCGCCCCTACCGCACTGGTGACCAATGGGTCCCACCTTTGCGAGTTGTCTTCTCTTCTCAATTACACCCCGGAATTTACTCCAATCGCCCCCGATTTGGTCCTTTTCTTCGTGTCTCTATTTTAGCTCTTTTTTTAGCTCTTTCTCCTGCTTTTCCTGAGTTCACCTGGCACATTGAAGGTCCTAATGGCTAGAGGGGGTGAATAGCCTATTAAAAATTCTACAAACAACACTAAGCAAGACGGTTAGTAAAAAAGACGGCGTAGCACAAATGCAAATGCTTCAAGCTAGTTACGCAAGCCTCCTAGCAATTCTAGCAATTCTAAAATCTCTAATCACAAGCAAAGGCTAGGTTGCTAGGTTACTCCTAGGTGGACAAGAAATTCTAACTAACTCTACCACTAGGAGCTAACAAGGCTAAGCTAACTACTCAACTAAGCACCCTAACAAGTATACTACCAAGGTAATGCGAAGGAGTGCTAGAATACAATACCACCGTTGTCGAGTAGAGGTTGTGACCAATCACCGTGTACAATACCACCGTTGCTCTTGGAGATGTAGTTCTTCTTCACAAACTTTCCCAATCTCCTCACAAATAGAGCCATTTGCTCATCCACTTCCCTTCTACTTGTAGAAGTGCCATCCTCTTCATCACTTGATTCTTCCTTCTTCTTCTTGCCCTTGGATGATGAGCTAGCCTTGAGTGCCAAGCTCTTCTTGTCCTCTTTCTTCTCTTCATCCTTGACCTTCTTGTTTGCCTTGTTGATGAGTTCTTGCTTCTTCTTGTCATCTCTATAGGAGTCATCGGTCATGACTTCATCAAGCAATTGGTTGGGAGTCAAATCCTTCAAATTTGACCTCACTAGCACGGTGATGAACATCCCAAACCGCTCGGGCAAACATGTCAAGAACTTCATGTTGAAGGTCTTGTCCTTGATCTCTTCACCAAGAGAGTTGAGATCATTCACCAACACTTGCATGCGGTGAAACATCTCCGGCACGGTCTCATCATCTTCCATCTTGAAGCTATTGAATTGCTCAAGCTTGATATAAGCTTTGGCTTGCTTGACCCCTTCGGTACCTTCATAGCATTCTTCAAGCTTCTTCCATATATCATGAGCAATGGTGAGATTCTTGACTTGCTCAAAGACTCGATCATTGAATGCCTCATGGAAAGCACTCACGGCCACATCATTGGCATATAGTTTCTTTTCTTCGACGGTGGTTGGCTCATTGGGTTTTGCAACCTCAAACTTGTTCTCCGTGACAACC
Organism: Hyparrhenia diplandra; assembly: GCA_015847255.1. Classification (NCBI taxonomy): domain Eukaryota; kingdom Viridiplantae; phylum Streptophyta; class Magnoliopsida; order Poales; family Poaceae; genus Hyparrhenia; species Hyparrhenia diplandra. Next base: position 108,954 of record JADLZK010012302.1, on the reverse strand, counting down.
CACACTTCTCTATTGATTGACATGAGGTGTGCGGTCATCTTCACCTTCCAATAGGCAAAGTTGGTGCCATCGAAAGGTGGCGCCTTCTTGGTGTTGTTGACATGAAAAGTCGTTGCCATTTTAACACCGTAGGATGTTAAGCCACTCAAATAACGGTGCCTAGCTTTGATACCACTTGTAAGGACCTAATGGCTAGAGGGGGGGTGAATAGCCTATTAAAAATTCTACAAATAACACTAAGCAAGGCGGTTAGTAAAAAAAGACGGCGTAGCACAAATGCAAATGCTTCAAGCTAGTTACGCAAGCCTCCTAGCAATTCTAGCAATTCTAAAATCTCTAATCACAAGCAAAGGCTATGTTGCTAGGTTACTCCTAGGTGGACAAGAAATTCTAACTAACTCTACCACTAGGAGCTAACAAGGCTAAGCTAACTACTCAACTAAGCACCCTAACAAGTATACTACCAAGGTAATGCGAAGGAGTGCTAGAATACAATACCACCGTTGTCGAGTAGAGGTTGTGGCCAATCACCGTGTACAAGAAATCTCCAACGAGCAAGAACAAATGACACGATGATTTTTTTTCACCGAGGTTCACGTGCTTGCTGGCACACGCTAAGTCCCCGTTGTGGCGACACACTCACTTGACGTGTGCTAAGCAATGGCGGTGCCAAAACCCCTATGGGCGCTCAAGCAAACGATCACAAGAGAGGGTCCAACAAGCCACGAGCAATCCACTAGTGCTCCTTTTTCGCGAATCTCCCGCGGGGTAAGGAACGACCCCTCACAATCACCACGTGTGGCCTCAAACACGCTCCACTTGAGCTCAACACCGCCTCTTGCTCCAAGCCGCTAGGGAACCAGGGCAAATTCCCAAGAAAATAAGAATCCCGCGGCTTCTCCAAGGATGAAGTGCCTCTAGATGCAACCGATGATGCAATGCACTTCTATCACTCTCAATCTCACCAAGAATCCGAGTTAGTGGTGAAGAGATGAGTGGAGAGGAGTATCAAATGCTCACTAGCAAGTTGGAAGCTTCAAATGTGCAAGAGAGGGACTATGAAACCGGGCAAACCCATATATATAGCCTCCTCCACGAGATAGAGCCGTTGGCTTCAAATTGGGCTCTTTTTCGGGCTGACGGACGCACCGCCCGGAACCACCCGCCAGTCCTGGCCGCGGGTCGGTCGGTGCCTCGGTCACTACCGACAAGCACTCGGGCCCACTTACTAGGCAGCGACTTCATGCGTCCGTCGGGGGTCGGGCCGACCACCGGAAGCATCCGGTGCAGGTGGTCCGCCTCAGCGTCCCGGCAAAAAACGCTGCTGCAGGGCTTTACGCGAGCGCTTAGCGACGGACGCTCGACCGAGGCGTCCCTCCGCACCGGCGTCGCGTCCGGTCACCCCCCGAGACGGCAAATCTTCATCTTTTTTCTTTGCTCTTTGCTTCAATCTTGCTTAAGCTTCTTGCCATGGGTTGCCAACACGTCCCAAGATGACCACGTTATCACCAATGTTAGCACGCCGAGATGTTAGGCAAGATCGAAGTTAGTGCTCTCATGTCCTAAATGCAATATGCAAGTCAATTGGACCTAGAAGCACTTCACCAAAGGATTGTCGCGGCATTCCCTCTTGATAGTCGGCTATCTATCCTATAATGTGATCACACGCTCTATCGTGTCTTGATCACCGAAAGGAAAACCCTATCAAGTATACCTTTACCTTGATCTCCCAAGGGTTCCTCTCAAGCCCGATCACCGAGCTTGACGATCCATCAAGTCCACCGACATTGTCCATGTTCATGATCATCATGCTCCTTGTCATCAACCTAAGCCTATCTCAAGTCACGCACTTAGAGCAAATGATTAGTCCACAAGCGTGTCATCAATTTCCAAAACCAAACATGAGATTTCACCTACAAAATTGAGTGTGCACCAAAACTCGTGGAAATCATTAGTAATAATAATATTTTAATAACATTTATTTTAATAACATTTATCCCATTTTGATAGCTTTCCATATATATAAAGTGGTCAATAACTACCGTCAACAACATGCACCGAATGTGAGGGAGAAGTCGTTCGGTATGGAGTTCGATGACCTTGGAGAGCTATCACAATGCCTGTTATAGCATAATATTAATAGTCAACTAAATATGAAATAAGGGCTTGAATAAATATCATCATAGTTTAGGGACCGGACTAACAGAATTCCACGAGTTTTGATGATATATTTAAAGGGATTAAATAGGAAAAGCCTAGAGTTTGCAAAGTATATGAAGCATAAACATGTTCTAAACATATTCCAAGATGGCACCATTGCAAAGATCTTGTCGAGACGATCGAAACTAATATATTGTTTGTTATATTCACAGTCCAGAATCGAAAGATATTAGGCTGCGAGGCGAGTTCACTAAAGTGACCATAACTTCCTCATCCGGACTCCGTTTCCGAAGAAACCACCCCTCTCTGGAAAGCTATCGACGAGATCCACACCCACGGAGGTTGGGGCCCAAAATCCCAAGTTGGGGTGCGGCCGCCCGGCACTCAAGCTCACTTTCGGGGCCCAGCCGTGGGTCGGTTATGAACCGCCATTGAGATGAGATCTACACCGCTCCCCAAGGTCGCTTTGATCCAAGGGCCATGGTGCATTCTCCGGGGCTATATAACAAGACCCCCTGACCCCTGGATGAAACCCTAATTCATTCCATTCATATCTTTTTGATCTGTTGATCATCGAGGTGTCCCAATGTGAGGACAACCTCTCCACTAGAGAATTAGGGCTAGACTCTCCAATGTAGTAGATTAGCAACTAGAGAGTTTGGGAGAGCGGAGCTGTGCTCCAGTTCTGGAGAAGTCTTCAGAGTTTGGTATGCCTTGTACTCGTTCGTTGTAAGACTTATGATTTATATATTTATCTTCTCTATTCACTTTCATGTCTTCTATATAATTGGTAAGCATAGTTGTTATGCCTTTGCATGGGATCTTCGCTCTCATCGAGTGCTCTAGTTATAGACATAATTAGAGTAGTAATTAATAATGTAGACATGGTCTCTACACTATAGGTTACATGAGATTGCACCCAATCCCATGGATAGTTTGTGGTACCCCTAGGTGTTGATGTACCACGATGGCCGGCGTATTCCACCACGTTGATTGGTGTTTGTAGGACCTTGTCGAGCTTCCTAACCCCCTTCTCATCCCTTTACGTGGCTAGTGTTACGATGTCGCAAAGTGTTATAGTATGATTGCTATCATAAAACCTAAGTAATAGAGAAGTACATAGGAACCTTGATCTCTCCCCTTGTCCTCTCAACTTGCTACTACACATTTATCATAGGCATTATCTTATATGTGATATTATTCATAATTCTTATCATTTATCATTTATCATTTACCCCCTCGACTTTAGTCTAGTGGTTTGTTAAGTTAGTAGAAGCATGATTGTGAGTTAATAGAATTCTTTAGCCAAAGCTTCCCTTGTGCATACGATACTCTAGAATACTCTCCTAGGGAAAAGCTACAATGGTATTTTGTGAGCTTGCGGAATCTTTCATATTCTTTTAGCACTTAATAAATACCAAATGACACCTAAAGTTTACTAGCAAGATAAAAGTGGATGAACAATCGTTCCTAGCCGGTATGGTCGGCTTTGGTATGAATATGGTTTCGTTCAATGATCCCAAAGGGAAGGGAAAGTTGAAAGTTTTGTCTTCCGAGAAAGCTAAAGAAACCGGATCCGTTGACCCTAATCGGCAAATGTCCAACGAAGAGTTTCGAAAGTTCGGTTTCGTAATAGCCAAACGTAAAAGGGTGAAACTTCAAGGCCCAAAGCTAGAATCACTTCCCGAATTCTCTTGAATAAATGGTAGAGGGGAAGAGAAGGAGCGTTACCGGCCACGAGAGATTTGTTGAAGAACGCAAGAGGTATGAAGAGGAGATGTATCTTAGAGAATAGGAAGAGTATATGAAAGAACAACAACAGTCTCATTAGGGTTGCTTTTTCTTCTTGGACATTCTTTGGAATGAAGGCTTAAAGCTACCGGCCGAGAACAATCTTGTCCCGAATGTAGTGACCAGTATTTTGAATACTGAGATAGGCTAGAGCCAACCGCCCCCGCCCACGAAAATGCTTGGAATTCAAAGATCTAGAGGGCGATCGGCGTTTAAAAATTCAAGTTTTAGACAATCGGCAAGGGAAGAGATATGCCGATGAAGACCGGGAAGAGTATGATGGCTATGAAGAAGAACTTGCCCAAGATATGTGTGGCAAAAGGGTCAATGGTGCCCTCTAGGCCTAAGTAAGAGTCGAGAAAAGAAGAGTGCAACGCTTGAGGAACAAGGAGCTTAAACAAGCAACATGCCATGACACTTTTGACTTGCACATCTATGCCATTGTGGACTTATTATGAACTAACACCGTCTAACCGAAATTTTGTAAGAAGACAATTTTGCCCTTGGTTGTGTGTACTTGTGATGGCCGTGGTATGCTTGCCTGTTTAGGCCTCTTCTTTGAGAAAGGGAGAAATCCCCTAAAATCATTTATTTGCTCAAATAAAATTATAAAAATTGTATATGCATGCTAGAAAATCTGAAAATTACTTTAAAAAAAAGACATTGCAATTATTTTAAAAAAAGGAAGAGTGGAACATGACCACCATGTCTTCACGCATCACAACTTCAACATTTGATCTAACGTCGACGACGCCGTCGTCCGATCGTTTCCGACAGCGGCCGGCGGCTCGGAACAACGGCCTAGGTAGCTAGAAGTCATCGTCCCCGATTGGGCTTGGGCGAGGTGATCGATGGCGGTGTAGGCGGAGCTTCTCCCGAACGACGGCGGCGCGGGACCCGCCCGCCGAAGGGCGATGAAGGACGGCGGCGAGGCGTCTTTGCGGTGCTTGTACCTTCGCCACGCGCCCGGTACGCGGCAACGCCCGCCAGTGCGCCACCCACTCCGTCGTGCTCTCACGATGCGCCCGACAACTTCTTGCGCTTCATCCACCACTCACGCCTCGGCGTGTGCATGGCTTTGCTTCTTGGGCGTGGTCGCGTTCGAGAACACCTTGATGTTGTCGATGAGCATGGTGGCGGGGACGAGCCGCGGTGATGGTGATGATGTTGAACCGCGATCTCCGCCACTCTGGTGCTCTCGGGTTGCGAACGTGCTGGCGCGTCATCAGGCACCAGAATGATGGGCAGCAGCATCCGCTCCACGCGGCTCGGGTTCGCCACCCGGCATCCGCCGTCCACGCAGTAGGCCATCTTATAGCTGTTGCCGCCGCCGCCTTAACGACACGATACCCGCGAACTGCGCGTTCGGGCGGCGAGCCTGTCACCGTTGCCGCGATCGTGGCGGGGTGAGAGATCGCCCCGTAGTAGAGCGGCGCCGCGCGACCACCGCGCTACTGCGCGCGCACCCACCGGCCACCGCCTGGAGGCCTTGCTCTTTCAGGCACTTGCTGGCTCGCTGGGCGCCAGCGGTACCGGCAGCGCCCAGCGGCTGAGGCGCCGGCGGGTACCAGGCACTTCGGTGGAGGTAGCCGCTGCGGCCTGGCGCCGCCGGCGCCCTGGACGCGCGGCGGGCGGGCCTGGCGACGGCCCGCGTAGCCCCTGGCGCGGCCCTTCGCGGCGCCTTGGTGCGGCCTCCCGGCGGCGCAGGCCTAAATGGCGCCCCTCGAGATCCGGCGAGAGGAGGATGGCTTCGGCGGCGCGGAAAGCGGCTGCCGGGCGCTCCCGGAGCTAGGGTTCGGGGACGGACAGGAAGGAGCGCGGGCATCGGCCTCCACTCAGTCCGGTGACGTGTTCGGCGGGGAGGAGAATAGGCGTGTCAGGTCGGGGGCAAAGTTGTCTTCCTTATGCGTGGGACCCACCTGTCGAGGGCTGTGAAATGGGTTAGCTTCTCACGGGGAACGGAATAACATAGAGGTGCAAGTCAAAAAGTGTCATGGCCCATTGTAAAACACATGGACTCCACGTCCTAGAAGGGAAAGGAGAAGGAGGAATCCTAATCCTAGTCCGTTTGTATGTGGGCTCTTCTGAAACTCTTAGGCCTTGGCGGGACTATATATACGTGGGAGCTCTATATTGTAATTACCAATATTTCGGATGAATAAAGAATAGTCTCCCTATCTTGTGTCTACTTGTTCTATTTTTTTTTCATCTACTACGTGATCATGAGGTCCTAACCGGCGACATGTTTCACAACACGTTATCGCAGCCGCGATAAGCTCTTCGGGCCGACATCGTCGTTGAAGCCGCCGCCGATCTTCGCATTGCCGCCGTCTTGACGCCCGACGCAACTACGCCGACGACGTCGACATCTCCGATGTTGTTAGCGAACGGATCTGCTACCTCTACCGCTACTAATGCGCCTTTGCATCGACTCATCGTCACGCCGGCAGTCCCCCCACGGCCTAGCCGAATCTGTCATACGTGATAGGCTTCGCTTCTTCTCAAATTCAAGAATCAAAGGTATGAACGAACCGCAGCTTGCACATTGCGTTGTATTATGCTTCGAGTTGGGCAATTTTTTTCCCCTCTATCCTAATGAACGGATACACAAAAGTTTGTACATGAAGTACATATATTTTTTGTGTAGTAGCATCTGAGTAATCATATCTAGGGTTATATATTAAAAACAAAGAGAGAGAGGATAGAACCATGGCAATGAAAGTCTCGTGCCATCGGGGCCACTGAACGTGGCGGGGCGCACCTAGTCCTTAGCCGGACGACGATCGTTGCACAAAGTGCTCAAGCTCGTAGCTTGTTATTGCGGCGGTTGTAGGGAAGCGAGCACGCATGCGTATTTGTAAAAGGCAACGAAGATAACGCGCCCACCGGATACAAACATTGAATAAAAAAAAATTATTTGACACGATCGGGCATTAGCATGTTTGTGGCTTTGCTGTGATCGGTAACCAACGACAAATTAAATACCGTCAACACAACACCAAAACAACCTAGAAATAGGAATTTCAACTAACATATTCCAAAGTTTTGGTGTTTATTTGGACTTGCAGTACAAACTCATGGATGATCACTTTGGGCCAAAAAAGACAAAGAAAAAAAGAAATAAAATCAACAAATAGAAAAAGGCCCAAAGGAGCAAATGGCAAGCCCAAAATGTAAAATCGCAACAAAACGTCGAAACCAGGCCGGGCCAAGTCCACCTTACAACTTTTGAGCAAGGAAGCCCGAGCTGCTTTTAGCCGGGCCAAAGCCGGCCACGGGTCTTGTAAGCACCACCTGCGGCCGCACCTGCCTCGCCGAGGCGGTTCGAGCCCAGCCGAGGCGGTTTGTTTCCTTCCAAAAAGGTGAAACCGACGTGGGATGGTCGGTTTGGCATACATGGAAGGTTTTCCTAGGTCGGTTTGGGTGTTTTTTTAGCACTTAGGTCCCTCCCCTTGTGTATAAATAGACCCCTCTCTCCCTCTCAAAAAGCAATAAAAATTCAAAGGAGAAACCAGTCCACTTGTGCAAGAGAGTAGAATTAGATCTTCTTCTTCTTCTACTTCTTCTATTCTATCTCCCAATTCTAGAGAGTGAGAGGGAAAGGCTAGAAAGAAGCTTGATTCTTTCTACCGAGTTCTTGGTTAAGCCCCTCGGTGTTCCGCTGTTCCTAGGAGGACGGAGTCTTGGGACTTGTCGGTACCCGCCTTACTTTGTACCTCTGCAAGCTACTTACACTTTGGTAAGCGCCTTTGTGATTATCTTGCTTCGACTATTTAATTTCCATCGTATATTTCTCGGCTTTTGTAGACTTGCGGGATTGGTAGATCGTTTTACGTTAGTTCTTGGTGGAGGAACTCTTTTGACCGGGAACCTTGGCCAACATCAAGAATTGTGACCAATAGTGCAAGCGTGGTGTTTGGACTAGCGTTCACCTACCTTTTGTGGCACATCCCCGGTTGAGGGGTAGGCGGCTTGGTCGTGACAAGCCTTGTCCGGCCCCTTGAAATCCCCACGTTCGGGTGTGGCGCGTGCTAATTGCGGACTCTATCCATTTGGGAGCGGGGCGGTGCCCGGCGAGTAGACAACGGACTATAGGAATCACCGCACTGGAAAACTTAGCCTATAGATACCTCGCTACTCTTAGAAAACAAACCCTTGCCTTAGGTTGACATAGACCGTAGAAAAGCCCGGTTGCTTGACCGTCCCCTGTGAAAAATACGATACCACCGCTACCACGGGTGAAGTGCTACAACGGTATTTCCGTCGCGCTTACTTGATTTCTCTCGTGCGCGTAGAAACACCAACAAGCATTTAAAGCGCCGTTCTTGCGAACGGTTGTCGTAGTTATATATCGAGCCGAGTCAACCTACGTGGATCGGTAGTATCCTTTAAACAAAAATACCAAAAAGAGTTCACATTACCCATGGAGCAACCCACTATTCAAATCTGTCTCGGCGCCAAGGGCGAGCTCGTAGAACCACGCCAATCTGCGAAGCCAATCACAGACTTCCGAATATGAGCTCGCCCGGGCTTTATAGCCATGGTTCAAGGCCCGAGCCTTTTCGGGCTCGGAATATGAAAACCCCTATCATCACTTTTTTTCGAGTTTGAGCAGCTTCGTGGGTCGCCGACAATTGCGCGGCATGACACATGACACGTTGAGGTGGAAGTTGTTTCCGTTCTCTCTTACTGAGAGGGCGACTCAATGGTACGCCCATAACGTAGGGTTGGTAAACGAGAATGGGAAGAATGCGAAGCGGTTCTCAATAGCGTTCTACCCGATATCCGTAATCGCCCCCTGCGACAAGAGATACTCAACTTCCGACAAATAGAGGGTGAAACCTTAGGTGCGGCCTCGGGACCGGGGTTTACCACGCTTACACGATCGACCCGCACTGGCCATACCAAACCACGTGCTTTTACAAAGATTTTTGGCTAGGATTGGACGGGGCGGCGCCTGCCGCTTGATTTAGGCGCCGAGGGTCATTTTCACATAAAACCACGAAAATGAAGGAGAAGCTCTCCTAAACCGTATTCTTGAGAATACCCCTCCGCTAGAACCCATCCGAGTAGAACCCAAGCGAAAAACCAGAGGAAGTCTCTTCGGCGAAAGCGAACCTCGCAAACCCATAGAGAGACCCTCGCCTGAACGAACACAAGGAGACCGCATGCACGGATCTCCGTTCTTCGAGGTTGACCTTATTGATCAATTCGGTGACACCTCGAAGTACGAACAATGGAAGAAACCACTGGCCCCCGGCCCAGCCCCGAACAGCCCCGGATAAAACCTTCCTCCGTGAGTCTATTAAGGAGCTAACGACCATAATGAGCACGGAATGGTTGCAAGAGGAAGGACCTTCTTTCAAAGAAATTCGGATAAGTGGCCCCTCTACATCAATCCATTGCAAATATCGAGGAACCCGGGTGGAAGTCATGTACGTATAACCCTACTTTGTGGGGATAAACATAATGTCTCAAACCTTTGCACAAGCTTTGTGTCGTGGAAGCCATTAGGACCCCCACAAAGACGGACCTGCGCATAGCACCTCGTACCACCATTGAAAGCCGTGAGGTTATACATGAACAAATCTTCCCGCACAAGGATGTCAAGTTGTCTCTCGATTTTCACATTTTGATATCAAGACTTTTACATTACGATCGGGCATCCCTTGGAGAAGATTCTTGATCTATCAACATCCGGGATTTAGATGTCAAACTCGGGAAGAAAAAGTTTTCTATCCCGTTACTCGAGCTAAAAACTTCGATAATGTAACCCTTCCTTGAGTACGACAAGCCCGAGGAGGTCATGGGAGTTATGCTATATGAGAACCCAAAAACGTACCTAGAAAAAAGACGCCCAATTCTTCATTGAAGAAGAGGGGCGATTCGAGGAACTCATAGAACTTCCCAAAGAGGAAGAGCTAACTCGGCCTCCGTTGAGCTTAAACCCCTACCCCTAGGCCTACGCTATGTCTTCCTAAACGGCGATTAACAAGCCCCTGTCATCATAAGCGATAAGCTTAGTGACCAGAAACTACCCGACTAATAGCCGTCTTAGAAAAACACTGAGATTGGTCTTCGGATATTCCCTTCAAGATCCGAAAGGGGTAAGCCCGACACTATGCACACATCGCATTCCTATTGACCCCGACAGCATTACCCCATCATGCGAACCCCGTAGGCTCAATAATGCGATGCGTGAAGTCGTGAAGAAGAAGGAAGTTCTCAAGCTTCTTCACGTCGGGATTATTTATCCCGTACCACACAAATGATTGGGTTAGCCCGGTCAAGTGGTCCCTAAAAAGGGAGGAATGACGATGTCGTTGAGAACGCTAAAAACGAACACATTCCACAAAGACAAGTCACGGGGTGGAGAATGTGCATTGATTATAGAAAACTTAACAAGGCAACAAAGAAAGATCACTTCCCGCTGCCCTTTATTGATGAAATGTTGGGCGGTTAGCGAAACATTCTTTCTTTCTCCTTGGCGGGTATTCGCTACCACCGGATCCCGATCCACCACGATGACCGAGCAAGACCACGTTCACATGCCCATACGGAACCTATGCCTACCGTAGAATGTCATTTGGGGCATTGTAATGCACCCGCTTCTTTCGAGAGGTGCATGATGTCTATCTTCTCGGACATGATCGAAGAAATCATGGAGGTCTTCATGGACGATTTCTCCGTCTATGGTAAGACTTTCGAAAAGTCAGTGCAAGAACCTAGGCCGGGTCTTGCAAATGATGCCAAGAAAAGGACCTGGTACTTAATTGGGAAAAGTGCCACTTTTATGGTCCGAGAAGGCATCGTTCTCGAGCACCTCGTGTCCGAGAGGGGGATAGAGGTAGACAAAGCCAAGATAGACGTTATCGAAAAGCTACCACCCCCAGTGAACGTCAAAGGTATCCGTAGTTTCTTAGGCCACGCAGGGTTTTATAGAAGATTTATAAAAGATTTTTCGCAAATCGCTAGACCCCTTACGGCCCTGCTAGCCAAGGATGTACCCTTTGACTTCACAGATGAGTGCTTACACGCTTTCGAAACCCTTAAGAAAGCGCTCATCTCGGCTCCGATCATCCAACCCCCGGATTGGTCGTTGCCATTCGAAATCATGTGCGATGCTAGCGACTACGCTGTTGGTGCGGTCTTAGGCCAAACCAAGGACAAAAAGCAGCATGCCATCGCATATGCTAGCAAAACTCTGACAGGAGCCCAGCTTAATTACGCCACGACAGAAAAAGAGCTCCTAGCAGTAGTTTTTGCTATCGAGAAGTTTCGTTCCTACTTAGTGGGCGCAAAAATAATTGTTTACACAGACCATGCTGCCCTTAAGTACCTTCTTACCAAAAAAGGATGCGAAACCTCGCTTGATTATTTGGATTCTTACGCTCCAAGAATTTGACATCGAAATAAAAGATAAAAAGGAGTAGAAAATACGATTCTTGCAGATCATTTGTCGCGTATGCGGGTAACTAACATGCAGAACTACCAATCAACGACTACCGCTAGCGGCGACATGCTACTCGAGGGTGTCGCACTTCAACCCATGGTACGCAAACATTATGAATTACATGGTTGCGGGCTATGTACCACCCGGGAGAACAAGCGGAAACTCCAAATGGAGAGCGGCGGCACCTATGGGATGACCCATATCCATGCGAGGGTGTGTGTGCGGACGGCTTGCCGAGAAGATGCGTACCAAGGGAGGAAGGAATGCGGATCATCGAAAAATGTCATGCATCTCCCCCTACGCGGACATCCGGGAGTATTCCGCACACAAGCCAAAATTTGGCGGTCGCGGATTCTTCCGGCCGACGATGTACGACGACACGAAAAGAATTCATCGAGAAGATGCTACAACCGCCAAAGACGCAGGGAACATCACAGCTTTCGTGATGCAATGCCCCTACACTACAACCTTCAAATAGAAATATTTGATGTGTGGGGCATTGATTACATGGGGCCATTCCGAAGTCCCATGATTGCGAGTACATCCCGTGGCGGTGGACTACGTGTTAAAGTGGGTAGAGGCACTACCATGCGAGCTGGCGATGGCAAGCACGCCGTAAGATGTTCCATGAAATCATCTTCCCCATTTCGAACGCCACGCATGGTGATCGGTGACGGAGGATCGCATTTCAAGGACAAATCATTCAAGGCATTCTTGAAGGAGCTCGGCACTCCGCACAATATTGTCACCCCTATCATCCGCAAACTAGCGGGCAAGCCAAACCTCCAATAAGCAAATCAAAAACATCCCGCGAGAAGGCGGTCAACGAGATGGGGAAGGGCTGGAAAAACAAGCTACCCAATGCTCTCTCGGGCATATCGGACAGCTTACAAAGCCCCCATCGGCATGTCACCGCACCGGTGGTCTATGGCAAAACCCGCCATTTACCGGTTGAGCCGAACATCGAGCTCATTGGGCCATCAAGAAGTGGAATATGGACGTCCGGACTCATTGGGAAGAACCGCCGAGACAAAATCTCTGCGAACTAGAAGAATGGCGAGAGAAGGCGTACCACGGTGCAAAAGCTCTACAAAGAGCGCACAAAAAGATGGCACGATCGGCGTATCAAGATCAAAAGAATTCACCACGGAGACAAAGTACTCCTATTCAACTCCCGGGTGAAGCTATTCGGCAAAGGGAAGCTGAGAAGCAAATGGAAAGGACCGCATACACCGTCATCAACACATCGCCGCATGGCGCAATCACAATCAAGATGACGCAGTGAGATACAAAAGGTAAACGGTCAACGTCTTAAGCTTTTCTTCGAGCGATGTCGATCTTAACCAAGAGCTCGGCGAATAGATTTATGCTTTGAGAATTAATTTGTGATGATCAGCATATATAAAAAAAGAATATATTTTACAATAATTAAAATTGTTACAACTAAAAAAAAAAGTAATAATAATATATAAGGTAATAATAAAACATAAAAGTTATCTATATATTTTTACTTTGTTTTAAATTAAGTATTTACCTTATTATTTTCTTTTTACTTCACTAAATTTATGCTAGTCATTTGCTACACAAAGGATACATACTTTCTAAATTAATCAAAGCATAAACTATTTTCAAGATTCAATTTGAGGATCAATTAGAGATCGACAAGAAAGGAAACGTTTCGCGCAAGAAACCCCGATTCAAAACTTTTCAGAAAAGGAAACGAATGTGGACGAAAAGCTCGACGGGGGGGACACCCTAGGCGGTGCTTGCCAAGCACACCACGTGCGCCCGCACCACTGGCCGCTTTCCGTTCGAAATTTGGGATTTCACCCATCACCTTCCTCTTTCTCATAACTTTGCAATGGTGAGGTGCTCTCCGCGAGATTTTAACCTGCCAAAATAGAGAGGAGTGTTGTCCTATAAAAATCCACCCTCCTCCTCTCCATTCTTCACACCTCTCCTTCTTGCTCTTCTCCTCCTCTCAAATTCTCTTCCTCTAAGTCAAGAACAACCCAGAAAGGTTCTCTTCCTCCTATGGCTCTAGTACCATTTAATAGAGAGGAAGCCATGACTTTTGCCTCCAAATACTTAGAGAAGAGGGAAACCCCTGTAAAAAGCCTAGCTCTCCTACCTTCTCGACCAAGATTCCTACACCAAAGAAAAGAAAGGTAGACGGCAAGGAGAATGTCCCCATAGAGGAACCAAGAGTTTATGATGAAGAACTATTAGGAATCTCTCCATTACTTCCAAAAAGGCGATTCTTGTTTCCCTTATACCTTAGAGCAATTGCCAAACGGACAATGGAGGAAGAAGGTTCCCAAACCACGAGGTTCGGGGACAGCCAAAAGGATTCTTCGGGATGACTTTGAACCTCAAACAGGTCCTACAATCAAAAGTGTACAAAAGAAGATCACGATCTCTCAAACTTCATCCAAACCCTTAGAGGCGTGTTAGCGAGAGAGGCATAGTGCCAATATCCGCCTTAGGAAGAAGCTAGCACTTGCATGTTAGCATGCACGAGGAGCTCAAGCTCATTGCTAAGGAGATGGGGTAGAGCGCTCGGTGGATCTCATTGACCTTTTCGAGTAGAAGTGCTCTACCTCTTTATCAATAATTAGGCGCACTAGTTTAATTTTCAGTATTTCCCTTCCTATTATTTTTTGTAATTCCTTCAAGTGTGCGCCCAGTTTGAATTATTTATAAAGTTTTATTATTATATTATTGTCTATGTCTCCACTTGTTTTTGTCCTTGTGCAAAAAGAAAATTAAAAATAGGTACAAAAACAAGTGTGGGGAGGCTCACAAGTCAAAGGTACGCAATTTATTTAAAATTAAATTTTGACTTGTGATTTATCTTTAAGTGTTAAAACCTGAACCAAGTTAGCAAAACTCCATCTCTATATCTACCAATTGATACATGGCATGCGTACATTTTATTCCTCGCCGGAATACCAAGCTTTTGTTAAAACAACTACTCATCCCGAAAAACCTGATTCATGTGGGTTGCATACCTCTATCTAGTCTAAGTTGTTGCCAAATATGATATGGTACAAATGGATTTGCTATGACTTCGTCCAGTAAGAGAAACTCAACATCCAGGGAATCTATTCTTTGAAAAAGAAAAATGTCTTGGGCTATGCTAAAAAAAAAATGAGATGAAAAATGGACAAGTGTCCGAGGGGCTTAGTAGAGCCCACATCTCTAAAAAAAAAAAAAAAAAAGAAAAAAAAAAAACGAGATGATTAATGGACAAGTGTCCGAGGGCGAGAAGAGCCCACATCTCTAAAAAAAAAAAGAGAGAAGAAAAAGAAAAGAGAGGAAATAAAAGACAAAAGTCTAGGGCGCAGCGGCGAGCCCACCTCTCCAAAAAAAAAAAAATTATAGCAATAAAGCCCATGCTTTCTCGAAAAATAAAATTTTATCTAAATAAAACCCCGGATAAAAAGTTGATCAAAAAGGATGAATGATAAGCACCTCTCATTATAACCATTCTATCCATCAACCACCCAAGGCTTGGAGAAAAGCTAGGAAGCCCCACTACGATGAAAGGTAATAAAGGCCGGAAAAATGCTCACAAGGCGGGTAAGGCTTGGAATAACATGTATGCAAGCTTACATCTTGGAGATTGAACTACTTTAGTCCCCATTGCCTTCACTCAAGGACGAGTAAAGGGGCTAAGTGTGGGGAGTTTGTTGACGGTAACCAACGACAAATTAAATACCGTCAACACAACACCAAAACAACCTAGAAATAGGAATTTCAACTAACATATTCCAAAGTTTTGGTGTTTATTTGGACTTGCGTGTACAAACTCATGGATGATCACTTTGGGCCAAAAAGACAAAGAAAAAAGAAATAAAATCAACAAATAGAAAAAAGGCCCAAAGGAGCAAATGGCAAGCCCAAAAGCAAATCGCAACAAAACGTCGAAAACCAGTGGGCCAAGTCCACCTTACAACTTTTGAGCAAGGAAGCCCAGCTTGCCGGGGTCTGGCCAAAGCCCGTGGCGGGTAGGTCTTGTAGCGCCACACCAGTGCGGCCGCACCTGGCCGAGGCGGTTCGAGCCCAGCCGGGGGCGGCGGTTTGTTTCCTTCCAAAGCGGGTGAAACCGACGTGGGATGGTCGGTTTGGCATACATGGAAGGTTTTCCTAGGTCGGTTTGGGTGTTTTTTAGCACTTAGGTCCCTCCCCTTGTGTATAAATAGACCCCCTCTCTCCCTCTCAAAAAGCAATAAAAATTCAAAGGAGAAACCAGTCCACTTGTGCAAGAGAGTAGAATTAGATCTTCTTCTTCTTCTACTTCTTCTATTCTATCTCCCAATTCTAGAGAGTGAGAGAGGGAAAGGCTAGAAAGAAGCTTGATTCTTTCTACTACGGGAGTTGCCGGGTTCGCCTCTCGGTGTTCCTTGCGGTTCCTAGGAGGGGCCAGTCTTGGGACTTGTCGGGTACACTTAGGCTTGTACCTCCTCCGCAAGCTACTTACACTTTGGTAAGCGATCTTGTGATTATCTTGCGACTATTTAATTTCCATCGTATATTTCTCGGTCATTTTGTAGACTTGCGGGATTGGTAGATCGTTTTTACGTTAGTTCTTGGTGGAGGAACTCTTTGACCGGGGGAACCTTGGCCAACATCAAGAACTGTGACCAATAGTGCAAACGTGGTGTTTGGACTAGCGTTCACCTACCTTTTGTGGCACATCCCACGGTTGAGGGGGTAGGCGGCTTGGTCGTGACAAGCCTTGTCCGTCCCTTGAAATCCCCCCACGTTCGGGTGTGGCGCAGTGCTAATTGCCGGACTCTATCCATTTGGGAGCGGGCCGGTGCCCGAAGTGAGTAGACAAAATGAGACTATAGGAATCACTTGCACGGAAAACTTAGCCTATAGATACCTCGCTACTCTTAGAAAACAAACCCTTGCCTTAGGTTGACATAGACCGGAAAAGCCGGTAGCGCGACCGTCCCTGTGAAAAATACGATACCACGCTTACCACCGGGTGAAGTGCTACAACGGTATTTCCGTGCGGCTTGCGGATTTCTCTGTGATGCGTAAAAAAACACAACACGCCTCCACCCTAATCTCGCCGCCCACGCCACGGTACCGCACGGCAACGACCGCCCAGTCGCCACCCCGCTCCGTCGTGCTCTCACGACCGCCCGACAACTTCTTTGCGCTTCATTCACCACCCACGCCTGCTGCGGTGCATGGCCTCGCCGACGTGGTCGCGTTCGAGAACACCTTGATGTTGTCGATGAGCATGGTGACCGGTGACCAGGCCGCCCGATGATGGTGATGATGTTGGTACCACGATCTCCACCACTCGCCGTGCTCTCCCGTGCCGTCAAGCGTGGCGGCGTCATCAGCACCGAAGATGGGCGCGGCATCCGCTCCGCCTTACGGGTTCGCCACCAAAGATCACCGATCCGCAGTAGGCGGCGCAGACTTGTAGGCCGACAGTCGCCGCCCCGACGAAGCGAAGCACGCGTGCCACGCCCGCCTGCGGCGTTTGGACGGGCGAGCCCGCTGTCACCGCGGCCGGGCGCATCGCGGGGTGGGGACCGCCGTGCAGTGGCGCCGCGCCAGCCACCGCATCGCTCTTCGCCCACCGCCGCCGCCGGAGGCACCGCTCTTCAGCACTTGCCGCTCGGCCGGGCGCCGAAAGCGGTACCAGGACGCGCCCTGGCGAGGCGCCGAGGTACTGAGCACTGGTGGAGGTGGCGGCTGCGGCTGCCTCGCGCGCCCTGACTCGCGTGGCGGCTGGGCGCGGCTCCGCCGCGCCGCCCGGGCCCTGCCCCGGCACGCTGCACCCTGGCGCGGCCCTCCACGGCGAGCGCCAAACCTAGGCGGCGCCCTCAGTCCGGCGAGGAGGATGGATGGCTTTGGCGGCCCGGAGCGAGTGCCGGCGGGCTCGGAGCTGGGGTTCGGGGACGGACGGGGAGGAGGCGGAGCATCGCCTCCACCTCCCGGTCGAGCGTGTTCGCGCGGGAGAGAATAGGCGTGTCCGGTCAGGGCAAAGTTGTCTTCCTTATCAGTGGGACCCACCTCGTCGGGGCTGTGAAATCGTTAACTTCTCACGGCAGGGAACGGAATAACATAGAGGTGCAAGTCAAAAAAGTGTCATGACTGTTGTAAAACACATGGACTCTGTCCTAGAAGGAAAGGAGAAGGAGGAATCCTAATCCTAGTCCGTTTGTATGTGGGCTCTTACCGAAACTCTTAGGCCTTGGCAGGACTATATATACGTGGGAGCTCTATGTTGTAATTACCAATATTTCAGATGAATAAAGAATAGTCTCCCTATCTTGTGTCTACTTGTTCTATTTTTTTCATCTACTACGTGATCATGAGGTCCTAACCGCTGACGACATGTTTCACAACACGTTATCAGCACGATAAGCTCTTCGCTGACATCGTCGTTGAAGCCGCCGCCGATCTTCGGCACTGTCGCTCGTGCCGACGCCCCGACGCAACTACTTCGACGACGTCGACATCTCCGATGTTGTTAGCGGAACGGATCTGCTACCTCTACCTGCTACTAATCTGCACTGCATCGACTCATCGTCACGCCGGCAGGTCCCCACGGCCTAGCCGAACTGTCATACGTGACAGGCTTCGCTTCTTCTCAAATTCAAGAATCAAAGGTATGAACAAACCGCAGCTTGCACATTGCGTTGTATTATGCTTCGAGTTGGGCAATTTTTTCCCCTCTATCCTAATGAACGGATACACAAAAGTTTGTACATGAAGTACATATATTTTTTGTGTAGTAGCATACAGAGTAATCATATCTAGGGTTATATATTAAAAACAAAAGAGAGAGAGGATAGAACCATGGCAATGAAAGTCTCGTGCCATCTGGGGCCACCTGAACGTGGCAGGAGCGCACCTAGTCCTTAGCTGGACGACGCATCGTTGCACAAAGTGCTCAAGGTCGTAGCTTGTTATTGCGGCAGCTGTAGGAAGCAGAGCACGCATGCGTACTTGTAAAGGCAACAGCATAACGCGCCACTGGATACAAACATTGAATAAAAAAAAATTATTTGACACGATCGGGCATTAGCATGTTTGTGGCTTGCTGTTGACGGTAACCAACGACAAATTAAATACCGTCAAAACAACACCAAAACAACCTAGAAATAGGAATTTCAACTAACATATTCCAAAGTTTTGGTGTTTATTTGGACTTGTAGGTACAAACTCATGGATGATCACTTTGGGCCAAAAAGACAAAAAAAAAGAAATAAAATCAACAAATAGAAAAAGGCCCAAAGGAGCAAATGGCAAGCCCAAAACAGAAATCGCAACAAAACGTCGAAACCAGGCGGGGCCAAGTCCACCTTACAACTTTTGAGCAAGGAAGCCCAGCTGTCGAATCCCGGCCAGGCCGGCCCCGGCGAGGTCTTGTAGCGCACCACCTGTGCGGCCGCACCACTGCCGAGGCGGTTCGAGCCCAGCCGGGGAGGCGGTTTGTTTCCTTCAAAACGGGTGAAACCGACGTGGGATGGTCGGTTTGGCATACATGGAAGGTTTTCCTAGGTCGGTTTGGGTGTTTTTAGCACTTAGGTCCCTCCCCTTGTGTATAAATAGACCTCCTCTCTCCCTCTCAAAAAGCAAAACAATTCCAAGAAGAAACCAGTCCACGTGTGCAAGAGAGTAGAATTAGTTCTTCTTCTTCTACTTCTTCTATCTTCTTCTAATTCTAGAGAGTGAGAGAGGAAGAGCTAGAAAGAAACTTTATTCTTTCTACCCGGAGTTGCCGGTTCGCCCCTCGGTGTTCCGCGGTTCCTAGGAGGACGGAGTGCCGGACTTGTCGGTACCCGCCCGGCTTGTACCTCTGCAAGCTACTTACACTTTGGTAAGGAGTCTTGTGATTATCTTGCAGCTACTTAATTTCCTTCATATATTTCTTAGCTGTTGTAGACTTGCGGGATTGGTAGATTGTCTCGTTAAGAGCGTTAGTTCTTGGTGGAGGAACTCTTTGACCGGGGAACCTTGGCCAACATCAAGAACTGTGACCAATAGTGCAAACGTGGTGTTTGGACTAGCGTTCACCTACCTTTTGTGGTGCATCCCACGGTTGAGGGGGTAGGCGGCTTGGTCGTGACAAGCCTTGTCCGTCCCTTGAAATCCCCCTACGTTCGGGTGTGGCGCAGTGCTAATTGCCGGACTCTACCCATTTGGGAGCGGGCCGGTGCCCGAAGTGAGTAGACAACAGACTATAGGAATCACTGCCTGGAAAACTTAGCCTATAGATACCTCGCTACTCTTAGAAAACAAACCCTTGCCTTAGGTTGACATAGACCAGAAAAGCCAGCTGCGCGACCGTCCCTGTGAAAAATACGATACCCTGCTTACCACCGGGTGAAGTGCTACAACGGTATTTCCGTGCGCTTGCGGATTTCTCTGTGTGCATAAGAAACACCAACACTTATGCCATGGAACCGAAAAAACAACTCCGCTCCAGTATGAGCACGTTAATTAAACAGTTAATATACGTAATATGTACTGTATTTGTTTTCGGCCAGCACGCCGAAATCAGCCATGGTCATACGCCCGCAGACGTACGCAACTCTGGCTCGAGTTTCGTTGTGCCATCTCCGTCCATGCCGCGACGTGGTAGGCCGTCCAATGTGCACAAGCATGCACGGACTTGCCCTATGAGCAGCCCAGTAGGTGTTCATGGCTTGCACGCCGCATGACGTTTCACAACATGGTAAGTTTTGCCACGTATACGCATGCATTTTAGGTGGTTATGCGCATATAATGCAGCCCGCATGCTCTCTCCCTAGTATATTGGCCAGCACGCCACATCTTGCCATGACCACTTCCAGGCAGAATTTGGTTATTTGCTAAGCCCGTATCCTATTTGAAGTCAAGCACGAGGACAGCCTGCACATAGTCCGAGTCCTATCTTAAATTTGTGTGCGACGTGGTTCAGCAAACCACCAAGGGTGCCATGCATCGCTTGCATACACGTCCCAGACCTCATACCGCATTATGAATTTACTGGGCTCCTAATTTTTGAGAAAATCTAGAAAAACAAGAAAGGCCAAATTAATCTAAAATTTTTATATTAGGCCCTTAAATCCTGTAGATTTTGTATATTCCTGCAGAATAGATGATCTAGAAATTCTATATTAGGATGATTTGCATGCAACCCTTTGGAAACTTCAGTTTTTTAGCAGATTTCTGAATAATTAATCCTAGACCTTTTGTTTATGCATGTTTACTGCATTTTCTTATACCCGTATGTATAAATGCTTGTGCAACAATGTTATGGATCATGTACCATGCAATTGTAAGAACTCTTGAATGATTATACTTTGGAAACATGGTACACAATATATGGGTTCTCTAAAATCCTGTAGACCTTAGATTTGTCACCCTTGAGAGCCTTATATTTATTTTTCCTAGCATATTTTTTTGGATGAATGAATGTTTGGTATAAATTCTAAAAATTTGCATATGCCATAATCCTGAAAAATGCTACGATGCTTCTAAGACTATTTTGAGTAACCATCCACTATTTTTTTTTTGCACCTTGCTACTCGTTTTACATGTAGTAAACTTATATGCACATGATCCAATTTATGTTAATATGCATGCCTTAAAAAGAAGAAGCAATATCCTAGAATTACTCGAAAGTAAAAATATTTGGTATGGTCATTATTAAATCCATGTAGGATATTTTGCTACCATTGAAGTGTAGTAAACTTCGGTATATATATTTCTGAATTACTCTCTAGAATAAGTATATATGGCGATAGAAGGAACAAATGCATTGTGGGACTCATTGCATGAGTAAAATCCCAAATTATGATTATAGAATATCATATTGCATTGAAAGTCGAATTTTGAAGCTTGTATGCTTAACGCTTGCTCTACAAACAATAGCTTGAAGCTTTGTAAATGTCTAGAAGACAAGATGGTAAATAAGATTTTATCAAACCATATTCTTGAAGAAGTGTCTCTTGTGTATAAGAATATCAAAGAGCAATGTAATACTTGAAGTATTTGAATTTACCATCGAGAAGCTACTCATGAAAATTGAGTTAGAATTTTTAGACAGACTTTATAAACTAGGATATTAAGTTGTAATAATTTTTGAATATGTGGCTTGCATATGTTACACCGCTTGAAGGCGTGTGACTACATATCATAACTATTGAATATAAAGCATGAAGCTATAAACTTGTCAAGTATAGAAGTTAAGACATGCGAGAATGTATATTGTTTAGAACATATAAAGTTTCTCTTGAAGAAGAACTAATTCATGTGCTTATAGACTTGTCTTTTAAATTCATATCCTGAAGTATTAATAGTAGTGATGGTGGTGCATTAAGTTTTAATTCCCGTTGAATTAAGTGGTTAATGGTTAATTTGTTAGCTTGAAGACTACTATGAAATACTTTATATTCTTAGTTGCAGTTCTTATTACTTGAAGTAATGTGTGTGAATTTCTCATGGAATAAATTAGGTTTATATGTTTTAACATATAAACAATTGCCAATTGCCTATCAAAATAATGTTTGCATTAATCCACAAAAGAAGCCTCAATTAACCATGAAGGTTATAGTTCTTTGTGCATCACTACCATGTAGGTAGATGGGAAACTGAATTTTCTAAAAAGCACATGAACAATTGGACTAAACGGCATATCAATTGATCTTGGAAAGATCGATTTAGCCAAATCCTAAGTATTTAATATTTTAGTCCATGAACTAAAAAATTGTATCCTACCCTAAGTCTATTGTTGTACACTGAATAGTACAATGGATATGTGAATTTCATGCCATAATCAATGAATACTAGAAGTATGATTGGATTCTATGAAGCATTAAAAGTGACTATTCATAGATAATGCACGAAAGCAAATCGGTACTTGAAGTAATTTTGGCATGAAAAGGGGGAGGAATTTTGGGTAAAGGCATAAGAAGATGTGGATAATATATAGGCATAGCCGTCCTAAGTCGATCTTTAAGTGCATGTATCGAGACTTGAAGTTTAAGCCAGCGTCCCTTCCGCCGAAGTTAACTTTCTCTCTTGCACTAATTGCATGTAAGCTCGTAGCTTTTGCATTTTGTTGTTATCTATTATGTTAGACTGAATACTAACATTCCACATTGCACCTACATGTGTATCTCATTGAGCTGCAACTATCTCCACTCATGCATGAATATTTGCATGACAAATTATAATTGTAGCTAGTAGCTACTTTTGCGCTTCCCTCAAAATCAAATTGGCTAGCTAGCATGCTATGTCTATATGGTTCCCGTTGAACTAAGGAATGATTTGCTCTAAATATATCGTATGCATAAGCAATAGATTGGTGTAGGGCCAAGTAGCCTAAGATCGGGGGGAGTGAGTTATTGCTCAATGAAGACTAACCCATTTGATGGGATGAATAGTTGTGGAACTAAGTTGGTGGATAACACAATTATGATGATTTGGGATTTATGAAGAAAATGCATTAAAGGGATTTTTTTTACATTAATGGCAATTAGAAAATTCTAGAAGAAAAATCCATGTGAATTTGAATGTTGCGTATTTTTATACATTTGAAGTATATGATCCATTTGTTTATGAGTACTTGGATCAATGTTTTTTTGCTATACAATTAAGAAGCTAGATAGATAGTTGTTGATAAACTATGTTATGTGCATATTAGGGGAGAATATCATTTTGCATAATGAATAACCCCCATATTAAAATATGTGTGTGAATATTTCCCATAAAATTTAATCATAGCATACATAAATGGGCCTCCACTTGTGGTTGGAGATATATGAATTTGAATTAAGCCCATGATAGGGGATATATTTTGAAGTATGCTATTAATGATCTAATATTGGCATTAGGGGAGAGAGAGACTATATTTTGAATGCCAAATATTATTTTCATAGAAGGAAAATGATCTTAAGAGAAAATATTCCTTGTAGCTTGAAGCGAGGAATAGTATCACACACTAAGTCATACAATAGTTTGACTAATGCTCTTGTGAAGCCCTGGCGAGCATATGCGGATATATTTTTAAAATGAGAGGAGTAACTTGAAGTTATGAACCGAGAAGTTGTGTTTACTAGTAGTAAACTAAATGTTATATACTATCAATCTAAAATCTACGGGGGGGGCGCCTGGGGTTCTAGTTTAGCGTATACACGTTAAATAGAAAAGAAATGAAACTCCTCCATTCTCATGAAGAGAACGCCTCACGAAGAAGGTTAAACACCTCATGAAGAGGATCATCATGAAGATGACATCCAACACAATTAGCGCGCACCTCACTAGTGTTGGGTATGTAGAACAATATATCATCTCTTGTTTGGGAAATGACAGAGATAGAATATTCTCACATTGTGAGAGTATTGGGAGAAAGAAAATAATTGTCGACAAACTACCTCTTTAATTACAAATGTTTCTCTTATGGGAACCCGGATCCGGAAACAAAGTCCATGGCAAAATCACCAGAAGTAGCGATTATATCGGGTCAATGAAGAATGCAATTGAGGTTGAATCTCCTAAGAAGAAATGAATGTTACGCTATATCTCTGGTAAATGAAACAAATAAAAAATTGAATATGCAGTTAATATGTGGATTATGAAAATCCATATAATTCCCTAAGAATATAAATCGCAACTTGTAGAAATCTCATACTAAGTATTAAAGTCTAAGGTATATATGTTCATGAATGAATATTTAAGTCTCAAGAAGAGCATGTCCTAGAAGGATTACAATCATTGAATGATTTTATAGTGAATAACGCTATGCAATTGTGTACATCACTCATCTCTCATGCAAGAGAGAATGTATATCGTAGAAAAGAATTATTAATTCACTAAGAATGAAAGTACATCCTTGAAGGAATTAATCCATGAAGGATTTACCAGTCAATTCTTGAATAAGCACCATTCATCCCCAAGAGAATATAGACCCGAGAGAAATAAAATGAGGCATCTTAAACACCGTGAAGGTGTCATCTAAACACTTAGAAAGTGTATGAAAAGCTAGTAATGTAGTGTTGATATCCTTTATATACCATAGAAGGTATAAGAATAATGGTGGTTTGACAATTGAATTATCCCCCCAAATGCCAAATGCAAAGGCTGGATTTGTACAATCAAAATCTCAAGATTTATAGAATACAATTTGAAAATCCCACTAAAGGATTAATTATAAGTATCTAAACTCTAGTATAAGTTTGATACACTATCTAGAAGATATTGAATATTAATTTATGTAACCCCATAATCCTCTCGAAAGGATCTATTTCTCTCAAGGATAATATTTATTTGTTTTGCACAACTAATTGGTGGTCATTATGCATAAAGCATATTGCTCCCATATAATTCATAGAAGAATTATGAGCCAACTTTTATTTACACACGTTTATGAAAAAGTGTGGTTTGAACAATGAAGTTTAAAGTCCGGCTTTATGAGGGGAGCATATTTTATTGAATCGCTTTAAGGTAAACCACTAGAATTACAAAGATCAAGTAGATCATATTTGCTAAAAACACGTAAGTTTATGCATAAATTATGAAGATCAATACCTATTCATGAAGAATAGTATATCCTGAAGAATATATGACCAAGAAGGTTAAATGTTGTACTCTTTTTTTCCTATGTGAGTTTTTTACTTGAAGGTTTCTCACACAAGGTTTTTAATGAGACAACATTTGCAATGCAATTAACGAAATGCGATGTACTCTTTTCTCCAAGAACCATTTTTTCCCACCGGGTTTTCGGATGGAGTTTTTGATGAGGCATATTGTCGGCGTTTCGAGGAACGGGCGGGTGCCTCGAATGCCGGGCAATAAAGAATTTATATGCCGTGTGCCTCCTCCCTCGATGGCGTAAGCGCAAGATGGACACCTGACGCGGCGGTTTATCCCGGTTCAGGGGCCAACGGGGCCCTACGCCCAGCCGGGGTGTGTCATGCTCGTGTTATCTCGCGCTCAAAGGTGAGCCCGCAGTAGGGGGTTACAAAGGCGGTCGTGTGGGAGAGACGCTGGTCTCAAGCCCCCACGATCGCGGGTTATGGTGGTGATGGTGTGCGCTTTCCGTGTGTGAACGGAGTTGAGCGGGGTCGAATCCCCTCTCTAATGAGGCATTGCTCCCCCTTTTATAGGAGAAGGAGAGAGATAATGTTTACACCGGTGGACACCTAGGTGGCTAATTCCCGGGTCGCACCGGTAGCATGTGCCGCCGAGGGCCGGGCCGGGGCTTGGATGTCGGACGAACACACGCGTCCCGATCCGATGATGGACGTGCCGTCCTCCCGCCCCCGAGGGCCCCGTGGAGCGTCCCTCACGGTTCGCATGACGAGGCCGCCCCAGCCGTTGCCGGCTATGCGTGTCGTGCCCGAGGGTCCGCCCAACGTGGCGTTTTGGCGGTGCTTTGGGAAATGAACAAGGTCACCATGGTTTCCCCGTCGGGTGGGTGCGAATACGCCACGGGTTCAGCTTTGCGTCCCCGCCGGACGATCGGGAGACGATTCGGCGGAGTCGATTTGGACCGACGTAATCGATGGCACCGGGCGCTCGCCTCGTCGTGCAAACCGCATTGAATGCGGCGTTTTCCCTTCCTAAGAGATCGGAACCTCCTATGCCCGAGGGTGCGCGTCCCTGGATGGGCTAGTTGGGCTTACCTCGCCCGAGGATGGAGAGCCGATCTCCCCTCGGGCGAGGTGGAGTTTTGGCGCCCGGGTGGTGAGCTAGGCCCCCGCAGGCGGAGATTTCTCCCGGCCGGTGAGCTAGGCCAGCCTCGGACAAAAACGGAGATGTGTGGTCGAAGTCCGAGCCATGGGTTGGCCGCCGCCGACGCGGAACGTCATGGTTCGTTGTTTGGCGGAGGTCCTTGACCATGTCCTTCGTGAGCGTGATGAGCTCTTACACCGTGGTGACTCCATTTGGGCCGCCAGGGGCCGTCCGCGGGCCGACATCCGCCGCCACGTGAGCCGCCGCGGGCCAATGGCTCGTCCATCGCCCGCCGGGCCGCCCCTCCGCGGCGATGATAGCGGGCTAGGTTTTACCGGCCTTGGCAGCCTAAGCATTCTCATAGTTTGGAGAATGTCTCGCCCAATATTTAGGTCCCCGACAAGATTCTTCGAGCCCTCGAAGCGAAAGTGAGGACTCGCCCGGGGTTCCACTCGTTCCCGTCGCCGTTGTTTCTCGTAGGAAATCGAGCCACAATGGGTGCGCAGCGCACCCTGTTGGGTGCTCGAGGCCTCGAATGGAATGGCGGATTCCTTCGAGGTCTTTATATCTCGCACGCCGGCAAGACTCAAAACAAAATCTTAAATTGCGCTTTATTTGTGCGGAGTCCGCTTCATTTTTGCGTGGGCAGCCGAGGCCCGCTTATGTGCGCAAGGCCGTCCCTGCCTCCTCGATTCTTTTGGATCATACGCTCCTCCGGCCCTCCCCGAAAGGGGAGGAGGAGGGAGACACGCCACAATGCCCCGTAGTTTAATGTGTCGCGGCTCCGGAGAGTTGTAGCGGGGTCCCGGCGAAGCGGTGCCTCGCAAGCCCTTGCTCTGGAGCAAGGGTCGCTATGTGATCCAGATTCACCCCATGAGAACCTCGGCGACCGCTAAAGCGATCCTCCCGGTTTGGGCGACCAACCCCCCGAGGGCCTGTGGGCCTCCCACCGATGGGACATCTCTATAAGCAAGACCTCGCGGCCTTAAACATGTTCAGAAATCCAGAGCCCTGTGGGGTCCGGGCATAGCCGGGTTGTGCATTTCCCTCCCGTCCCCGGCTCTAAGTTATCCCGAGGCGAATCAGAAACTCCATGTGGGCCCAAAACCGCAACCTCTCGAACGTAGGTGTGTCACCCGAGGCTCGTTTGGTTTCCCCGCCTGGCGGGAACCGGGCCAACGACTGACTTTTTGCCCTCGGCCTGGTCGGGCCGGAGCATATGGGTGGTCGGACGGTTTTACCCGATCGAAGACGAGGCGTCTAGTCGCCACGCCCGAGGTGGCGCTGACCAAGGCCCGATGGACGCGGCCTTACGCTCTTCTTTGTCGTACGGCGATCGAGGGCCCGGCCAAGGTTCCACGCGCCCGACGGGTTCCACCGCTACGGCGCCGCTGGATGAGCGGTTCTTCGCCTCCATCATGGGCCGCCCATTCCAAGAGTCGGTTTGGTTGCCTGGCCGGCTTTTGCCTTCCCTTCCCTATAAATATGGGGTCACGGGCGGCGCGATAGTTGCTCCTTTGCTCTTTGCCTTCGGCTTTCTTGCCTTCTCCGCAAAGAATCGAGATAGAGGGAAAGAGTAGGAGAGATTGAGGGAGAGATTCACTTGCCTTGGCGCCGTGTGATGGGGTTGCTAGCGGTTGCCACCCTTCACCTCCCTTTCATCTATGGCGCAATGTAGCGGTGACGCGACAGGGAGGTGCTCAATGCCGAAGCCGTGGCGAGGACGACGGCGGAGGAGAAGCTCCAAATGCCTCTGTCGATGAAGGGCTTCTTCGTCCCCGCACCGATGAAGCGCGGCACGGAGTGGATTGTCTCCGATTGGGGCGAGGAGGAGCCTAACCCCTCCCGATGGCTACGTGGTGAGCTTGATGGATCTTCGCCAGTACGCGGCTTTCCGGATGATGCGCGGCAGGCGGTTCATTCGAGCGTCCTCCACTACTATGAAATCGAGCCATCATCTCGCCCTAACTCGATCTCCCCAGCCGCCATCTGCCACCCCTTTGAGGGATTCCCCGGGATCGAGCCGCATTGGGACCTCTCGGGTTGTGGTTCTTCAAGGCGACCTTACTACGGCCGATTTCGCAAAAATAACCACTCGAGGGCGCCGCGTTGAGGTCATGCGCTCAAGTCCGTTTCGAGCGTATCGAAGCGAACCGAAAGCCGATGGGTACATCGCTCCAAACTTACCTCTTCCAACAAGGGGTGGCAAGATCGGGTGGTTCTACCTCCCGCAACGACGAACGCGCTTCCTCCCCGCGGTACAATCGGGCGGTCCTCAAGCATCGCCCGCAGAAGTGGAACCGGGGCCCCCTGAGGATCATCGCCGGGCTGGAGGGCCTAAAGCTGCGGTCCCCGCTCCGAGGGAAGGACGTGAATGCCGCCGCCGTGGTACGCCGCTTTCATGGGCTGTCGGTGTTGCCGCGGATGGCTCGCCCCTTGCTTATGTGCAAGATGACTCCGAGGCCGGGTCTTGCGCGCCCCGATGTCGCCTTCGCTTCCACCCATGGCTTGGCCCAGCGGGTGAGGGATGCGTTAGTCCACCACCCCGCCACACATCCCGAAGATCCCTATGCGCCCGACCGGTGGGTATATTTCCCCGGTGAGTGCTTCTGGCTTCTGTCCTTGCATTGCTTTGGTGTGTTGTCGCCATGGCGGTTTCACTTTTTCCTCCCCGCAGGTCGTATCAATCGCCGTGACTCCCTTCCTCCCCGCACTGCATTTGGGCGCCGACCGCCGGTCGCGAACCGCGCAAGACCTTAACGAGCCGCAGAGGGCCCCGGCACCGAAGAAGGAGGAGAAGAAGAAGAGGAACGGGCTCGCGAGAAGCCGAAAGCAACGGAAGGCGGGCGAAGTCGCCCAATACCTCGACCACCGAGGAGGACGACAACCCGGAGGACAGCCCATGCGAACTGTCCATGATATTGTTAAATGGAGTGGATCGAGCCATGGGTCTCCCGACCCGGCCGCAAGCTCCCTATGAACCCCGAAGCCCGAGCCCGAGGCTTGGATCGCGACACCCGTGCGCCCGAGGGCTCTTCTCCGCCAGCCCCGTGACCACTGGCGCGGCCATGTAGGCACCGTCACGGTGAGGCCCGAAGGGAGGGGGCGACGCCACTTCGGCCGCGGTACCCCGGCCGCGGGCTCCGGTTCGGGGGGACGAGCCGGCCGACCCGGAGTCCCGATCCGGCCCGTGCGCCGCGAATGTCGTGGGGAGACGGCTCACGCATCAAGTCGCGACGCCAGGTCGCGACCTTCCCGAAATTTCGACCACGCCTAGGCGACCTCAAGCCGTGAGGCTTCTTTTAAGCCTTTCGCGATCTTGATCTTCTTCGGCATATGATTGCTTTGTCCTCGACACGTTCTTGACCCGGGAAACGAGGGGCCACTTCTCCGGCTGCGATCCCAAGAAGGCCTTGAAGGCTAGCGTTTCCGCCGGTCGGGCCTGAGCCGGGGGTCGCCCGCCAAGATATCGTCTTTGCCGTCGTCCGAATCCTCCCGTGGCGCCCGCTAGGAGCCCCCGTGGGGTGGACCCGAGCCGGTCGCCGAGGCCACCCCGAGGTGGTGCGGTGCCCTCGGTGGCGATGGTGGGTGGGCCACCTCGGTAGATGGTGGTCGACACCTGAGAGCTCCTACCGGTGACCCATGATGTCGGCGGTCGTCGGAGCGGATGGTGCCATTCGAAAGGGGGTCGTGAGCGCCGCCCATCTCGAGGAGCTCGGACTTTGTCCGGGAGTTCGCAAGAGGCTCTTCATGGCGGCGAGACGCGCGCAAAGTCCCCGCTGCGGCGACCTGCCGACCGGGGTTCACGGCGTATAACCCCGACTTCCCCGCTCCACGTGTTCGGTTTGGTAGGCAGCCCTTGGCGGCCGCGCCGCCTTCGGCCATGACGAGAGGGGGCGGTGCCCGTGGTCGGCCCGAGGGCCCCCCCGACTTCTATTGGCCCCGGTTCCCGGAGCTACGGAGTTGCCTGGTGGAGGAGATGTATCCCTCGAGCCGGCCTACCGGGCGGTCCACCTTTGACCACTCGGGTGGCACGCCCGGGCCCGCCGCCGCGGTGGTCGGCGACCGCCCGAGGTCCTCGGGTGGAGAAACGGCACGAGCGTATCCGGTCGCGGGTCCGCCGAGGGCTTGGCGAGGATCGGGGACGCCATAGCCGGCCGATTGAAAGGTCGACGCGGTAAGTGTCTTGATGGTCATCCCCCTACCGCATGTCTTCCGTGCTTGTGTCTTGATGGGTAATGTCATCGTTGCGGACTCTCCGGCGTTTTGCTCCGAGAAGTCCGAGCTCCTTCGGCCGAACGTTCGAACTGAACGCCCTTGGTCAAACCTCGGGTGAAGTTGATCGAGGCCCAAAGCGGAGACCTCCCCCGCTTCTTGCCCCGCCGCCGAGAGGAGTCCCAGCGCGACTCGAGGCCGAGCTCGTCAAGGCCAGTCCGAGGCCGGCCAAGATGGTAATTGTGACATGGCTCCCGATGAGCCATGATTTGAGGGAGGCTCGGACCCGTCCCTCCAGATCTGAAGGAAGCTCAAGACGAAGGGACGGCTCCCGGGAGGAGGCGAAGAAGCAGGCGGAGATGTGCGACGCCTTGAACACTCTCGCGATCGGCGAGTTGGTGTCCGAGGCGAGACCCTCGAAAGAGAAGGAGCGGCCCGTGTCGCCGCCGAGGAGCACAACGCGATGCCGGGCCGCGCAACAAAGTGCCAGGGTGCGTCTTCTTCCTTAGTAAGCTTTTTTCACTCTTTTCGCCTTGTTTTGCTAACTTGGCTTGAGCTCCAATTGCCGATGCGAGAAGGTCCGACCGAGGCCGTGGAACACCGCGCCACGCTAGCGCCAGGGTCGGAGCAGAGCGTAAGTCGCCCGGGAGCTGGAAGAGGCTTTTGTCGGGACTTCGTCGCCGCTTTGGGGCGACAACCTAGAGGTTGGCCCTCAAACGCCCAGCCCGCCCGAGCGCCGTGGGTGGCTACCTCGGTCCGAGCTCGAACGCCGGAGTCCGGCGTGCGGACATGTATGGCGATCTTACGCTCTCACTTCCCGTGTAGTCCAAGGTCTTTGGGCCGGCGTCGCGAAAGGCTTCTTCCTGGCTCCGACGACGAGGGAGGAAGTTGATCCCACCGGAGGATGCTGGCGATGCCGCCAAGACTCGGGCGCTGCATGACCGATGGGACGGCGCTGCGACCCGTTGGCCTCCCGCGCTAGAGGATGAAGTGTGTCCCCGTGCTCCCCCATAGAGTCAACCCTGAGGCGGACGGAGATGGTGGACGCCCGGTCGAGGATGCGCCGGCGGGTCCGCCGCCTCCCTCGGGGAAGCGGTTGTCGAGGGGGTGTTGCTCACGCGGAAGCTTCCTCGTCGGCCGGGCTCGTGAGGCGCAAGTGGATGAAGCCCACCCGCCTGACCTCTCCTTGTATGAAAAAGTTGGAGCTTGTGAGATGGATGTATATAAACAATGGTGCCGCCCGAGGTCTATGGCCTTGGCGGGTGCATTTATGTTTATGTTGCGTTTCTCAAATTTGTTTGTTTATTGTGTGGCGGGTCGCTTGCTTTCTCCGGCCGAGATGATGATAACCGTGGACGCCATCGGGGCGCCATACGGGATGCCGCTAGGGGCGTCCGTTTGCCTCGGTTATCTTACTTTGGATTTGTGCGTGAGCGACCTTCGCAACTTAAAAACGATTGTTTCGAGAATGCGCAAGAAAACTTTTTCGTTGAAGAAAAAGTTTTGAAAAGAAAAGGGAGGGGGTCCCCCGGGGGGGGTCCCCCAGCCCCCGAGGGAGTTTTAGTCTTGTGCTAGACGAGGCTAAGACTCTCTTAAGGTTTGCACAAGAAGCACTTTTTTCGTAAAGATGTAGATCTTTTATTGAGTGAAAAACACCGATGCTTGACTTCTAGTGCGGAATTTAAGGGTAGAAGCGACGTAGGCGTTCTATGTTCCAAGCGTTGGAGTAGACTTCGCCCTTCTCGTTCTTCGGCTTGTAGGTCCTGTGCCTTAATATTTCGGCAATGAAATAAGGCCCTTCCCAAGGTGGCGTGAGTTTGTGGCGCCCCTTGTTGTCCGTCTTGAGCCTCGAGCACGGGGTCGTTGACTTGGAACTCCCCGAGGCTTCACCGCCAGGCGTGATACTTGCGCAGAGCTCGCCGTATCTTGCCGAATGCGTGAGTGCGACATCTCGGGCCGTCAACTTGATCTACGGAGTTTTGCCTCGCTATTTGGTTGCCTTGCTCGTGGTAGGCTCGCAGCCTCGGGGACCCATATTCTATGTCCGTGGGCGGGATCGCCTCCGCCCCATAGACCGAAAAGAATGGGGTGAACCCCGTAGCTCGCTTTTTGTCGTCCGAAGGCTCCATAGAACCGACGGTAGCTCCTCGGTACCACCTTTTCCCATCGTTCGGTTGATTGAAGATTCTTGGCTTGAGCCCTTGTAGGATCATGCCGCTGGCACGCTCCACTTGACCGTTGGTCTTTGGGTGTGCTATGGCCGAGGTATCAACCCGGATGCCATAGTCGCCGCAAAAAGTCGATGAATTTCTTCCCCACGGTTGGTTCCGTTGTCGTGATGATGGAGTTCGGGACTCCAAAGCGGAGATGATATCTGTAAAAGAATTTCACCGTTTCCCCGTGTGAGGGCTCACCACGGGTCCAAGCTTCAATCCATTTGGAGAACTTGTCGATGGCGACTAGGGCGTGAGTGTGTCCCTCCGGGCGCCCTTTTCGGGGCCCGATCATGTCGAGTCCCCACACCACAAAGGGCCACGTAAGTGGTATGGTTTGCGGTGCTTGAGCCGGGAGGTGCGTCCCCTGCGTGCGTAGAATTGGCACTCCTTGCACGCACGCACGACTTGGTTCGCGTCTCGCACCGCCGAGGGCCGATAGAAGCCTTGCCCGAAGACTTTACCGACTAGAGTCCCGGGGCAGCGTGGTGACCGCATTCCCCTCGGTGAGTGTCCTCGAGCGGTTCTTTGCTTTCACCCGAGGGTATGCACCGCATGTATACTCCCCCGAGGCCCCTCTCTTGTAGAGTTCTCTTTTTTCTCCAATCAGCGCGAAGGATTTCGCCCCTTCTGCTGACTAGCGAGCCTCGGTCTTGTCCTCGGGTAGCTCTCCTCGGGTGAGGTACTCCAACGGCAGTTTTTCTCGGTCGGGGACCGGGTCGACCGCCATTGCTTCGGGCGTGGCCTCGCCCGCCTTCTTGGGCCCCCGGGTATTTCAAAGGTGCGTGCTTGACCAGGGTTCGTTGAGATCTCGGGTAAATACGCTCGGGAACAGGGCCTCGGGTCGCCGTGACCTTATGCGAGTTAAATCGGCGGCCTCGTTGTACCGCCTTTGGCGTGTGTATGCGTGCTCAAGCCCATGGAACTTTTCTTCTAGTTTGTGAACTTCTCTGCGGTATGCCTCCATCTTGGGGTCGTGGCATGCCGAGGCCTTCATGACTTGGTCAATGACCAACCGCGAATCCCCTCGGTTTCCAACCGTCGGATTCGAGGTCCGCCCGCGATCCGAGACCGTTGACTAGCGCCTCGTGATTACGCGGACGTTGTTGGAGGCAAGAAAATGCAGCCGGATGGCATACTGCGGTGAACCCCGAGGGGTGAGATGAAGAGCAAACCAGCCCCCGCGCCGCCTTCATCATGGATCCATCGAAATACATGGTCCAAAGACGGCTACCGATGGGCGCGGGGGGAAGGTATCGGTCCATTCGCCACAAAGTCGGCTAGGACTTGAGACTTGATCGCCTTGCGGGGCAGAACGATATAGTTTAAGCCCATGAGCTCCACCGCCCATTTAAGCCACTCTTCCCGCGGGCCTCTGTTTTGGAGGATCTCCCCGAGGGGGAACGAGGATACCACGCAAATCGGGTGCGCAAGGGAAGTAGTGGCGGTTTCCTTCGCCGTCGACGATGGCGTACAATAGCTTCGCATTCTGTGCATATCGAGTCTTGGTGTCCGGAAGTACTTCACCGATGAAGTAGAGGCGGGCGTTGAACCGGCAACGTGTGCCCTTCTTCCCGACGCTCTACTCGACCACCGCCACCACCACCGGGTGGTGGGCGTGGACGCATAAGAGCGAGGTTTCTCCCGGATTTGGCGGTACTAGGACCGGTGGGTTTGTCGGGGAGCTTTTGAGGTTGCTTGAGGGCTTCTTCGGCCTCGGTAGTCCAAGCAAAGTGCTCCGGACTTTTGAAGAGAGCCGATAGAGAGGCAAGCCCTTTCTCCCCGAGGCGTGAGATGAACCTCTTAATGAAGCCAGCAGCCCATGACCTTCCCGTACTCCCTTGAGATCTTGGATCGAACCCATCTTGGTGATTGCGTCAACCTTGGCTCGGGTTTGCTTCGATGCCTTGTTGAGAGACGATAAAACCCCAAGAAGATCCCCTGGGGACCCCGAATACGCATTTTTCGGGGTTGAGCTTGACTCCCTTCTTGTTTAGGCACTTTCGAAGGTTTCCCCGAGGTCACCCACGAGGTCCGACGTTTTCTTGGATTTGACCACTATGTCGCCGGCGTAGGCCTCCACGATCCTTCCAATGAGTTCCCGAAGATGATTTGCATGCACCGCCGGTATGTTGCCCAGGCGTTCCTCGGCCCGAAGGGGCATGGTGAGGTAGCAATACATCCCGAAGGGTGTTATGAACAGGTCGCGAGCTGGTCGGACTCTTTCATTTTGATCCGGTGATAACCGGAATACGCGTCAAGAAAGGACAACGTTTCACATCCCGCGATTAAGGAGTCGACAATTTGGTCGATTCGAGGCAAAGGAAAGGGAACTTTCGGACATGCTTTGTTGAGACTAGTGTAGTCCACACACATCCGCCATTTCCCATTCTTTTTTCTCTACTAATACGAGATTAGCTAACCACTCGGGGTGGAATACTTCTTTATGAATCCGGCCTCCGCTTGTGGATCTCCCCGCCGATGATCTTCCGCTTGGTGTCATCAAACGGGCGCAAGCGCCGCATGACCCGCTTTGAGCCCGGCCGGATGTCTAGGGAGTGCTCGGCGACATCCCTCGGTATGCCCTCGGCATGTCCGAGGGTCCCCACACAAAAACGTCTTGGCATTCGCTGCGGGAGAAAGTCGACTTGGAACACGGCTTCCTATTTTGGATCGAGTCCGAGCTGATGGTCGCCAGCTTCTCCTTCGGGTTCTTGGGATCGAAAGTGGGATCTTTTTGGTGCCCGAGGAGGGCTGAAGGCTCCCCGGCGCTTGGCCTCATGCTCGATCGTGATTTCGTCAAAGCTTCTCTTCGCATCGCGATGAGTGCCTCGAAGCCATGGCGAGTGCCTCGGCATACTCCACGCTCTCCACGTCGCACCGTATGCATGATGGTGCGAGGGCGGTGATGACACCCTTCGGCCCCGCATCTTGAGCTTGAGGTACGCGTGTAGTTCGGGACAGCCATGAACTTGGCGTAGCGAGGGCCGCCCCGAGGAGTGCGTGGTAAGTACCGCGGACCCCAAGGATCTCAAATGTGAGAGTCTCTTGCCTGAAGTTCGAGGGGTCACCGAAGCAAACCCGGTAGTCGATCCGCCCGAGGGGCTTAAGCCGCTTGCCTGGGACGACGCCATTGAATGCCGGCCCTCCCGGACGGATCTTGGATTTGTCCACCCCGAGGAGGTCAAGGGTCTCTTCGTAGATGAGGTTGAGGCTGCTCCTCCGTCCATGAGGACTTTGGTGAGCCGAAAAGTTGGCGATGATGGGATCCACCACCGATTGGATAAGCCCCCGGTTCGGGATGTCTTTGGGGGTGATCCGACCGGGTCGAAGGTGATGGCCTTTAGATCCGACCACTTGCGCCGTCTCGATCGCCGGTTCGGGCGTACACCTCCCGACGCTCTTTCTTGTCGCCGCACCGATGATGTTCTTTGGTCTTTGCCGCCCGAAGATCATGAAGCGCTTGTTCACCTTCGGAACTCCTCGTTGCCCTTGGCGCCACCCTCGGGAGCCTCTTCCTCTTCACCCTCGGGGATGGCTTTTCGCCTAGCAAAGTCTTTGGCGCACCTTCTTGCATTCCCGAGGGTATGCTTGACCGGGTAGCCGTGATTCTCGCATGGCTTCTTGAGCATGGCGGGGTCGGGGCCCCCGCGGTCGGCCGCGACCACCATGTCTTCATCGTCGCTTGGCGGCATGGCCCTTTGCCCTTGCGGCTCTTGTCTTTCTTCTTTTTTCTTCTTGTTTTCCCGAGGTTGAGATCCCTCCTGGTTCCTCTTCCTTGCGCTTCCCTTTGCCCGAGCCCCGATTGAGCAGCCCTGACGGCCTCCTCACCGCTAGCAAACTTGGTGGCGATGTCCATCAGTCATTCGCCTCGGTTGGAGTCCGGCGCCCGGCTTCTTCCACGAGGTCTCGGCAAGTGGTGCCGGCCAAGAAGGCCCCGATGGCCCCGAATCCGTCACATTAGGGGAGCTCGGTCCGGCCGGCTTGGAGAAGCGCCGGATGTAGTCGCCAAGCAGGGGATTCGCCGGATTTTTGTCGGCGCCGGAGATCCCACGAGTTACCCGGGCGTAGGTACGTGCCCCGGAAGTTACCGCGGAAGGTTCTCACCAAGTCCGCCCCGTTTGATATGAGGTTGGGTGGAAGGTGTTCCACCAAGCTACGCGGACTCTGAGGTACGGGGCAAATTTCTGATTATCACTTTGTCATCGTGTGCCCTCGCTGAATCGGCATGCCCGGCCGATAGTCGCCCAGCCATACCTCGGGACGAGTCTCTCCCGTGTATTTCTCGAGATGGCTCGGGGGCTGGCAACGCGCAGGGAGTGGTGCCCTCCCGATGTCCCTTGTGAAGGCACGAGGCCCGGGCGGATCGAGGGGTACCCTCGGTCCTCGACCCGCACGTGCGCCTCGTCCTGCTTGTTGTCCCCGCGAGCCACCTTTCGTGGCGAGCCAGCGGCCGATCTCGTCCCCGAGGTCGGGCGCCTCGGTTCTTCGCGGTCATGGTGTGGGTCTTCGATGCGTTCCCCTGCGGCGGTTGCAGCGGTTGTCGTCGGGCGCTCCGGGCGGCCTTGCGGGGCTCGGCTCGATCCGGTGGATCCTCCTGCCCGCCCGACGCCCCGATTCCTCGCCCTCCCGTGGCGTCACGGCGCGATCCCCGGAGCGGAGCTCTCCGCCGGCCGCACCGCCGCCTTGTCGAGGAGTTGACGGAGGCCTTCGTATCGCCACTACCCTCGGTGGTGGAGGGCTCGGGCATTTCGCACCCGGCATGGCGGCCAGCCACGTTGAGACCGGCTCGCGGAACGGGCCGCTATGCCGAGAATTGAGGTACCCCCGGGTCCGCCGCGTCCACCGGCCGTTGTGAGCCCGAGGTGCCCTCGGGGGCTGCTCGCGCTAAACCCCGCTCCCGCCGGATGTTTTGCTCCCGGTCGTCGGTCGGGCGGACTTCACCGGATCCGTTCTCTCGCATTCGTAGGCCGGGCGTTTTTAGCCGGGTGCCGGGCCGCCGCACGGATGGACCGGGCGAAGCGGCCGGGCGCTAGAGCTCGTCGTGGGCGATGCGTCCGCTGTCATCTTCGCCGAGACGCCGCTGAATCGCCATCCCGTGGCGGGACCCGATGTTGAAGCATTCCCGCTGGGGTCATAGTACTCGTCCTCATCGTCGGTGCATGGAGCGCCGAACGCGGAGGAAGTTTCGATTCTCCGGACGGTAGAGCGAAGTCCTCGGCTCCCGGACCAGCCCCCACCAACCCCGGAGGGTGGCATGACAGGTCGCCCCGCATCCTCCGGAGGATGCGCTCCTCCGAGTGAATGTCCATGGGATAACGCCCCGTGGAACGACGGGTGGTCCGGCTCGTGCTCTCGGGCGGGGGCTTCGACCGAGGTTTCACGCCGGCGAGATTCACCGGACTCCCTCGGTATGGCCAGCGGAGGAGCGTTTTCCCGACGATTAGGGTTTGGGGTACCCTACCACGGCGGGTGGCGGGTAAGGTATTTCCGGGCCTAGGGTTCCCGGGAGCCCTTCAGAGTCGGCCGGGATACGTCGACCAGTTCGAGAATCCGTTGCTTGGGCGCGCCTTGCGCGGCGATGGTCCCGCCTTGCCCGCCGCGCCGGCGGTCGCGGATGATGGGCTCGCCGCGGCGCGATCACTGCCCCCCGCTTCTACAGACGTCGGGCGTAAGGATCATCTCGTAGTTGGCGGCGAGCGCCACAAATGCCGGCGTTAGAACAGTGGTGTTCGGCGCTGGAGCTCGTGCCCGGCGAGCGGGTGGAAACGAAGGCGAAACGCCATGAGGGCCGATGGAGATGCGGATGCACACGGCGCCCCCTACGGGCGCGCCAATCTGTCGGCGTTTCGAGGAACGGCGGGTGCCTCGGTGCCGGCGGTAAGAATTTATATGCCGTGTGCCTCCTCCTCGATGGCGTAGCGCAAGATGGACACGGGGACGCGCGGTTTATCCCCGGTTCAGCTAACGGGCCCTACGCCCCAATGGGGTGTGTCGTGCTCGTGTTATCTCGCGCTCAAAGGTGAGCCCGCAGTAGGGGTTACAGGGCGGTCGTGTGGGAGAGACGCTGGTCTCAAGCCCCACGATCGTGGTTATGGTGGTGATGGTGTGCGGTTCCCAGGTGTGAACCCGGAGTTGAGCGGGGTCGAATCCTCTCTAATGAGGCATTGCTCCCCCTTTATAGGAGAAGGAGAGAGATAATGTTTACACCGGTGGACACCTAGGTGGCTAATTCCGAGGCTGCACCGGTTGCATGTGCGCCGAGAGGGTCGGTAGGCTTGATGTCGCTGAGCGAAGACACGCAGCGTCCGATCCGATGATGGACGTGCCGCCCTGGCGTGGCCGAGGGCCCCGTGAGGCGTCCCTCACGCGCATGACGAGGGGCCGCCCCCGACGGTGCTTTGGCTATGCGTGTCGTGTGCGAGGGTCCGCCCAACGTGGCGTTTTGACGGGTGCTTTGGGAAATGAACAGTGTCACCATGATTTCCGCGTGCGGGTGGCGTAATACGCCAGGTTCCGCCTTTGCGTCCCCGCCGGGCGGATCGGGAGACGCGATTGGCGCTTCGATTTACCGGACGTGTCGATGGCACCGGGCGCCTCTCTGTCGTGCAACCGCATTGAATGCGGGGCGGTTCCCCTTCCTCTCTAGACGGAACCTCCCACGCCCGAGGGTGCGCGTCCCCTGGATGGGCTAGTTGGGCTTACCTCGCCCGAGGATGGAGAGCCGGTCTTCCTCGGGCGAGGGGGAGTTTTGGCGCCCGAGGGTGGTGAGCTAGGCCCCCCGGGCGGCGGAGATTTCTCCCGTGGGCGGTGAGCTAGGCCAGCCCCGGACGAAACGGAGATGTGTGGTCGAGTCCGAGCCATGGGTTATTCTGGCGTCGACGCGGAACGTCATGGTTCGTTGTTTGGCGGAGGTCCTGACCTTGTCCTTCGTGGGAGCGTGATGAGCTCTTTACGCCGTGGTGACTCCATTTGGGCCGCTTTGTGGGCCGTCCCTCGGGGGCGATTCCGTCGCCACGTGGCGTCGTGGCCAATGGCACAGTCCATCGTCCGTCGGGCCGTCCCTCCGTCTATGGGATGATAGCGGGCTAGGTTTTACCGGGCTTGGCGGTAGGCGAGATTCTCATAGTTTGGAGAATGTCTCGGGGCCCAATATTTAGGTCCCCCCCGCACATATGCATATCGTGGTAATCGCCCAAGGGGGAGTGTTGTAAAACACATGGACTCTGTCCTAGAAGGAAAGGAGAAGGAGTAATCCTAATCCTAGTCCGTTTGTATGTGGGCTCTTACCGAAACTCTTAGGCCTTGACAGACTATATATACGTGGGAGCTCTATGTTGTAATTACCAATATTTTAGATGAATAAAGAATAGTCTCCCTATCTTGTGTCTACTTGTTCTATTTTTTCATCTACTACGTGATCATGAGAGATGGAGAGAGGAAGGTACTAACCGCCGACGACATGTTTCACAACAATGACATGTGGTTGAAGCAAAATTCCTAGTGGCACACAGGTTCGGTGCATTTTACATAGTGGCATAGAGGTGAAAGCCTCCTTACAAATTAGAGCAGCTAACCACCTAGCTCGATGTAACTCCATCCAGGTTTCTTAACTAATCCTTGCTTGCTTATTAGTGTCCTATAACTTCGGGCCTTCTTCCACTGCCCTAAACAAATAAGCATATTAGAAATTAGGACACAGTGACCAGAATCTTGGGAGTCCAGATTCAGTAGTCCCTCTGATATGAACTCCATGGATGAATCAGTGCCATGAACTCTGTGTGCACTAATTAGAGGAGCCAAAACCTGGTTTCGCAATTGAACTGGCATCTCACTGAAGAACTTTATAGCACTACTGAGATGACCAGCTTTACAAAACAAATCAATCATGCACATATAATGTTCGATAGATGGTTTGATACCATATTCTGCAGTCATGATATGAAAGCAGTGCAGACCTTCATCTACTGAACCAGAGTGGTTGCATGCTGTTAGAATATGAGTGAAGACAATGGCATCAGGTTGAACACCTTTGCTTTGCATCTCATTGAAAAGGACAACAGCCTCACTGCTTCCTCCATTGCAAGCATATCCATTGATCATGGCACTCCAGATAGCTAAGTCCCTATTAGAAACATTGTCAAATATTTTTCTAGCACGCTGGATGCTCCCACACTTGCAGTACATGTCAATCAGTCCAGTAGAAACTTGCAGGTCTGACTGCAGCCCCATTGCTCTCACATGCTCCTCAAGCTTTTGGCCAACATTAGCGGATCCCAGATTAGCGCACGCTGAAAAAGAACGACTAAAACAGTTGCTTTATTTGGCTCTACCTTGGCACACAACATGGCATCAAATGTTGCCAAAGCCTCATCCGGACAACCAGATTCAACATATCCATTCAACATCGAAGTCCACATGATTACATTCTTCCAGTGAAGTGAATCAAATACCTTTCTAGCTGCCAAAAGATTCCCACACTTAGAATACAAGTTTACCAAGGATGCTGCCAAATCCTCCTGACAATCAAAGCCAGCCTTGATAACAAGGGCATGCACGCCTTTAGCCACGAACAAGTTTCCAAACAGCATAGCAGCCGTGATTAGATTGGCAAGCACAACTGAATCCATAGGTTGCTCTGATTCTCGCATGTCGCTGAACAGTTGAAACACTTCCATCCAGTCCCCCGTCTGCAAATAAGCCGATGCCATGGCGCTCCAAGTAACCACAGATTTGTTCTCCACACGATCGAACAGCAACCTTGCAGAGTCCAGGTGGCCACCACGGACCAGCATGGTGAGCACCGAGTTCGAGACGAGTAAATCCGCGTCAAGCCCCGATTTGATGGTGTATCCATAGACGCACACCCCAAGGTTCCTCGCGGACAACGAGTCCGCACAGCCGGACAGAAGGCCGACGAGCGTGCTCCCGCTGGGCCTGACCTCCGCGCGCCTCATAGCGTTGAACAATTCGACGGCCTCCTCGACCTGAGCGCTCCGTCCGTACGCCGAGATCATGCAGTTCCAGGCAACCAGCGTCCGGCTCGAGCCCGGCGTTTCATCGAACAGGCGGTGCGCGTCGGAGAGGCTGCCGCACTTGGCGTACATGTCCACCAGAGAGGTCCGCACGAAGGCGTCGCGAGAGACGGCAGCTCCCGCGAGGAACGCGAGGGCGTGGATGGCGCGGCCGGGCCCGGGCAGGCGCAGCGCGGCGCAGGATTTGGCGAGGGAAGGGAAGGTGGAGGCGTCACCGCGGAGGCCCGCGGCGAGGACCGGTCCCGCGTAGAGGCGGAGGCAGTGGGCGTACGAGCCCGACGCGGCGGCGAGCTGGATCAAGCGATTCCAGTGGTTCAGGGCGGCGGCCGCTGGGGCGGTGTCACTCATGCCGAGAGGAGAGATGCCGAGAGGACGGGGCAGTGAGGGACTCGCCGTGCCTAGTGTGCCTACAATGGAGAGCATCCCTCTTGGAACGTGGGATACGAAAAAATATAGGAATTTATATTGGGAGTTGGAAAAGTGATTTATATTTGCATTTTAGAATTCTCAACAAGAAAATACTGATTTGCACATGGATTAATCTTGCTGCGTAAGGCCTTTTGGCGAAGACGTTGCATCACAAAATGTTTACAACTCATCCTTTTTTGCGAAAGCTTTGATCAGTGCATTGGTAAATTAGACTCAAAGCATCTCCAACCTTCGTTCTAAAATTTACTCTCTAAATTATCATTTGAATAGTTATTTCAGTATAAAAAAACTTTTTTTTTTATATATCTTTGTACGCTCCAACAGTTTTTTTGTTTGTATTTTATGTGCACTCTTGAAAGTCGGTCCTTCTCCAGCTTTAGCTAACTAGAAATCTGAAATAAAAGAAATTCTCTATTTAAATATGCAATTAAAGAGGTTTTTTTCACAAAATCTCTATTCCAATGAATTAGGAATGATATAAAGAACCTCTTAAAGCTGCTGTTAGTACCACTAATAACGTTATATACTAATTTAAACGCCTAAACCGGCAAATATTCATGTGGACGCCTAAACCGGCACTAACTTGTCTACTAAGCATCCAGTTATTTGAAAATGATTATTTACAAAAATTAGTTCCGGAAAACTCTTCACAGTTGTATCCACTCAGCCAGAGCGTAGTCACATTTTCTGTAGTTAGAGAAAGGTTAAAAAGATAATAATAATGCTAGTCTGCACGTCTCAAACGGTCAGAGCAGTACGGCGACCGCCTGCATCTAGGCACGTCTGTATTCACCCTTGATGTCGATGAGCCTGATTCTCTCTCTTGCTACGTCTGTATTCGCCCTTGATGTCGGTGAGCCTGATTCTCTCTCTTGCTTGAAGGCCTTTTTCAAGAAGAAGGCCATCGCGAGCTGTGCCCCGAGATTGGATCGGCCTCGAGATAGACAAACGATGCTTCCGACCAGCAGAAGCCCGCTCGCAATCATTTGGTGAGACGACTTCTTCCCTGGAAGCTTGCATGGTGAAGTCCTGGCAGTCGGTGTTGAAGGAACGACGGATGCTGCAGTACTCTGGGAAGCAGAAAGGCTTGCATCGGCGGCCTCCAAGTCCTGGGAAAACTGATATACAAAGAGGCTCAGATTTGTCAGGTCGTGAACGAGCAGGTCAAGATAGTATAACAGTCTACTCAAGTTATGTGGTTCCTTGATTCAAAACTTTTAAAATCAGTTTAT
Source organism: Hyparrhenia diplandra (assembly GCA_015847255.1). Lineage (NCBI taxonomy): Eukaryota > Viridiplantae > Streptophyta > Magnoliopsida > Poales > Poaceae > Hyparrhenia > Hyparrhenia diplandra. The sequence continues at coordinate 65,729 of JADLZK010012302.1, read as the reverse complement.
GTGATTTGCATTGTCCCGCAAACGTAAGTGAGAAACATAATAATTAAAGAAAACATTTGTCTTCTAATTAACCAGAGATGTGCACATGATAGAAAAATCTACAGATTCCATAATACGCTTCAGAAGGTTAACAAAGGAAAAACTACTGATAGCAAATTCAAAAATACTAAACCATCACCTTCTTCATAAGTTTCTGCATGGTCAGAATCGACAGTGATGGACTGCGATGCTGAGGATACCGACGTAGAGCATTGTTCATTTTACATATGTAGCTCCAGATGCCCTTGGAAAAGGCTAGCTTTGCCATCTCTATGTTCATTCCATTGTCCTCATGATGCAGCACTGTGATTTGGCATGCATCCCTGCCTGGGACTGTATATGTAGAAATGAAAAGAATGTAAACAAATGTATCCCAAAGGTTTTACACATGAAAGACTTAATTATGGTAATATTTCATCCAATAAAATAAAAAGCAAGACTAAAGTGCCAGTTCAAAGTTTAAATTTGCACCAAAGTGGCAAAAGACATAAGAACATCAAGTTCACATAGAGAAATAAGTGAGGGACAATTTACACTGACAACAAAAAGAGGATGTCTCATCAGGTGACTAGTATTTTAATTCATAATAACACAAATAATGTGATAGCAAGCAACTACATCATCAAATTTGAGTCTGCCTGACACTTCATGTTTTTTCCTTAAAAAGCTCAATACCCAGAGGAAATAAAGACAAGATTAGGCTCAGTAGTACAATACCAAAACGAAAGGACCTGCACTTTTAAAGATCACTTACTTTTCCTAATACACCATCCTGATCTTAGAAGTCGCACTCTAACAAACTTTCTCTGCCGTGCAGCAAGAGGGTGTTCACATTCCTGTCAGGATTAACAATTTACTCAAGGAAAATTGAAAAATGCAAAGATAGAGTGCAAATGAAAATCAGATGTCACCATTAGCATCGCCATGTACAACACATATAAGGTAATCCAAGCATGAAATAAGCCTGCCAGCTTAGCTCATTTCCAGTAATGTTAATCTCATAATGAGAGAAAGAGGATGTACATCAGTTGAAAAGTTTTTTTTTTTGGGAAATAGCTATGAAGGTCCATATTGCAGTTCAATACAGCAGTTACAGTATCATCCAGTTCATGCTGCATCAGCTCAAAAACTGTTATGAACTCATGACTGACTGACATTTTTTTTTTTTTTCATTTGGAAAACATTTGAAGCAGCTGATGCTATGGCCATGGAAGTTGCACATGAAAAATATGCCAAATATTCCCGTCAGGATTAACAATTTACGCAAGGCAAACTAAATAAAAAAAAAATGCAAAGTTGGTAGAGTGCAAGGAGAATTAGATGTCACCATCAACATCGCCATGTGCATAGCCATATAGGGTAACCTAAGCATGAAATAAGCCTGGCAGCTTAGCTCATTTCCAGTAATGTTATGCTCAAATGAGGAAAAAGAGGATGTACATCATTTGAAAAGTTTTTTGCCAATAGCTACAAAGATTATAGATTGCAGTCAAACACAGCAGTTATGGTTTCATTCAGCTCCAAAACTGTTATGACCTAATGAATGACACAAGATTTTTTTTTTTTTTTCTTTTTCACTTGGAGAACATTTGAAACAGCTGATGTATTGGCCATGAAAGTTGCATATGAAAATATACCAAACATTTGAGGAAGATAGTCATATATGGATTTCTTTCTGCTGAAAAGATATGATACCTCTGATGCACATAGTATGTAAAGTTAAATGAAGGAAGGAGGGGTAACCTTGATAAAGCAATAGAAAGACTTGTCATTTGCTTCCCAGACTCGCCATGCCAATATGTACTCTCTTGGTGTCAGAAGTGGAAACTTCTTAATTGTTCGTCCTACCTCCACTCCACTGTTCTCATCATACTGCAGCTGCTCATGTTTTGTCACAGTGTTATCCCACTCCATTCTGTACTCATTATCCATGTAGAAGTCCCTCAACTGCTCAGTCGAGCATCTCTCATATGTTGTAATACTCAGATATTTTGGAGGGCCAGCCTGCAAGAATAAAAGTATCATCCAAAATAAGATGAATGGCTGTATGAATTATTTGTCATTGACACTGAGTGGCAAAAGGATTGATCAAACAGGAGACCGGATGCTATAGAAATAAAAAGCATAACAATAACAAGCATTTAATCCTGGCAAACTCTTGCCGACCGGTTATAGAGATATAGTAAGACAATAGCAGCAGCAACAACAAACATTTAATCGTGGCAAACTCTTACTAAGAGTCCAGAAACAATCCATGACCTGTAGTAAATTTGAGCAGACAAAAGCACATGATTACCAACTACGATTGCAGCCGTTCTGAACTCTATGGAATTGCAAAACAATAACATCATAAGGGTTAATTTCCACGCCTAAATTGACAAGTGAAAACAGTTCCAGTATATGGAGCGCACCAAACCAAAATCTCATGATCCAACTGGGGTTATCTAATTGCTCGGACACGAGCTTTCACAAAATATACTGTATTCTCAGAACGATGCGAGAGGGGATAAAGCTAGCCATACCGTGGGCTTGTCGCACCAGGCCTTGTAGGAGACGTCGTCGCTGCTCTTGGAGATCACGTGCTCCCAGCCATGCGCCTCTGGCTCGCGCGCGCCCAAGCCCAGACTGCCCACCAGCTGCCTCAGATCGCTCTCCGTAACTAGTCCCTCTATTCTGTCACTAACCAAAGGGAAGACACATCACAATCAGCCAGCCGAGCCCAGTTCACACGCATTTTTCGATCGGAAAAAACACGGCCGCGAAGGCAGTACGGGGGACCAACCCTGAGGCGGAACCGGGGGCGTGGGGGCAGGCGCGGGTGCCACGGCGGCCTCCGGTTGCGCGATTCGGCCTCCGCCGCGGAGGCGGAGGCGGCGGCGGACGAGGAGGACGGCGAGGTGAGAGGCGAGGGGAGGAGGAGGAGCGCGGCGGCCGTGGCCCAGCCTCCCCGCGGGCGGCGGCAACGGGCCGCCAGAGGTCGGTGCTGCCGAGCAGTGGCGGCGGCGCCATGGCGCGTCTCGTCGTACGGCGACCCGGTCCGCGTCTCTGTGTGTAGCGCGGTGCCGCTCGCTCTCCGCACGACCCGTCCGGGTTTGCTGGCTGTCTTGTTGCGGTGTGGCCGCAGCTTTGTGCTTTCCGTGATGGGTGAGAAACCCAGAAAAAGGTAGGGGACCTGGAGGGGGAATTGAGATCGGCGAAAATAGGAAAAGAAATGGAGAGGTGGTACAGTTGTACAGCCACCAGACACGGGAGCAACAAAGCAGAGGTTTAAGACGGCTTGGTGTTTACATCACATTTCTCAGTTACTCCGGCACCGAGAGCTTCCCCATCTCACCATGTTGTTACATCAAGCGGCCATGTCACAGGAAGTAGTGGTTAAGTGCGCACCGGCTCCCATAGAAGAACCAGTTACCTTGTGGACAAAAAAAGCGGAGGTAACTCTAGGTAGACAACGCGGTGTGATGAAGAAGTTGTCTGTTAGTGATCTAGATGAAATTATTCTTGTGAGTGGATCCACCCGAATCCCTATAATTTAGAATAGAGGGATTACATTAGAGTTGCTGACTAATGACTTTGTTACGTGTTTTATTGTTTAGTCATGTTATCCCTTTGTAATAAATGATAATTTTCATCTCATGAAAAACTCACCGAACTCAAAATCCCGAGGTTAACCTCCCACGAGACATGGATGCTGAGATTTCTAAGGTGGAGTTTCCTGCTTTGAGTAATGATGCTAATTCTTTGGTGATAGAAGATACATGAAGAAATAGTCCGACTTGGGCACACATTACCTCTAAAGGCAACAAGTTAGAGTCATCTCATAAAGTTGACAACGATGGTGTATTTTGGAATATGAGAAGCCTTAATAAAGATGCCCGGTTATAGTGCATAACAGATTTTAGAAAAGATAATAAACTTGATTTTTGTGAGTGTTGTCCGTGTTGTTGCTGCCTTGATATAAACACCAAGAAAAAAAAAAACCCTAGGGATTGGCCCTGTTTGGAGCAAAGGTGTTCATTCTCGCAATAGGGGGAGCAACAAAGCAAAAGGTTTAAGACAGCCTGGTGTTTAAATCATAGGAGTTTTTCTTAGGGGTGTTTGGATTCTTAGGACTAAGGACTAGAGACTATAATATAAGTCCTTATATTTAGTAAGTCGGGGACTAAAATGAGGCTAAAAATTTAGTCTTTAGTCCCTAGTATGGAGGAAAACCAAACATTGTCTTAGCTACACTGGTGTAAACACCAAGATGGCAGTTCATTCTCGTGGTAGATAGAAGAGGGGCGGTTGGAAAAATGAAGGCCACCAGGGCGTTTAGCATGTTTTTGCTCGACTGTCATGGTATAGATGGTATAGACAAGGGAGAATCCGATTTGAGGGTGCGTTTGGCTCACAGAATTAGTTCCTATTCTTGTGAGAATCAGTAGAAACCGTGCTACATAGCACGCAGGTGAAAATGGTTTGAAATGATTTTTTTTTTTTTTTGGGGGTTACGAATGTGTAGCGATGACTCTGATTCTGCAGCCAAACTATCTAGTGATTTTAATTCACTATCTGAAACGTTTGAGAATCTAGATATGAAACACTTCTACAAAAACCTAAATCCATACCAAACAAGCCATTAATCGATTTCAAATAGGGCCCTTAGGTATATATAGACTATAATTCGCCCAGTCCACAAAATGCCAAGTACTTCAGCGCTGGAAAACACAAGAATCATAATGCTTTCGCTAAGCATCAGAAATAAACAATGTTTTCGCTGTTCATCAATAGCCAATAACGAAACAGGTCACAATTTACACATTCATGCAAGATTATTATCGTTTGGTATTGTTATTGGGTATGACAAGCATAACAAATTGGTGCAGTTAATCGGCAGAGAAACAACACAACATTGAACCATGTGTTCCTAATTAGATCGAATGGCAAAGAATGGAAGAAAACAGCATTGTTATTTTCTTGTCACTACAACACTACAAAAGCATTAATGATCACGTCAGTTGATCCATTTCTCTATCGAAGGGATATGGGGACCAACGCCTTAATGGAGGTCAAGTCATTTATAAGTCAATGGGAAAGCCAAGAAATTTGTTGATCAGGGTGACAACTGGTTTGGCATCCCCTGGCTCATAAGGAACTAGTGTCTCTAGGTCCATTGCCTGTATTGTCTCTCCCAATGTTTGTGGGCGTGCACAGAATAGATGCTTCCTTTCAGCCAGTTCTTCTGCTAATTCACTCTGGTGATTGTCCATCAAATCTTCATTTACAACAACAATTAGTGGTTTGCCGAGTCGTAGCGTTTCAAATATGCTTCCTGAACCTGCCAGATCGAGCTAAATCTTTGAGAAACTAAAGAATAAATAATAATAAATGGTCTGGCTTTTGAGTGCAGTTGAAAGCTTCTTGAACCAGATATGCACAACTGCTCAAGTTGCAACAGGGCAACTTGATCATTTTGAGCATCACAAAGTTAAAAAAGCTGATACTACCTGGAACTTGTGATACATGGCTGCAGAATTGTCCTTATGAAAATTATTCGATGATAGTAACAAAAGATGGAGCAAATTCCAAACAGTCAAAAAGTTTAAAACAAATTGTAGTCGCAATTAACAAAGGTACTTCTTACATTGCCATGTACTGTCCTGGATTTGAGTATCTTTCTTGATTGTAGAGGCATGATTCTTAACACTAGACAACACTAGACAACTAGAGGTTGTAATCCGTGTCGTTTACTTCTTTTCTTCCATCTATTAAGGATGAAAGGTTCTAAAATCTCAATCACTTCATCAGATGAATAGGGAAGTGGGGCAGGGTGAAATACCTCAGATTCAAAGCATATGATAAACTGGTGCATATATTGGAAGATTTTGCCAGCTCACCATTCTCAAATAGAAAGAGAAGAACAAGCTAAAGGAAGTATATTGCTCCACATTTTATGGTCGAAATGAAAATTACTGGAAAATTCACCCAAACATCAAACTAGAATTTCAAGATTTAGCAAAAAACATCATGGAAAAATATTCCCACATCTTTCTATTTTCCATCATGTGCAAACACTATAGTTACCTGCATGGCTGATAACTAGAGAAGCTGTTCCCATTTTGTCAGCAATGCTTGGTGAAAATGTGAAATGATCAACTTGAAGGGTAGAATCTCCTGAGACCTGCAGTCCCAAATAGATAAACACTATTAACTTCAATATACAATTAGAAACAAGGGTTTAGGGAACTACGTGAATATTTCAAAAAAGAAAAGCAAGTTTAATTCGATTAAAGCTAGCAGCTGGTGAAGCAAGTTGGACATAAGAATAAGGAATGAACCAGACCACTTAAACAACTATAGGTTTGTTTTCTCAAACATAAAAGTAAGAACTGCTGCTCAGAAAACATCAGTTCACACACACCCTGTTTTCTTAAAACATATGAATCAATATTTGCACAAAACCATTTGCATAAAATCTGTGTTGTGTTTCCAGTTGGCTTTTCATTTAGGGTGACTTAAATTAACAGTTATGAAGATTCCTATAAGAAGGAGTAGGAATTGCCATAAATCAAACTAGGCAGGAATAACATTTGATAACTTACTAGAGGTATAAGCATACTAACCTTGGATGGAACATATGTTCCTCGCCCATTTGAATAACAAGATTACTATAACCTTTTTGCAATAAAGCCTTCTTCACTTCTGGAGAATCTACCGCCATGACAAGAGCATCAAAACATGTGGTCCCCACTGTAACAAACACCGTTCGATGCTCCCTATCTGTCATCGATCCAGCACACACGTATATTTCTTACGCTGCAAAACTGTTGGTAAAGAAAACAGGAAATTAGATAATGATGCCAATGTTAGGTAAACTTATAAAGAAGATAACTGCAATATAAGAACAGCCCAAGCTGTTTGTTCCAACTATGTACTAGTTTCTTGGTAGCTAGGACCATGGTAGCAAATCTTATGCAAAAAAGCAGCAGAGAAAGGCAGTTTACTTCAACTGGTTTATTTCTAATTTGAATTTGAGACTTAAGTAGCTCTCATAACCACAAGGGTTACAAAATCATCCAAATGAATAGTAGTAAGGCAGCAGATTTGAGGTAACACCCTGCCTTTTTTTTTCCTGTCATCATGTTCTCTAAGAAATTATATGTTATGGTCGCGGACAAATACTCCAGGCGCAAGCCCACCAGTGGCTGATGGCGCCAGCATAGGGGGCTTAAGGCCAAATATATTAATTATCCTAGAATTATTAGAATTATGAGAGTTATTTCTATTATTGTTTAGAGGAGACACTATAAATATTGTAATACCCCTTTTGGGAACAATTAAGCAGAAACATATTATTGTTTCCGGTTTCCTTGGGAGCCGGGATTTCCCCAGCCCTAATCTGTCTCTCTCGCGCGCCCTAGCCGCCACCACGCCGCCACGGCGCCCCAAGCGCTACCGCCGACCTCAACCTCCGATCAAACACCCCTATCACCTGAGAGAGGTCCCTGGTAGGATCCACAATCCTATCAATCTGAGAGAGATCCCTGGTAGGATCTGGAATCCTACATTATAACATTGATTCAAAAACAAAAATTAGCATTTTTTTTGCCAAGACTTTGTCAAAATTTCCAATTGCATTTACTACAAATCTTTGGCCCCAGAAATGCTTACATGGCTCAGCTTGTTTGCCAGCTTGAGCTAGCTCGCTAAGCTTGTGAGCCATGACAATAGCATACATGAATATGACAGAAATACATCACTTCCATACTTAATCCAAACCAGTTAATATAACGAGAAATTGCACAGATCTCAGAAGGCTCAGGAGAATACATTGGTTCCGGTTCCTCTCTCAGTGAGTTGGAAAAAGGTAAATATTTTTCTGGTCATCACAATCCCAGCGGCAGATCGAGAAATCAAGCAAGAGGCGGGCTGAACTATATTACATAGATGTAAGTACTGAAATTCTATGTCTATGTCATACTAATGATTAACCAAAACATCGGTACTGTAATACATGAGTACAAATATATAATGAAAAGTTGCAGTAGTAACACATAATTGCATAACCTTTTGATTTTTCTTAATTATTACCTAGAAAATCCTTTGGTACTCATGAAGCATGAACATACTAAATCTTGGACCAATCCAGTATACTTTTCAAAAATCCAAATTATCAGGGGTTACATCTTGTAGGTGTTTGAAAAATCAGAGGTTACATCTTGTAGGTGTTTGAAAAACAGATTGAGCTTATATATTAAGTTCAATCTCCAATAATTTAGATTCACCACCACAGATTGGCACCATTCAGAATCAGTCCCATGCTATGACATACTATACTCGTAACAAAAATCAAAATGCATGATCTATAGTCGATTCATTATATTGTCAAGTCATTAATCAATACTCACAGTGAGTCAAGTGCAACAGACAGCAACAACAGTAGAGAGCTCAGGCTTTCAAGCTTGAGCCCTGAGCGGCGAGTCAGTGCCGGGTGGGGTGCTGTGCCGATAGTGCCAGCTGGGCGCAGGGGGCTGCTGCGGTGCTGCCTACTGGCCGCTCCAACGGGTGGGACCAGTGCCGGATGATGGTGGCTGCCGCCGGCCGCCGGCCGCCTGGGGCCTCGGGAGTCCGCCGAGTGGGGGCCTAGGGGCTTGGGGAGCTATAGCTGGCGGATCTGCGCGGTCTGACCAATCCAGGAATAAAAGCGGAGGAGGAGAGGTGAATGGCGCGCCGCCACGGTCGTTTGTCGATGACTCGATGCAAGCCGGCGGAGACTAGCAAAGAGCACACGGGTGGGGCTGGGCCCTGTAAATCTATGAGAATCCTTGACCCTGAAAACTTCGAAATTCTTTGTATGGCCCGCTGCTTGAATTATGACACTACCGTCAGTTTTGAACCCTAACACCGAATTAACCAGAATACCCGGAAAATGCACTAATTTGCTTGTATGGCCCTTCTTCATATGATGTTTTATATTACTTCTATGACAAGTATTTGTATGGTTTATTTTGTCAATAAAATTCATCCAGATTATATTAAATTTGCAAATAATTTTGTAAGGTAAAGGAAGGCAAGGGTATTTCTGGCTCACCCAGCACAATCTGACAAAGAGGACCCACTTTGTAACTGAGAAAGCCAACGGAATGGACGGTAGTGTTATATAGGTCATTGAAATTCGAACACAGTGCTCTACAATGAATTTCAAAAGTTTTCAGGGCCAAGAAAAGAATAACTAGGCCAACTAGGCCAGACTACCAAAGAAAGACAAGAAAATTGCACATGTGTGGTAGTTCCTATTATGGATACAAAGCACTGTGTTCATTGAAATTTGACGTGATAATTTTCCTATTATGGATACAAAGCAAGGGTGGCCCATCCGACGGCTTCGGCCCTATCCGGCGTACAATCGCCACCGTCTCACCCGACATGAGATGCGCGAGCCCGCCCCATCCAACGTGGGACGCGTGAGATCGCCTCGCTCGACGTCAGACAAAGGACTCAGACATGGTTCCTCATCCTCAAAATGAGGACGTGGCCCGGATAACCCGTGAACCACGGAGGCCTGTATGGGTGCTGCACGAGATAAGTCATGACAGCGCCAAGCCAAAGCAGTTGGTAGGCGGTATGTGACCAGGCAAAGGCCTAGCCCGAACAGGAGCGTGCAGCTGTCCTCGGACGAACTCATAGTGAGAGCCAGCCGCGTGGACTAACTAGGATGCAGGGCACGTTGGCGGTTCCTTGGGTTGGTTTGTGCGTGGGCACGAACACCTCAGAGCGAGAGACATGGCATTGATGACGACGACCATCGGGGCGGCCTAAAGCAGATTTCCTAACCCAGCAATCAGACGTGCGTAGGGGTAGTCAGGCTACGGAGGCACGTCCACCTGATATGACCAGACCTGAAGCGAGTTCGGCTGCGAGCAAAGACCACCCCTGGAGAGAAAAGCTGGAGGACCTGCCCTCTTCAGCGAGCCAAGGAATTCACCGCGAAGCAAATTAAGGTCCTGTTTGGTTGACAATGACTAAACTTTTTTTTTAGTCCTAGGAACTAATAAAAAAAGTCCCTCCAAGAGAGTCTTTTTAGAGACTAATAGAGGAATAATCTCAAAAAAGTCCCTCCTGTTTGGTTTGGTAGGGACTAAAAGAGACCTTTTTGAGTCTCAAGGGACTAAAAAATCCCTAAACCAAACATGACCTAAACGCCGAGGTCAACATGGTCGCACCTCATTCAAGCCTTCTCCACTCTTCCTTCAACCATCTCGGAGGGGGGCATGGTCGGTTGTTTTTCAATCGATTTGAAAACCACGAAAATGGTTAAGACAAGGGAGTGCAAACAGGAAACAGAGCAGGACTCTGGAGTTTGAACTATTTTAAATAAATTAGATAACTGGTGACAGTACTATTTCAGTTTTAAAATTACATTACCTAAAACTCAAACAATAGATTCTTTTTTGACCTGACTCGACATTTCTCCTGTACTTCGTATACTTGAAAAGGGACAACTAAGCAAAGCGAAAATGACTGGGCAGGGTAACATGCATTCATCTGCAGAAAATGGCGCGCAGCATTCGTGGTTGGTTATGCAGAGACGGGGTGGAAGGCGATGACAGAGTGGTTTGCAATGTGCAGGCTGAACTGTCCTCCTTTCTCGCTGACGTCGATCTTCTCCACGCCCGGCGGTGGTACCATCTCGAAGCTGCGCACGAGCTTCCCAACGATGAGCGCGAGGATGGGCAGCGCGAGGATGATCCCGGGGGCAGCTGCGGCGCCCCACGCCGAAAGGCAGGAACCGGAAGTCCACCTTCCCGGCGACGGTAGCGTCCACGCTCTTCTCCTCGCCTAGGAACCGCTCCGGCCTGAACTCCTCGGGCTTCTCCCACAGCTTCGGGTTGTTGGCCAGCCACCATGCGTTGACCACCACCTTGGAGCCCTTGGGGATGAATGTGTAGCCACCGAGCTTGGCCTCCTCGAGGTTCATGTGCGGGACGAGGAGCGGGATGGGCGAGTGGAGGCGCAGCGTCTCCTTGACGACGGCCTGCAGGTAGGGGAGGCTGTGGATGGTGGACTCTGTGATGGGCTCGTCGTCGCCGACGACGGCCTTGATCTCGTCGCGGACCTTGCGCTGCACCGCCGGGTGGTTGACGACCTCTGCGAGCGCCCACTCGATGGACCAGAGCGTGGTCTCGATGGCCGCGACGTTGATGTTCTCGACGATGTAGATGACGTTCTCCGAGGTGATCTCACCGCTCTTCTCCGCCTGGAGGATGTGGTCGATGGCGCAGCGGAGCTTGTTCTTGTCCCCGGCGTGTCCATGACCTTTCTTCTCTTCTCGACGTAGTTGTTGTTGAAGAAGGCGAGCCTCCTGGTCTGCAGGTCCTTGCACTTGCTGAGGTAGCCGCGCAGGAAGGGGCGCAGGATGGGGATGAAGTCGCCGTAGTTGTAGTCGAAGCTCTGCGCGAGGCGGCTGCGCTCGGAGTTGAACCTGGTGGCCTCCACGAACATGGGGTCGTCGACGGAGTCGAAGCGCGCGTCGAACATCATCCGGTACATGATGTTGTAGAGCATGAGCTGCAGCCTGCGTCGCACGACGAAGCCGGCGCGCTGGGCCGCGCCGTCGGCGGAGATGTCGGAGACGACGGCGTCCATCTCGGCCTCCCACATGTCCCTGTACTGCTGCACCACGCGCGCGGTGAAGAAGGGCAGCGTCATGACGCGGCGCATGCGGCGCCAGTGGTCGCCGTACTCGGTGAACACCATGTCGGCGCCGTTGGCGGTGAAGATGTCGAAGACGACGTTGCGGGGGCGAGAGCCGAACTCCACCCCTGCGTGTGCAGCACCTCGGTGGCCAGCCGCGGGTCGGAGACGACCACCAGGTTGCGCACGCCCAGGCGGAGGCGGAAGACGGGCCCGTACCGCGCGGACAGGCGCGCCAGGAACCGGTGGTTGAGGTCGTTGCCCACCTGCAGCCAGTTGCCGAACACCGGCACGGCCGCCGGCCCCGGCGGCGCGTTGGCGGCGCTAGCGTCGCCCGTGGCGGCAATGCCGAGGAATACGGCGGCTGGGAGGAGCAGGCCCAGCGCGGGGTGCTGCGCCTGGAGGAAGGACCGGAGGAGCCAGTGCACGGCTAAGGAGACGGCTGTGGCGACGGCCACCCTGGCCGCGGACACCGCCATGCTGCTGCTTGGCTTGCTTACTCTGTGTGTTGATCACTTGTTGTTTGCTCTGCTGTGCTCGGCTGCTGTGTTGAGCGGTGCGGCCCGTGGCCCGTAGGTTATATAACGCCGGCCGCCGGGGCTGCCTCGGTTGGTTTTGGTTGGTGGCAGTGGGAAAACGTGGCGGATTGGCGACACTAGTACTAGTGGGGAAGGGAATTCCTTGGTTTGTGGCCGAAATCCGTGTGCGCCGGCACCAAGCTGGAAACAGGGTTGGTTGGGTTGCCATCTTGCCGAGAGGGAGTGCACGGCTCGACGACGGCTCATGCTGGGAGTAGAGACGTTGGTGGGTTGGTGGGTCTGGCCAAAGTACTAGGTGCTCTGGTCTACCGCCTGACCTGGTCCTGTGGTTGGTGCGATGCGATTTTTGGGTCATGCCGGAACGAACCTGCGAACGAACGGAGGCGATAGCACAAACTAGATCGCGGTCGTGTTTCGTCGCCCCAAACATTATTCAGCGCGCGTGCGCTGTAGGGAGACGCGTTTCTATTTCTGGCACCGTTTTCTTTTACGTTTATTTCTAGACTAGCTAAATGGCCGTACGTTGCCACGAAAAAAATAAAATAAAGGAACACCTCGATAATTTAAATGTTAGCTTTCTTAGAAATATGCCCGTGCGTTGCCACGGGAGAAAAAAAAACAATCAAAACATCAACTTATCCCCAACACTGCTCCATGCCTCTGTCCCGACGACACCGAATCGGGCCGACGGTCCCGCGACCTCAGCGTTTTTTTGACTGCCTTCGGCTCCGCTCCGCAACCTCCCGTGTTGTCCTTTTTATTTTTTATACACTGTCACATGATTTCTATTTCTAATGTATCTCTCTCTCTCTCGTTCTCGTTGGATTCAATTCCAATCGAGCTCTTGTTTTGACGTCTTGCAAAGATCGATTTGGAAGACTCCTTCACCCGTCGGTCTCCAAAACTCTCTAAAGACGTGTAGGAACCTTGAATAAAAGCAATTGTCTCCGTGTCCAACTTTAGACGAAAAGGCAGAAGGAAAACGGGCGGAAGAAACGAAGGTTACATGTACGAATATAGGCAGGTGGAAAAAAAGGTGAACAAGAAATTTTCTCTCTTTATTAGTAGGTATAGATTTCATACCACTTACGCACACACCGTTATATATATCCATTATTTCCATCTATACATCTTCGAACGATCGATGACGACGTACGTGTGCGTGCGTGCGTGTGGCATATATATGTTTTGTCCGAACCCACACAAGGAGTTCATGTGAAATGCGTACGTACGTATTATTTAGGGAGAAGCCAGCAGGCCAGCCCCGCGCGAGGCTCCGGCCGGCTGCAACCCTGGTTGCACTTGCACAGCCTGAGCGTAGCGTATGTTGGCGGCCCAAAAACAATACCGGTATCAATCATCGTGTTGTCAAACATTTGGATTTGGACCACAATTGGATTTGGATACGGACTGGGCAGGATACCGTATAACAGAAAAAAAAAACGGACTGGGCAGGATACCGTATGGCAGGAAAAAACAGACTGGGCAGGAAACCGTATGGCAGAAAAAAAAAAAAAAAAAAGAGGTGGGACTGAAATTTTCTCTTTTATTAGTAGGTATATATATAGATATAGATAGAAAAGGGTGGAAAAAAGAGGTGGAAAAAGCCCGGTGAAAAGCCCGGTGAAAAAAGCCCGGTGAAAAGCCCGGTGAAAAGGAGGTGGGACTGAAATTTTCTCTCTTTATTAGTAGGTATAGATGTTGTAGCATTATCCAAAAAAACAATACTTCAAACATATGATGCTTCCAATATTCCTTTTGGAGTCAACCGTCAATATTACACGAGGATCCTCAAAACATGAACTACGAGAAAAAAAAAAAACAAATTTACATGTTAGTGCTCAATGAAAGTTACAGGATGCCACTGCTCAATGAATCTTTTGAAATGTTCAAGAGTAGATAGATGAACTCTCGATGGAAACTGAATTTTGAAGATTCTTGATGCTGATATACTGGATATGCGTGACAATTTCAAATCTGATCCTGGCTTCCTAGCAGCCCAATGATATTTAACAAGAGATTAAAATACAGCTGATCGCATAAGAACACTGATAAGATCCAAAGATTATAAATAAATCAGAGATTCATCTCATTGATGGATAACATTTAATCCAACACATGCATATATGTTCGAAGGCTATCTGACTATTGTAGGTAGAACTAAGAAAGAAAGGACAACTCTGCACAAGTAACAAAAAGTATATGTTCTTATCATCAGGAAGGGATAGCAACTTATAGCAGGTGGCTTCATATGACAGGAGAAGCTAATTTTTGTCATTCTTGATAATTATTTACTCTATTTTTAAATTTGCATCCTTTTTATTACTTACATTTTTCTCTGTTTTAGAAGTTTTTTTTATAACAAGCATATATTACTTAACCGCAAAAGCGCTGTTATGTGGGCAAGATTTGCCCACCCATTTGAGGTCACTAACGACTTCAGCTGATTCATGAAGGCAAAAATAAAAATAGCTATCCTGTCGTTACCAATTTCTATGTTTTTGGTTTTATTCCAGCCAGTGACAAACAATTCAAGATCAACAAGAAGCATTGATTCAAAATAGTTTGGCAGTTTAGTATGCTCCATTGTATAAATTTGAAGCTGTATAAAATTTGTAAATTTGGAAGGTGTATAAGTTCTATCTGGTCCTAATTGAACATACAACTTTGTTCTATTCAAGTGAGTTCATAATTTAGAACTTTTCACTGTCTAACAGAGTATGGAAATAAGCATCACACAAACCACTTTATTGGCAAACTTGGGTTATACCAAAACCTTTTTTTTTATATTAGATTTTTGTTTACTATTTAGTTTTGATAAAATATTGTTACAAAAAAAGAGAGAGTATAGATAAGTGATAGGCATGACTAAGTTTGAGATGGCCAAAATAGGGCATCAATATAAGTATTTGTCACTTCTAAAGGTGGAGCAGCATTCCAAGAATCTCATAGCCATCTTGTGATAAATTCAAGGAATTGTGTTGGGAGCAGGAACGAGACGGGGAAAGTACCTTCTAGATGAAAAATGGCCTTTTGTAGAACCAAAGTGGTCACATGTACTGATCTTCTAACACATTTTCTTTTTTTTTTTTTCCTTATTCCCATTATCATCCAAGTTTACCCCTCCACTTTGAACTCACCAGAATCCCCATCTAGGATCGGTGACACATTGTCAAAAAACTGAAGAGACACCTAAAGAATCATTGTAGTACATAGATCATCACAGAAGTTGGACAGTCCTGCTGCTGATGAGACGCCAGTAGCTTCTCTCTTCTCCTTACCTTGGATGTTCCAGCTATGGTTGGTGAGACAGATTGATAAGATAACAATTGCACAGGAGCAGTTGCTCTGAAACTCAAAAGTGTAGTCTCTGTTGGTATTTCTTAGCGTAAGCGAATAAGTCCGCAAGCGCCGCGGAAAGTACCATTGTAGCACTTCACCCGAAAATATTCAGGGGCATCGTAATTTCCACCAAGATATACTTTCTGTTCGGGCAGGGCCTCCGGACGCCGTTGACGATGTAGTCGAGGAGCCACATGACCAAGCCGGGGCGATAACACCGGAGTGCGCCCCGCTGGGGTCTCGGTGGTGGCGCAAATCAAGGGGCTCAGCCCTAGCGGAGGTGGGGGCGCTCGGCTATGGGGCGATGTCCGAGCGAACGAGGCGGCGTCGGCGTCCGAGCGAACGGGCGCCATCAGCGTCCGCCGGCGGTGCGGCAGGTCAGCGTCCGGCGATGGGCCAGAGGGGCGGGCGAAGTCGGGAGAACCGGAATCCTCAGGCGTGGAAGGAAGCGCGGTGGCGGTGGGAGAGAGGGGCGGGCGAGACAACGAGCACCGAAACCGCTGGTGCGAAGGAAGCAGGGGCAAAGTGGTTTCACGGGAGCGGGTGAAAGCCGTAGTAGGATTGATGAGGGGAGGTGATCACACGGAGAGGCTACGTGGTTAAAGCGGGACAGGGTTGTGGGAAGGGAGGCACGGGACAAACCAACAATTATCGTAAAAAAAAAAAAGTTTGTTCTTTTTAGGTTGTATAAGTAGTAGGAGGAACGTCTCTCTCTCTTTTTGGGACCGAGCATTGAAGGGGGAGTATGCAAGTGGTCTACAAAACTTAAAAAATGTGATAACTTTAATTTTAAGCATCTATTTTGAAATTCATTTGCATCATTACGTTTATTATAACAGGATCTATCTATAAAACTAGATGATGAAGTTTTTCGTTTAGGAGTACAAAGTTTCAAATGTTTTTTTATGCAAAAGAACTGTGAGGCACCTGTATGACACAAGTAGATCATGCATGTTGAAAATCTTGATGAAATACTCTTCCTTCCCCTTTCGCATCAGGTACATGAAGAATTCCAATATATCTAGAATCGGTTACAGAACTTGCCATATAATGATACTGCTATGGATCACTGGGACCTGTATGGGGCAACGGGTACTTCTTCATGCTGCCTCTATCACTATGTTTTCAGTAATATAGAAACACATCCCATCTTCGAGACTGTCTGGAAATCAAGATGCACGTCAACAATAAAGTTCTTTGCATGGCTTGTGCTTGTTGACCGACTAAACATTAAGTCAATGCTTCGAAGGCGACACCTGAATACCCAGGACACTGACATCTGTATCATGTGTATTGATGGCGTGGAGAAGACCATAGAGCACCTTTTCTTTGATTGCACCTTTACTAGAGAATGTTGGTCAACGACAAACTTCCAGTGGGACTCTTCAATCAATCTCTAGGATAGATTGATGCATGTTGGGACAACCCACAACCTTCCTTTCTTCGTGGAGCTGGGTTGATTGCTGCTCGGGAATTGTTGAAGCTTCGCAACGACAAGTTTTTTAGAGGCGTGTCCCTACCCCCTCTATGTGTCTTCACAATTTCAAGAACCAATGTATCCTTCAATGTGTTTGTTTCAAGGATGTATGAGGTCATCGTTATATGTTTGGCTTGATGCTTTTAGTTAATCATATGGATGCAAAGTTTCAAATGTTGTTATATAATGTTTCAAAACTTGGTGTGTAAAGTTGTGAATTACAAAGTTTTGGTTTTAGGTGTACAAAGTTCGTAGCATGTCAGTACCAAGTTTAAAATGAGCTAGTATAAAGTTTCTGGATTTAGGTGGAGTTTCAAATCCCAAAGTTTTGAACCGAGCTAGTATAAAGTTGTACACAGTTTGTAGTTTGATAGTTCAAAGTCTATAAATTTTGAGTATGAAGTTTGGAACGTAGCCGTACAAAGTTTGTAATGTGATAGCTCAAAGTTTTCAACTAATTGTATGAAGTTTGTAATATATTAGTATAGATTTTAATTGTAATGTTTTGAATTTAATAGTACAAAGTTTATAACATGTAGTTGATAGTATCTTTTAAAATTAACTGTACAAAAATTTATAATATAAGAAAAATAAAGTTTTAAAACTACTATACAAAAAGTGAATTTTACTACGTGAGAAAAAAAGATGGGCTACTGCATGGCCCGTGATCTTGTCCATTAATCTCCACGTGTGCTAGTATACTAACTGCATGTCAACTGTATCCATTAAGGTTGTGTTTAGTTCCAAACTTTTTAACTTCAAACTAGGTTACATCAAATTTTTGGCCTCATGCATGGAGTATCGAATGTAGGTAAACGAAATAACTAATTACACAGTTTGGATGTACTTTGCGACATGAATCTTTTGATCCTAGTTAGCTCATGGTAGGACAACAATTACCACAAACAAACGAAAAGTGCTTTCACAAAGTGCCAAATTTAGTGCTACGATACAAATTTTAGGCAACTAAACACAACCTAATATGGACCAAGTAGTACATGCATGCACCTCATGGACAGGCTCATGAGATTTCGAGGGTGCTATTACGGATTGTGGTCCTTAACACATTTTTATACCACCAACATAACAACATACAACAAATATGACTACCAAACTCGGATTGTGGTCCTTAACACATTTTTATACCACCAAGATAACAACATACAACAAATATGACTACCAAACTCTAGAATAGGGATTTAACTAATCGGTTCCATGAGTTTTGGTTGTTTACCTTTTCAGGTGAGCATTTATGAAAAGCATGGAAATATGACATAGATACACAATTACAAAGTGTATTTTCATCATACACGAGCCTAAAGGAGTGAGGCTCATCATCAATCCAATCAATGCGCTAGAAGAAAAGGTCAAAATCGAGTTCGTGTCCGGTTTGGACTGTAGGACGGGTAAAATGGCTGCCCAAACAAGACACATAAGAACTCCGTTTTGCGAATTGCATACATCGTTAAAAAGCTAACGAGGAGACCTACACCCCTACAAAAGATGAGATCAACAGATCTAGTTGGGTGTGGCCACACAACTAGTGTAGGCACAATGTGGTAGGCGACCCGTTCAACCCGAGCTTTGGTCGGTTGATGCATGTCGACATGCATATGATGGTGTTGTAGGTACTTGATTTGAATATTATATTGAAACCGTCAGTTTGCACCTTCCATGAGGGGAGGGAACACTTTACAATGACCCCCTCTTCTCACCAATAAGAGTAGACTCTCGCCCCCCCCAACAACAACACTCAAGGATCAAGAGCATTACTTCCAGAGTTGAGCTTCCACTCCATAGGGATCTTGGCTAAGTAAGTGTCCGTGGTTCTTATACTCTTAATTTTATGTCTATTGTTAGTTGAGCCTTACCTATACTTGTTTGTGGGTTTGTTGTTCATCCCCATGGTGGATGCTCTAGTAGAAAGTCCTGTAGAGACACAATACTCTATACAACGCTAGAGTAGTAGTCAATAGCGTAGACGTGGTGTCTAGACTAGAAGCTACCTTCGTTAGCCTTGTAGTCCACGGTGGTGGGGTAGGCGGCCGTGGTGCCAACCCTGTCCATCCCTCATACTCCCCCATGTTTGGATACAATATAGAGCTAGAGGTCGACATCACCTGGTTGACTAGGTTTGATCCGTGCCCGAAGTAAGCAAGCGTAAGTAGAGTATCTCTACCCTTAAGACATAAGAGCTATAGGAATCCATCTCTAACTTTCCATATCTACCCTTGTGTTGTCCTTAGATGAACTAGCTAGAAGTCAGGAGCTCCATCATTTGTGTAAATACAATACCCTGAATACTCACGGGTGAAGGCTACAACAGTAATTCCGTATGCTTATAGAATCTTTTGCATTCGTTAAGAAATACGAACAATAGTTACTCATATAGGCAGATGCGCGTCGCTATGACTAGCAGCGCATGCGTGCTAACCAATGGACCAAAATAGTAGAATCCTAACCCCATGGTATGTACAATTAGGGGTTGACAATGCCACAATTGTCCTATGACGCTACGGTTGCAGGTGGGGCGGGAAGTGGACCGTCTACAAGGCGCAAGGCTGGCCATGAAGCTATATAGCGAGCTTTGCGGTAATCCGTCAACCGCAACACTATCTCCGCGAACGACCAAGAGGACTAGCGGACAATCGCTGAAACCCACAAACGTTAATGCACAACAAGCAAATACTAGACAATAGGCCCATATGAAAGCACGATGGCGGCACGTTGACGTTCGGCTTCCTCCGCGTGGGCGCGACATTGCTTGACCTCGCCATGGTCCACCACCCGTCCTCCTTCTCCGCCTGGCGCGCCACGTCGTTGCGGCTCGGGGACTTGTCGCGCCCAGCCACGCTCACGTTCGACGACGGCAGCCTGGTCCTCCTCAACAACCACCACGACGACGGCACTGGCATGCTACGTAGCGCTGATATAACATATAATATATACTAACCCCTATAAAATCACGATATACCAGGAGGTCAAGGAGTAGCTGCAGCGTAGGTAAGCTAAGCTAAGCTAAGCACAAGCATGCATTGCCAGTAGCAACATGAGGTGACGCGAAAGCTCGACCGGGACTGGGAGCATGCCAACAGAGGCCAGAGAGCGGCGGCTGAGATGCTGGCTGGTGGTCACCGCGTGGAGCGGGCAGCTGGGCACCACGTGGAGCGCGCCGAGATGCTGGCCGACGGTGGTCACCACCGCCAAGAGAGCATGCAAAGAGGATAGCCGCACCGCACGGAGCGGGCTGAGATACCGAGTACCGACCGACGGTCAGCACCAGGCCGAGCAGGCGGAGAGGCTAGCTAGGCACCGCGCGTGGAGCGGGACCGAGACGCAGCATGCTACCCACCACCATGCCACGTAGAATGGGCCAGCGACGCCGGAGGACTACGACTATAGCTGCGGCGGCAGAGATGCTTGCATGGCTCGGACCGCAAGAAGAGCCTCGAGAGCCTCTTGATGCCGCGGGGGACCCGTGCGGGAGAAAACACCGGGCGGTGGACACGCCGTCCCGGTGTAAGGCTAGTGCTGTTCTGGGGAGAAGGTGGTCAACTTCCCCGGGCGGGGGCTAGAGTTCAAGCAAATTGTCCTACGGCGTCATCAAGAAGCGAAGAAGGAGGAGGAAGTGAAGGTCAAGCACGAGTTGTAACCTCTCAACGACATCTCCCGCCAGCGCCCGCGGCCAGTCAACGCAATCCTTGGGCCCGCCCGGCGCCGACAAGTCCATGTTCCTCGGCGATAGGGTTTACGGGTTCTAGGCAGCTCCCTCTTTTTGGCCAATGGGCTTCCGCGGATTTTGGCCACTAGGACACGAATCATTTGCGGCTAGGACACGATAGCCACAAAGCCCATGTTTGCGCGGGGGCAGCGTTGTGGTCTGGCGGGAAGAGCCCGCCCCACCTGCAATCCGATATGACGCTGTTGCCACATAGTTAGATGCTTGACCGTTAGAAGTTGCTTGCCACTTTACCGCTTTCTTGTGGGGATGAAAGCAGGTCGGATATTTCTTAGTATCTAACCATGCTAAGGGTCAAAATACTATCCGGATAGTTTGTACATGAATTTGAACTTTAATATCCGTCCATATCTAAATCCGAATACTCAAAAAATTAGATTTTGATATGTATATGAAATAAATATGAATATCTAAATGATCTCGTATCCGGTTCTAAGATCCGCCAAAATATGGACTTAATGCAAGACAATTGGTAATTGTTTGTACGATCCGGTACTTCTCGAGATTTTCTTGGTGCCAAGGATCCTCCCCTACCTAGAGGGGTTGACGAGCGAGCCTAGAGCCCTTGAATATTAGAGCTTATCGGGGAGTTCCTTGTCTTAATTTGTCATGTCTGTCGTGTTACCCTACTGAGGGAGTGGCCGACAATGTTTTTCATGGCCATTTAAACAGGTAGACGGTGCAACATTTTCATACTTGTCGGGCTCTGAGCTCTCAACAGATTAATCCACCTTCTGGATGGAGTTTAGACATTGGTTGTTGCTCGGGTGGAGGTCAGGCTCGGGTTCCCATCATTCAATAGCGGATAGGCAGCCATACCTCGGCGATGGGCGTAGGCGGCTTCGGGCACGCCTTTGACTCTATTGGACCGTACATGCATACCGATGTGCATAAGCCCTTGATCCCCAAGCAATACAAAGGATAAGTCGGGAAATAGTTAATCCACTATCTATTTTGTGGGGACTTAACATACTCCTAGGTTAGACTCTCATCGAAGATCTTATGGATACCCTTTCACCTGCACTATCTTCAAAAACTCTAATTAAGTCCATTTCATATCAACTAGGAGGGTTGTTCCTAGTCAAATTATCCCTTACCTCTAAATTGATAATGTCATGACCCAAGAAATAGGGCCTGTAAGACAGGCCCACCGGCCCGAGGGACGCAGGCTCCGCCCCACAGGGCTCAAGCACGCCCCCCTCCTCCTCCCTTCCGCAGATTCTTCGGCAATTAATTCGGGAATAAAGGAGGAAATTATCTAGGATTATGTAAGGGTTTTTGGTGTGCAAGGGGATATTTCTATCTATAAAGGAGACTCTTATTAGGAAAATAAATAGGATATGCTTGTAAAAGGTATTCCAATCTATAAGGAAACCTTTAGAGAGATTGCTTGAGATACAAGTCCCACTAGCCCAGGGCGCTATAAAAGTAAGAGGTTCGTAATCTTTCGGGGTAACAAGTAAATAAAGAAATTTATCCCAATCTTCCTCCTCTCCCTCTCCCCGCCGCGCCACCCCACCCCTTCCACGCACCGCCGCCGCGCCACCACCGCCACCGCGGCAGCCCAAGCCGCCGCGCGCCCCCCTGCCGGCGCGCCACGCGCCGCCCCTCCTCCACCTCCTCCTCCTCCTCCTCCCTCCCTCCTGTCATTCGTCAATTGGTGTCAATTCTGGCCCAATCTGGCCTGGTCCGACAGCTGGTATCCGGAGACCACTACAATCCACCCACCACCATAGACGCCGAGACGAAGAAGCTCCTGAAGAACTTGGGGGACCAGTTCCACGGGATTCACCACCAGGGATCGACATACTCGCCGAGCAAGTTGCTATCTTGTCGCAACGATCCAGGCGCGATCAAGCGTCAACAACAAATGCGAGGAAGTCGAGGCCATGAAGACGCGCTGTTGGAGACAACAGCCCGCGACTTCATCAAGAAGAGGACTGATGGCAAGCGGTAACCCGGGATGATCAGGTCCAACATCCGAGAACCCGATGAAGGGCTACTTGGGACCCGAAGCCGGCACCGCCAGGCGCCACCACTAGGGCGCATGCGCCGCCCCACCCCGGTCGACTCCTTTTCGGGCCTAGCTCCTCGCTTGCACAAGCTGTCCTTCCCGACATATGATGGCAAAGAGGACCCTCTTCCATGGATCAACCGCTGCGAGCAATTCTTTAGAGGACACCGCCTGCCACAGAGCAAGTTTGGTACGCCTCCTATCATCTCACAGGAGGAGCACAACAAAGGTACATGAGGCTATCCCAGGAGAAACCGGTGGCGATTGGGCAAGCTTTGCCCAAGATGTCAACGAAGCGCCGCCCGGTACCGCGGCGCAACCCGGGCTGGGCGAACCGGCATCGCCGAGGAAGACAGCACCGTCGATGAGTACACCGAGCAATTTTGGCGCACGTGGTGCGTGCAGGCCACCTCGACGACAAGCAGCAGGTGAACATCTACACAGCCGACTTGGGCGAGCCGCTCAAAACGGACGTCGAGATGCAGGACCCCAAAGACATGGAGGCAGCCATGTCTCTCGCCCGATCTTGTCACGAGTGATGCCCGACGATCCTCTACAACCCTAGCAAGCCAACACGCCAGCGAAAGGCAAGGCGATGCGCCTATGGGCTTGCCGGCCGCCCCGGCGCCCACCCCGTCGGCAGCACCAGCATCGACTCGGCCGTTCAAGCGGCTGACACCGGAGGAGATGACAAAACGACGCAAGGCCGACCTCTGCTTCAACTATGACGAGCCGTTCACGCGCGGTCACAAGTGCAAGCACCTCTTCGACATCACAATCTTCAACGACTACACCGACGAACATGAAGGCGTTCCAGCGGGGGCGTCAAAGAGGAGCCCGCCGACCTCAAAGTCCTCATCGGGGACCCCGACTCCCGTGCGTGGTGCTCATTCTTTATACCTCGCGTCGGCATCATCTCGGGCACGCGAGAGTCAACATCGTCGTCGACTCGGGGAGCAATGCATGTTGACGGTCACTAACGACATATTTTTCCGTCAACTTACTACCATAAAGGGAGTAAAACTATACCTTATCATACTCATATACATTTATAACTTACATATTTCCACTTGTAGTGTCCAAATTATTATTGTGCAGATTTATATAAGAAACAAGTGGAAAATATACCAAAAGGCGCCTCCCTGGAAAGCGCATTCCTGAAGAACATCAAGCCCAAGGGAAAAATGGACCAAACACGCAGAACTGGGCCGAGCCAACGCCGCCCTACAACTTTTCAGGCCCAACAACGCCACCCTGCCGAAGCCCGAGCCAGGCCGACCCCAGCAGGGTGCGCGCGCACCACCTGGTGTGGCCGCACCCTGGCTGAGGCCGGCTCGGGCCCAGCCGAGGGAGGCGGTTTGTTACCTTCCATAACGGGCACTACCGACGTTGGATGGTCGGTTTAGCAGATTTAGAAGGTATTCCTAGGTCGGTTTTGCTCCTTCCATGTGGGGATGGCCATCTTCCAAAGAGCCCCCTCTCCTCTACCAATAAAAGGAGGCTCTCTCCCCCTCATTCAACACACACCATTCCAAGGAAGAGTCTCTCCCTCTCCTCTAAGAGAGCTCTCCCCTCTACTCTACCCCTTCACTCCAATGGGCTTAGGCCCTCATTAGTAGTAGAGAGATCGGCGGAGGAGAGATGTGAAGGGCTGAGAGCGGGGAGCGCCCGGACTTGTCGGTGTCTCCCCAACCTTGTACCTCGGTGGATTCGGACTTGGCTCCTTAACGGGATCTTGGCTAAGTAAGCTTTCACGGTTCGATAACCTTTATTGTCTTTTGTTTATCCATGATTTATCTACTTGTTTGCGGGATCGATAGTCGTCCTTCGGGCGGGACTCTAGTGGTGGAACCCTTTGACCGGGGAACCTGGCAAACACTGGAGTGATAATCACTAGCGTGACGTGGTGTTTGGGCTAGCGGTTTTCTATCTTTTGCGGTGCATCCCACGGTTTAGGGGTAGGCGGCTTGGTCGTGACAAGCCTTGTCCGATCCCTTTGAAATCCCCCACGTTCGGCCGTGTCGTTAGAGCTAATTGCCTGGAAGGCTGCCCGCTTGGGCGTTGGCGGTGCCCGAAGTGAACAAGTAGCTCGAGACCGGCTAACCATAGACCCTAAAGGTGTAAGGACCCTTCTCGATAATCCTCCCCATCTTTGGTCTTGTGTGTCCTTGGGCGAACTAGTTAGGAGAGAGTACATCTGTTCCCCCGTGGAAAATACGATACCCCCTGAATATTACCGGGTGAAAGCTACAACGACAATTACAGACGCTTGCGGGATTTATCCGTGTGCGTTAAGAAACGTCAACAATGCACAACTACATCGACCCTCGCGTGGTGGCTCACGGCAGGCCTCCGGACTCGGCCGGTCGCGTGTCTGATGACCACTAGCACCGGCGCCCCTGCGACATGCCGGGCTGCCACATTCGACGATACCTCTACGCGTCGACGCCAGCACCTTCAACATCGACGCCTATGTCATGCATGTCGACAACGGCGCCGACATCATCCTTGGCATGCCTTGGCTGGCAAGCTTAGGTCGGGTGATATGGGACTTCGCGACACACGAGCTGCAGTACTACCGCGATGGCCACCCAACCACCTTCACGTCGGCACCGCCTCCCCAGCGCAGGGGTGCCCCCGGCCCTGAGTTGCTGCGGTCAGGCATCTTCGCTGGTGTCCGGACACTTCCCTCCAGGCTGGGGAAACGCACAAGGCATGCAACTGCCTGGGACCTCTACGACACGTCTACGGGAGTCTTCGCACAGCTACGACAGGCGACACTGGAGGACCTGCACCTACGCCGGATCGCCCTCAACGTCACCACGGGCGACGCCGCCCCAAAGATGGATGGACGGTTGAGGACGGCCTTCTCCTCTTCGATGGTCGTTTCTACCTCCCGGCTTCCTCTCCACCGGCAAATGGATCTCGCTGGAGGCCTTGCTTCAAGGCGGAGTTCGTCGGATGAACTTTCTCGCTTTGGGCGCCTACACGACGCACCGACGTCGGCTTCACCGGACTGCCGTCCCCTGGGCGGCATGTGGCGCGGCGCCACCATGTCGGCCCGGCCAGGTTCGTGTTCCTCGACGGCATGGATCGCCTCTTCCTCACCGTCGACAACGTCCACATCAGCTACGACGCAGAGAGAGGTGCATACCAGCTCTCCCCCTCCCTGTTCGATGTCGGCTCCTTCATGTACAGTACGATGTTGAACTTGGCTGCTACTCCCCCTACTCACCGCGACATCACCATCTGGCGCCTCCTTCCGCTCTTCGTCAACGCTCCGCCCAATGAGCGCTTCTTGTTCTGGAGAGCCCACCCCGCGACATGGTGCATCGGCACCTTGAGGTGGGCGTTCAAGGGGAGCTCTGCGCCGCGACCCGTCGACGGACAATGTTGAACTTGGCTGCTACTCCCCCTACTCACCGCGACATCACCATCTGGCGCCTCCTTCCGCTCTTCGTCAACGCTCCGCCCAATGAGCGCTTCTTGTTCCTGGAGAGCCCACCCCGCGACATGGTGCATCAGCATCTTGAGGTGGGCGTTCTAAGGGAGCTCCTGCTCGCGGCCCGTCGACAGACAAAGATCACAGCAGGGGGCGTCTTGTCCACCAATACATCTACCACGGCTACATTGGGAACCTCCACTACCTCTTGGAGTTTGCTCCACAAAATACTCGGGGAGAACATGATCCTCCCGGAACCCGGTGCATGGCAAGGCGATATTACACGTTGAGTTGATCATGCCAGTGCAACCGATCTCCATCCAGGCGTGAGTGAATGGACTTTCATCCAGCGCGAGGACGCCGCCGGGTCGGAGAGGGGGGAGGGGAGATGTCATGACCCAAGAAATAGGGCCTAGAAGGACAGGCCCACCCGGCCCGAGGGACGCAGCGCCCACTCCCCCGGGCTTGCGCGCCCGCGCCCCTCCTCCTCCTCCCTTCCGCGGATTCTTCGGCAATTAATTCGGGAATAAAGGAGGAAATTATCTAGGATTATCTTAGGGTTTTTGGTGTGCAAGGGGATATTCCTATCTATAAAGGAGACCCTTATTAGGAAAATAAATAGGATATGCTTGTAAAAGGTATTCCAATCTATAAGGAAACCTTTAGAGAGATTGCTTGAGATACAAGTCCCACGAGCCAGGCTATAAAAGTAAGGGAGGGTAACAAGCAAATAAAGAAATTTATCCCAATCTTCCTCCTCTCCCTCTCCCCGTGCGTGCCACCGCCACCCCCTGCCCACGCACCGCCGCCGCCACCACCACCACCGCCGTGCCCCACCACCGCCGGCCGCCCCCCCCCCGCCGCCTCCTCCTCCTCCCCCTCCGTCGTTTGTCAATTGGTTGTCAATTCCGGCCCAATCCAGCCGGAGTCCTACAGATAACTTGTATGATTTTCTAGTGTAGAGCTGATGAACGACTTATCCTAAACTTACGAGTTTTTGAGTCATTGATTCATTTGTCTGGATTAGTTGTTAAGAGATTGAGTCAAAGTCTTCAATGATTTGGTGCCTCTTTCCCATCATTTAGTCACATCCAATATTTGTTAGGTATAAAGCTAGTTACCTCGCTATTGGTAGCGAGGAAGTTATGTTCAGTTCTCCGACCTACTACCATAAAGATCAGACCATCCTCAAGGAGGCTCCTTAGCGCCACATACCATTTTGCAGTGTGGTCGTAGAGGTTTTGATCTGATTTTCAGGGCTGCCCTCTGGCGGGAGTCCATATCCCTAGAGCATCTTGGGTGAGTGGAGTTGAATTGAAAGTGACGTTTTGAAGGCGATAGGAGATAGATAGAGGGCTATTTATTTATTTAGGAGGGAGGGACATGGTTTTAAGATATCTCAAAAAAAATGATAAAGATATGAGATGTGATAGGATATCTATTGGAGTACCTTAATTTTCCTCTATAAGATTTTAGGAACAGAGGACTGGATGAGAGTTCTGGTACATATACTGTTATACCATAATCAAAGTGATATGTGGGCCTAAACTCTGAGGATAGTAGAAACAGATTGTGCACACCCACTCTAGGCCCAAGCTAATAAGAGTTGCCATATGCTGGGAGGCTGGATACCTTCCACAGCCCAGCACAATTCTAAGAGCTTTTAATTTGTCTTGTTTATTTATACCCACTCTCTCTCTCTCTCTCTCTCTCTCTCTCTTCTTCTTCTTCTTTTTTTTTTTTTTTTTTTTTTTAGAAAATGTAACAATCAAACCTCACACTTTGCAGACATGGTGTGACATACTCGAGCACAAACGCCTCTGTCAAAAGAAGATAGAGAGGGGAGAAAAAGAAGGGAAAGAACGAAGCCAGCATGGTAGCAACTTTTCATTATATGGTACTAGGAATTGGTAGTACAAATTAATCGTCGCTTCTTCTTTATTGTAGTGAGAAGAAAAGGAGCATCTGAATCAGATGATGCTTGGCAGGGGACTGGCCTGAATTATATGCGGCTGCGGCCTCGTCCAGAGCGTCGTCGGTGTCCTGATACAGTGGCAAGGCGGTGCGTGGTCGGTGGAGGTGACCCGATCACACGGATGACGGATCTGGTCGATGGCCTAACGAACCTGTTTTGCGCTGCTTCCTCACTCCTGGTGTAGCTAAACTAGTATTTGTGGTCAACGTTTGCTTGTACAGAGTGTCGACACATGATACTCCTATGCCGTGCCCAGAGCCAGAAGACTGCTGCTTCACAATGTCATCTTTTATTTCGCGCCATCCCAAGTGAAGTGACCACACCTTGGTGCAAGCATCGTTGCTGTCTTTTCCTTCGTGACAAATATACTCGAAATCCACTAGAAACTATCGATTAAAGGTGCAAACCACCAACACACATGTAGCATAGTACCTATACCTTCTTCTTTTCAGCAGCTCATCATATTCTACGACGACATGCTTTTATGAAATTGTTGGTTTGGGAGACTGAAATGACATGTATATATGCATCTAGAATCCATAGGAGCAGTTTTATTTGCTCTGTGAATATTTTGTTTTAAAAATCTTGTACACATGCAACTTCAGTTGGACGAGCAAAGGGTACACAAAGCAAATGCTGTTTGTTGTAAAAAAATTGCAAATGTTGTTTATTTTTTTTCTTTGCGATTGCAACGAAAGGTTACAAACTAAAGCAACTTCACACTTCACTGGTGTGGGTCTTGATGCTCCAAGCTTCTTGTTGCTATGGTAATATAAAAGATTCCAAATTGAACTTGCACACAAAGAGGTTTAGCACACCGCACGTGCCGATTAGGCCTGAATCTGCCTCGGCTCCGCCCCCGACGGGATGACGCTGGTGGGCTCATCAACGCCTTGGCCAGAGGTAGAGACAGCGCCCGGGGCGGGCCGCATATGAACAGGTCTGCTGCGAAGCATCTCCAAGAAGAATTCAGTGAGGACTGGCTCGAAACCCGGCATTTTGGAGTAGCCCGGGCAGTAGTTGATGTCGAGGATGAGGTACTTGGCGTTGCCTTGAGCGTCCCTCGTCCGGATGAGGTCGAAGTTGATGAGGTGCAGGCCCACTGCCCGCCGGACCTCGCGGGCGACCTTGTCGACAAACTCCTGTGGTGGTGGCACCTTGGCGCTCTCGTCGCCGACCGCAGTAGTGGGCGCCTGGAGGGAGATGTTGGCGAAGGGGACCGCGGCGTCGGCGGCGAGGTCCCGGAGGCACTCCTGCGGCACGTCCGGCAGGCTGCTCCGCGTCACGCACGTGGCGTGGTCGCCCACCACGTACACCTTGAAGAGCACGCCGCCGTGGTTGGCGAACTCCTGCAGCACGAGCGGCGCGCGGAGGCCGCGCAGGCCCTCGCGGCGGTACACGAGGCAGAGGTTGTGCGACGCGGCGCTGCCGTCCACCTCCACGGGCTTGGCGATGAGCAGGAACCGGAGGTCGCCGAGGACGGCGGCGTCGTCGCCGTCGGCGTCGGCCAGCTGCTGCAGGGTCCCGGCGTCGTGGACCATGACCTGCCTAGGGATAGCCACGGAATCGAGCCCGGACACGACGTCGAGCATGGTGAAGCGGTCCAGGATGCGCTCGATGGCGGCAGGCGGGTCGATGATGGGGACGCCTGGGTGGAGCGCCGAGAAGGCCTCCAGCTGCGCGCGCCACGGCTCGCCGTAGAGCTTGTGGACGACGAGGTCGAAGGGGCCCTGCTCCACGAGCGGCCTGGAGGCGTCCACGGCCACGAGCCGGATGCCGTGCTGCGCTGCCAGGTCGATGAACGACGGCTGCACGAAGGTGTCGTGCTTGTTGGGCAGCATCGCGTAGCCGATGGTGTAGGCGGCGGCAGGCCGCACCGAGCTGCCGCCGGACGAGGACTGGGACTGCTCAGCCATCTCGGCCTGGGCTCTCTTGCTCTAGCTTTGCTTCAACTAACTACTGTTTGTGCCGTGTCCTATTGCAAAACACACAGTGGATGGTATGCCTTCCGCAATTCGTAGCCGTATGTAGCACCAGGGCCAGGGGTACCTTAAATAAGTAGTAGACGCGTACGTAGATGCATGACAACTGGAAGCATGGAGTTTGTGTGGTTGGTCGGTCAGTCGGTGCGCCGCCGCTCGCTCGAATCAGATGCCAAGGTGTGTAGTCTCATCTTTTTTCGTTTCACCAAAGAAGCATGCTTTGTTGACATATTTGTATATATTTTATTTCCCTTTGCCATTCCAATTTGTGTTCAAATGTTATACACATTTCCTATATCTCCAGATTCCTGACCACAGAAGGTGAGCATGTGAGATTGGAATTGAAGAAGCACTCAAGATAAAAGATGAACAACAACCCTCTGATGTAAATCTAATGGTCCCTGCTGTCGCCTCAGAAAAAAAAACTTTTAAACCTATCACGTGTGCTTTAGCAATCCCCAATGTTATAAAATATACATAGCCCCAATATATATGTGTAATCACTGAACATCTTTTAGTTTTCTTGTTTACAGTCAGAATAATATATAATTAAGCCCATACAAGGTGGCCTTTGATAAAAGATATTCCCTTCCATTTCAAATTGTAGTTTACTTTGGCTTTTTTTAGATCTATTTTTTTTTACTATGTATCTAGACATAATGTAGGTGTATAACAAAATCAATACATTTAGAAAAGTCAAAGTGAACTACAATTTGAAACGGAGAGAGATATGTTTTGGGTTTCGACATTCTCTAAGAGTACAAGTTGAAATTCGAATCGTATCAGGTCAAGTTACTCCTCTAGTCATAAATAACAGTCATAAATTTTCTTTTCTATAAAAAGTCATGAATTTCAGAATGTGTAGTCAACAAGGCTTTAATCACAATCCCTTCAATCATTTCAAATGAAATTTTAGAACTTGTATGGCTAGATTTATCTACACACGTACGTACTGCCTGCAGTCCGGTGTGTACAAGGCAAAAGTTTGACAAAGCACAGTCTCATAAGTTAAACTTTGATCATTCATTTATTTTATTTTATATTGTTTATGATTATTGGATTGCACATTTAGTTACAAATCTAATGATATCATGTTTGTATTATAGTAGTTTTGTTAGCCAGGTTTTGTACTCCTATGATTTACGGCAGTCCTAGCCTTGAGCCTAGGATGGTGTTAACATTTCTAACATCACTAGCACTAAGTTGTCATCCCTAACATGATATTAGAAATGGTAGTAATAAAAGCTACACATAAAAACTCAAAATAATATACAAAAAGAAAACTATCGGCAAACGCACAGATAAATCATCTATTGTAGCATCTCATTTGGGAGTATAACAAGTATCGTTTATTTATTTTATCCCCAGGGAGGGACCGTGAGACAGATGTTTCTATGCCGTATTAATAATAAAATATAAAGATGCAAACTTATGATAAACCAATCATTCCAATGCTTTAACAGGGGTAAGTCAAGATAAATGATATAAATGATAAATGCAATATGATAATGGTATTCCAATCCAAAGATAAAAAAAAGACTCAACTAATGTAGTAACGCCAATCATAATAATTCAGTAAGAGTTAAAAGATTCCTAAGTTATTACTAAACACTATTTTTTTGCATACTTAATTAAATACTCTACTGTATAGCATAATCAAGTTAGAATTATAAGTGTCGGGTCTCTAGAAATAGGATACGCCACAAAGGCCGACTAACGACGCGTCACGGCTGCCAAAGCCCAAAGAAACCCAGTGCCATGGCCCAAATTGGCCCATCAAGCGCCCTCCACTTCGCCCGAACCCCCTCAAGGCCTCGGGCGCGAGCCGACGCCCATGAGTCGCCCGATGCCCCGAGGGCCTCAGGAAAACATTGTTCCCAAGCATATTCCCACTGCGCCCGACCCTCGGGACGACCGTGGGATATAGGAGACTCTCGCACTTGTTCCGATTCGCCCGACCCTTGTGATGTCATCCCCGGGCGCCTGTGCCCAGGCTCAATTTCGTTGTCCCAGAACCCAACCGTGCCCGCTCTCTCTCAAAAAGGACGCTCCATCTAGACCTCGTGTGCCTTGGCTTCGGTCGTGTCGCCCCCGTTTAGACCATGCTTGAATAGTGTATGGGATGACCGTGACTGTGCTGCCTAATCCAGTCCTCACCATGAAGAACGCGGTGAGCCTGACCACCCTCAGTGTACGATGGCTGACCAAGCACGCCTTCAACCACGTCGTCACAACATCGACTATTCTCCACAGGGAGAGGTATGACGATGACTGTGCTCCACATCACCTGGAGTACAAGCCACTATTCTGCCTAAACGCGTACTCCCCTTGACTTTCACCCCCACCGGCCTAGGTAAAGGGCCAGGCGAATGCCTACCACCATGCTCTACAACAGATTAGATAGACTGCCATGCTCCACAGCACCTGGAGTACGCACCCACCGTTTTCGCCTAACCTACGAATCCGGGCGCCGGATGATCACCTACGAGGTACGAAGGGCATAGGGCCAAGTGTGGCTACACGAAGCTTCTACAACAAGGAAGCTCCTCTACTAGAGACGGGATCCGTCCCTCACTCGAAAGCTTCTAACCCCTACGATAAATACCTCGACGGTTAAGTTGCGAATTGAATTTATTTAGATTGCTAAATGTTTGTTTCATATTATGTGATATTGAAATTCAAAATTGTATATAAACACTGCTAGTTTTTTTTGGCGATTTAGTAAACGAAGTTTAACTGAATTGTATATAAAGGTTTTTTTGGTATTATCCTCAGCTAAAATTCTAGATAGATCTACCATGGTTTAGGCTACCGTTTTATCCAGAAAAGCAAGGAAGTGAAACTTATTTATCTATCTAGAAACCATTTAACAAAAAGATTTGCTGTTAGGCTATTGTAATTGGGAAAAGGAAGGAAAGGGAGAGTATCTCAAATTGCTGACTTTTGTACTGATTTTATTGGAAATCATTTGGATTCTATGCGGAGGCTAGAACGCCCTCCATGCTTCTTATGATTAAGTTATGACTCATTTTTGTTAGATTTTATCGTATTTTAGAAAAAAAAAAAATACCGACAGTGACCCATATGTTCAACGAAATCTCTCAGGGGAGGGTAAACTTATCCGTTTAAAGAAAATGGTGACTGTATCAAAACAAACTAGAGAACTAAATATGTTGTGAGGCTAGCCAGTCTTAGACAATATAGACAACCAAACAACATTGAAACATGTTTAGCCTATCCGACTGCGATCCTATTTAGGCTACAACTAAACCAGGAAGCCGACACACATCCAAAGTGGCTTATCTAAGCCTGACTAGACTATAAACAGGCAACCAAACACATGTTTAGAGTGGATAGAAACAACAACCTCCTGCCCATTGTGTAGGGTGGTAATTGTTTGTATTCCTTCTGACACCATTATACTGTCGTGCACTGCTCTGGGTGGTGGTTCACTTTTAGGTGAGTATATACCTTTCACTTTGTGTTATTGTTGCACGGCCGTCAGCCCGTGGGTATATATATCCTGCTTGTTAATTAATGAAATGAAATTGAAGCGTAACGTATTGTATATGTATAGGGGCGGGAATTGTTCTCCTTGTCGTATACGCGTGAAAAATATACCAACGCAACGCGCATCTCGCGCGCTTATAATGTAGCATTTGAAAAGCCATCCTGATCGATTGTTAACGTGCGCACGGGGCCTGACCGCGCGCCTCTCTATACTAATCAATGTCACGGCAAGAAAAAAGGTAAAAATGCTATGGGCTGGGTTCGCAAAGCGTATCTGTCCACGTTGATTTGGTGCCAATCATTAACCAATAATACATCTCTTTAAAAGCTGTTCCTCAGCAATTTTTAACTTACAGCTAGTGTTGGTTGGGGCCACAAGCACAAAACGGACTTAACACGACAAACAACAACAGTCATAAATAAGGAGCAGGGGGGATCCAGGAAAATATAATAGGTGCGGCTCAGGGCAGTCCCTATGGTAAACCATGCGCGGCCTCCAAGACAGTAAAATGCATATAGTATATAGAAACCGTCTTATACAATGGGGCATGCCATACAATGGTAGTGTCTTCGGGTAATAAATATTAACTTTTTTTATTATTCCCACCTTATCCTCCGGTACACGCTGAGCTGGCGAGCGCTCGCGGTGGCCACTAAGCGCGGTGGCACGGCAAGCAAGCTTCTGTCGGCGAACGGGCTCCGGCTCCGCGTCCGCGTCCGGGAAGAAGACGGCAGAGTGCGACAATCTCGTCGTCCGTACGCGAGGCTCCCAGTCGCTACGCACCACCATGCCAAGCGTCCGCGTGTTGGCGTTATTTGCCGCCGTTCTTGATGTCCGTCAAGGCCTTTGTCTTCCTAGGAGATGGTTCTTAGACGAAGGCGACTGCTTGTCCATGGAGATGAGCCTCCGTAGCATGGAGCCCCAGGTTGTCGTGGGCTTGCGGCTGCGGCTTGGCGCCCTAGCGGATCACGCGGTCGGACCTCTCTGCGACCACCAACGCGCGACTACTGTCATGCGCGCCTCCTCGGGCGCACCGGCCGTAGAAGGCGGCGCGCGGCACAACGGACGGGGAAGGCGAAGCGCATGAGCGACTTGTGGCGAGATGACATCGTGCAAGCGCTAGGGGCGACGCGATCGAGCGAGGCGGGTGCACACCATGGGGCACAACGCAGCCAAGAAACCGGTGGTTTCTTCCCAGTGGTGATTTCATCATTTCTACCTGCATTGGATTGAGTGAAGACGACGTTTCTATGGGAGGCAACGATTTCTCATCTCTTTCCTCATTTATTAGTTGCCATGTTATCATTTTTGCTTACATGGCCTCTCATTTATTAGGATAGAAACTATGATTAATGTGTCATTGGGACTGACCTCATACAAGTGGTTGGCCCAAGTCGTAAGGGTGTCCGTAATAGTTAGCTATTTCGCTAGCTAGATGTGACGTGACAAAAAAAAAGCAGGAGAGAGAGAGTAGTCACTAGCTATATGCAAATAGCTAGACTATTTTACGTAGCTCAAGAACATATATGAGAGGAACACGGGGTCTAATAATATAAAATAGCCTTTACTTTTGTCTTTCACCTCTACATCAGCAGACTACATAGCTAGCACTAGCTATTACCATTGCGACGCCCTAACCAGAGCTCCTTTAACCTCTAGACACATCTCACCAATGGAACCTCTCTTTCTCAAGGCATCAATGGTGAAAAAATTTAGGAGAGGCTAAGGGGCTCCATGGATTTGCTGGATGTAGGAGGAGCTTGAGCCTCGGCAACACCCTGGTAGATCCGCCACTGACAAATCTTAACCAGCAAAGAGTGCATAGGACTGATAATTGATAGTGTATAGGACGCGTGGTATTAATTTCTGCCAGTAGCGCAATACGCGTTGCGGCGTGGGACATAAGGTAAAATATGAGGCGTATATCAGCATGCATGACCCGTGCGAGCTTTCATGAATGTAAGCATTTCTTTAGCACTATGCTTTCAATCACGCGTTAAAGTTCCACCCATATCTAAATCAAAAATAAAAAGTTCAAACCATATCAGAAATTTATACCTGATGAGAACACTTACAAATAAATTGTGTTTCCTTGCTATCATCCTCTACTTTCTGGCCATCCAGTTGCCTGCTTTTGTGATTTAAATATCTTACCCCGGCAGTTCCTTGCTCCTTAAGTATCATACTTTTACTTCACTTGTTCGATTCAATTAAATACACATATCGATTAGTACTGTTTAATAAATAAAAGGAGCCAAAAAAATTCCTATAAGACTCCATTACTATACTACTTTTACTAAACACATTTCAGACAAAGATGCTAGTTTTGACGATTGTAACAAAAAAAACTTTGATTTGATAACAGTTCCACAGAACAAATACTTTAACCCCGTAATACGTACACCCTCCCCAAAAAGTTGTAAATAGAAGAACCATGTACAGGACCACGGTTTGTCCATCCCATGTGCTCTATAACTGTTACTGTTCGCATTTTTTGAGTCCAAAGACTACGGAAATATATGGGCTCGGTAAAAGCTCTTGTTTGGTTTTAATAATTCAAGATGACTAGTTGCTAATTAACCTTTGCATTAAGTGAATATAAGCTTGGTTGGCAATCTAACCACGATGGAGAAGGTGGCTAGGAGGTGAAGGCTACAAGACTGGATAGCTATAGGTGGTGAAGGCCACAAGATCAAGGTGATGGACATGGTGTCATGATCGAGCTCCAAGGAATGGAAATGAGCAAATCTGGAGATCAATACAAAAGTATACTTGATAGAGTTTTGTTTCAGTGATCAAGACACCTAGGGAGTGTGACCACACTTAGGATCGGTAGATGTACTATCAAAGAAAGCGGAATTCGTTTGTGAAATACAGTTATCAATGTGCCACTAGATGATTAACTTATTCATATGCATTTAGATTCTAGTGAGTGACTAACATCTTTGAAAATTGTTTTGAAAAATGGTACAAATGGTGATACACGTGGTAGTTGGCACTTTGAAGCAATGGTGGTGAAGTTTGGATATGTTTTGGTGCTAACTCCTTTGCACCAGATGCGCCCCTTGGGGGCTTCGGGGGCGTCTGGTCAGTGGCAGACGAGCTGCCCTGGCCGAGGCCTGCATCAGACGTAGGCACGACGGGCAGATCCGATGTGGAGGTAACATTGTTACCATGTCCAATGTGGAATTACTTTCCGTGCTTAACTTAGCTCTTTTGCGTGGCTAGGAGACAAGTGAGCATCAGACACGCTGACCAGATGCAGGAGGTGAGTGAGGCAGCGTCGCATGCAATCCTTGTGTGGTGGCTCGCGATGGAGTTAGCAGAGGACGCAGAGATGCGTTTGGTGCTTTGCATCTGACACGTCTGGTGCAATGTTTGCACACTCATCTTTTTTTGACAAACAACGGACGTAGGGGCTGGTGCGTCAGGTGCGTTGCGTTGGTGCGTTCGCTGAACATTGATCTAATGTTTGAAGGCGTCGATCGTTGAGATGTAATGGTGCTCATTGAAAGGAGGTGACACGTGGACGGACGCTGGTCATTGGACATGGCATGTCTGGTGCGTGCATCCGGTGCGTACGCAGAAACTGAGAAAAGGGAGCCAATTACTGTTTATGCTTGGCTCTCCTATATAAGCATGTTGGTTGGCTAGCGCTTACTCTCTTGGCCATTTGCACTGACATAACAATCTTGTGAGTCTAGCCACTCCTCTCTCACTCATCCTTCCTGTAACAAATAGCGCTATAGCGTTTTGAGTGCTGCCGCGATGCTGTTTAGCGCTATAGCGCCAAAAAGCGCGCTAATAGCGCCCGCTATAGCG
Organism: Hyparrhenia diplandra; assembly: GCA_015847255.1. Taxonomy (NCBI): domain Eukaryota; kingdom Viridiplantae; phylum Streptophyta; class Magnoliopsida; order Poales; family Poaceae; genus Hyparrhenia; species Hyparrhenia diplandra. Next base: position 28,171 of record JADLZK010012302.1, on the reverse strand, counting down.
TTTTCGAGTGCTGCCGCTAAATTCCATAGCCCGCGATTTAAAACAGGGCTCATCCTACTTGCTTGTTCCATCATTTGGTGAGATTGGAGAGCATCGGCGCATTGGTTGAGTGATATTTCATCTAGAGGGACTTGGTGATTGTGTTTCACTATAGTTTTCTCATGTTACTCTTGGAGTTTGCTGACTCCTAGACGGCTTGGAGTAGCAGAGGTGTTGAGCTCGAGTTGGTGCATGTTCGAGGCCACACCGGTGTTGATTGTTGAGGGGTTCTTGAGCCTTCTTCGCGGGAGATCAGAAGTGGCTACTCTAGTGGATTGCTCGTGGCTTGTGTGATCCCTAACTTGTGTTGGTAGTGTGGCACCTAGTAGCGGGTTTGGCGTTTGATGCCAATTAGATCATGAACCTCCGAGTGGATGAATCGCCACAACGAGGACTAGCTTGTCGGAGGCAAGTGCACCTCGGTAAAAATGTGTGTCATCTCTTGTCGAGGACTTCATTGGTATTCTTGTATTGCGGTTGATTGATTAGTTCATCCCCTCTACACGTGGTATAATAATCCATCTATGCCTTGCAATTACTTTTGTTCATTCTTGCTTAGTGGTAGAAGTAGCTAGTTAAGTGGAGTAGCTCTCTATTTGTATTTATGTTCCAAGCTAGTTCAACTAGCATAGTTTAGTTGAAAGTGCATTCGCTCCCAATGTGGGTTTTGTATAATTAATGACAATCAACTTAGGGACTAACACGATTCTCTAAGTGTATATGTAGGTGTTAGTCCATTGAAAGATTTGAATGATTATAGCACCACTCAATTTTGATGGACAGAAGGCGTTTCAACTCAAGTGGCTCACTAGTTTTATATTTAAATTTGAGTTATAGGGAATGCCACACTATCAAGAGGGACACAAAGTAGGTTGACCAGATTGGGAATAGAATGCTCAAGATCATCCTTACTAACGCATTTAAGAGACACAATCACGCATCGAACACTTGGAATTGTTTTTTGACTTTGTGAAAATAAACTACCACCGGTACGGTTGGTCTTTTTACGCATTATGCATGCACATGACAATTTTTCCTACCACTGGTACCGGCCCCAAACCACTAGTACCGATGATCACCACTAGTATCGGTGAAGGACCGATTGTACCGGGTAGTTCACTTTGTCACGCGATACTAACGGTTGAAACACCGGTTGTACCGTTCGTAGTCGGGAAAAGTGCTTGTGAAGGGGTAGAGTAGAAATACTCCACCCCCTCATTTCTAACTGTTACCCACGCCATTTGCTCACTCTCCCACTTTGAGAAACATCTCCCAAGTGCTCTCTCGCCCTCTCTCTCTCACCCTCTTGACTCTAGCTTCAAATTCTACCCTAGATTTGAGTTGAGAAGTCAGATTTGAGAGTGGAAAGCTTCGATTCGGATCTTGAGCACTCTTCTCCCCGTTATAGTTGGCTTGATTTGTGTTTGTTTCTCTTGGGTTATTGGAACCCTAACCGGCTAGGCGTTCTTCGTGGTTGCCCATGTTGATTCATTTGTGAGGGCACCCCGAAGTGTTTGTATCACCCCATTCTTCTTAGTGGAAATCTCGGGATAACCTTTGTGGTTGCTTGAGGGAGGCAAGGAGGTGGAAGAGACTCCGACCAAAGTGGTCACCTCAACAACGAGGACGTAGCGACTCCTTAGTGGGAAACCGAACATCGGGATAAATCTTGTGTCCTGCGTGCTTGTTGTTGTTGATTATTGCGATTACTTGTGATATCGGTTGTTCTTCGTATTCTTCCATCCTCTCTACCCCTCTCTTAGGTTGTGGGCGCCTGATCTACATCTTGGTGAAGGGAGGAACCAAGGGGTGTGCATTTACATCGTCAACAAATGGGTGGTATTAGCTAGATCTGAGATCACAACTCATTTTACTTTGATTTCTTATGTTGTTCGTGACCCACCACTGGTACCGGTGGAGACACCACTGGTACCGGTAGGCACAAGAGCAGTTGTACCGGTGGATACACCCCCTGGTACCGGTCTGGTATTTAACTTCCGCTTAAGTTCGTGAGTTTTAGGTTTTATTAAGAATTGCCTATTAACACACACCCCCCTAGGCGAATTAGATTCTTTCATTAGTGACATAGCCTTTATATGAATTAGAGATCATAGAAATACTAGCATTGTGGTATTTAACCCTGAAATATGTACGCCGCACTACCAAATGTTTAGAAATTTTAAACGCTGCCAGATCAACTTCAAAACTACTCACACTATAGTTGAGCACTACTCTCGGATTGGGTTCACTATGAATACATTCCCTGCCCATGTGGGGCGCTGCACCCATCACCACCGCCACCACCACCACCACCCCCGCCACCGCCGCCGATGGATATATTACTGATAAAACTGATCTGAATGGCAAGAAATAGGCTTTCTATGGATTGATATCCAAATCCCTTGCCAATATCTGTCTAATCCAATGAGTTCTGTTATAGCGCAATTTCATAGTACAAGAGAACACCCGTTCTGGTACCTCCTATATCCCTCGTTAAGGTAGGTCTGATTATGTTCCTATCTGAACTTGGGAAAGAATCAGATTGCCTAGTTTTATGAGCTATAACCGAGGTAGGTAATTACTCTTTCTATTTAGACTTTTTACTTTTAAGTTATACTTCCTCTGTTTCAAATTTTTAGGTCATTTGGCTTTTCTAAATGCATTTCTTTTGCTATGCATTTAGACATAGTGTATAACTAGGTGCATAACAAAAACAATGTATATAGAAAAGCGAAAGTGAACTATAATTTGGAACGGAGGGAGTACTTTCCAATCCCATCTTTTTGATAGTGACTGTATAGTGCTAGAAGCCATGCAAGAATGTAAAACTCAGAAAGGCAATATTTTTACAGATCCACCAGAGATCTTGTAAAGAACAAAAGGGTATCTATGGGATCACATTAAATTAGAAAAGGTGGTAGTTGACAGGTCTGAACTTTGGGAGGTCTAGTTACAACCAGTCACAGTTAGATCCGTGTAAAGTCTCTTCTTTGGACAGAGGTAGTAGTATGCACTATAATAGAAATAGAAATTTCATCTCTTGTCAATTGAGTGATCTATTGTGCTAGTCACTACCCGTTTTCTGAGTCTGCATTGAGTGTCACATTTTGCTAAAAACCCGAGAAACTGACTATGAACGATGGCAACTAACATACCTCGTCCGATAATGTTTGATATGTCGCAAATTGCAGTGCGAGTTGGTCGTCTGCTAGGACCTGCTTCAGGAGCTGTCCTTGGCAAAGCTGATATAGATAAGATCCTTTCTGCTCTTGGAGAGAGTGAAACCTTTACAGGGTAAGTTTTCTGGCATCGTTCAATTTCTGTGGTAGTTGTAGCTGTAGGCTTTAAAAGTTTTTGTGGTTTGTTTGTAGTTGTAGACTCTTATTTTTCAAACTGACACTGAGAAAAAAAAAAATCTATTTAGTCAGAGAAGCTTGGGGGCACGTTAATGGAACAACTTGCTAAGATAGAGCCAGTGCTGGAAGATTTGAGGCGTAGGAGGGATGACAGAGTAAATGAGTTCAGGTCTATTCAGTTACAGATTGTTCGCCTACAAGCAGAAATTTCAAGAGCCATTGATCATGGGATCCCGATGCTCCTGTGGTAGATGAGAATGACCCATGTTCATGTTCTTGCAGCAGCTAAGAGTACTTCAGGAAGACGATACGGAGATGAGCAATTGGTCATGCATCTCAACACAGCTTGTTGGTTTGGGTTATTATCGGAGAGGAATTGGATGGGCGCTTAGAGTTTTGGGCTATTCATCCAATTACTCAGTTACACTGATCTAAATAAGAAATAACCAAGGAGCATGGAAAATTTGTGGGGTGGTCCTACAAATTGGAATAATGTTTTAGGGTGGTAAGCGGAGGTGAAATACCGGTTGTTTCTGGACACTTGTGTTCAATTTTCAACTGTATAAGTGCTATTTTTTTAATCTCATTGGAAGGAAGGTGCCTACGTAATCTAATGCACAGCATAGCTACTGGTGCCTCTTGATTTTTCCCACAACCGAGCTAATACTGCTCCGGTATATCATTATGCTGCTTTACTCAAACCATGTATTGTTGCTCGCTCCTTGTCAGACCGTGTACTCAGCAAAGTTTTTTGTTTTTTGTTTTTTTTTTGACAGAAATACTCAGCAAAGTTATCCCAATTGTTCAAGTTGGAGCCAATGCAACAATAATGTCTGGTGACTAGATTTTCCCAAGGCTTGGAATGCTTCCTCCTCCATGGTACTACTCACTTTGTGCCAACAGATTCGGAACCTTGGCAACAATTTGACTATTTGGCAACTTTGCTCACTCCTTTCTACAAAGCTCTGGTGCCTTTGAAGTTTACTGCAATGGAGATTTGGTATGCTTCCTACTATGTTACTCCTAGATGCAACCTTACGTTTTTCCTTTGTGTTGACATGATGCAAAATGATTAATATATATATCAAGAGGGCCCTCTGTTTTTCCTCTAGGGATAACTTATGTGTTTTGTTGCAAATTCTATTGTGAAGTAACAACGTTTTTGTTTCACCTTTTCTTCCATGGCATCCTTTTTGCCTTCCTAGACTTCAGCAGGATTTAAAAACCTCTGCATCCGTCATTTTATTTTACTGAAATCACCTCCACTTTTCAGGTAATTCTCAAAATTTGCTGAGCAGAGGTTCCCTAGCAAGTTCGAGTAGCGGGACCTTATTGATTGCCTGAGTCTCAATTTGGGTGGAATCTGGGGAAATTGACTTTGATGACGACCCTAGAAATCAAAGCTCAGAATGCCACAATTTAATCAGTTGCTTTTATAAGGTATTGGTAGATAGTAACTATTTGGTGTTGATCTATCGAGGCGCCTATGGCTTGTCCAGCTTGTCTAATGGATCAACGGCTAACACTAAGAATTGGAGACGTCCACAAATCACATTGTATTAGATCAAAATTTTGAGAAGCACGTGAAGTGGAGTGAACAAAAGAAGACAAGTGGGGTCCTCATTGACAAGCATCGCATGATATTTCTAATTCAATTTTATTACTTTGGGTAGTTCGGGGTAATATCCCCGGTACCGAATTACCTGAAATACCGAAGATTGCATATTGCGAATTTTAGCTTTGATTATTTCAAAAGGCAGTAAAAAACTTTTTGCCGGATTTTTATTAAACGATAGAAAGAAACAAAGAAAATTACAAGAGGAAGACACGGCTTGGGAGAGGAAGACGCTAGAGAGGTTAGGGGAGGCCCGCCGCGGTAACCGCTGCGCACGCTCTTTTTACAATGCGCAAAGGCGATGACAATGCCATGGGGAAGAGTGACGAAGACGCCGCTTGGGAAAGGAAGAGCTCCATGCGCAGAGTGAGGAAGACACGACTTGGGAGAGGAAGAGAGCGGCGGTGACATCGGACCGCCATTTAAACGAGTCGCCCCCTACCATGAGAGGCTGACGGGCGCCATGTAGGGGCTGGTGGCACCATGGGGAGGGTGCGGCCGTGGGAAGGTAGTCGCGAGTGGATGTCGTGGAAGGGGCGGGGGAAGGGGCGGGGGGTAGTCGCCGGGAGCAAAATGACCGGTGAGATCAAGCTCGATGCTTGTCAAGCCGCCGCAACAAAATCTCGATTCAGGGCTTGGTTTGGGTGGAGATGGCCATTGGGGCGGCAACTCAGCGGGAGGGCTTCGCATGTGATAGGATGGGGCAACGGGCGGCTCGCTGCGACTACGGTGGGGAAGATCCCGTGAGAAGCGGCTCCTCAAACATCTCAAACAACCAAAGATGGTTGTATCCTTCAAATTTAATTACAAATCAGTTCCGGCCCATGCGATTCTTTGTTTCGCCCACAACTTAGGTTCCTCTCGTCCCATGTGGTTCCTTTTATTTATAGAACATTAGATCGGACAAAAACGGAGGGCTTCTTGTTGGGCTTCAAAATAACCGCCCCCTAAGGGAGGCCACTATACTCTATAGGTCCGGGAATTGAGAAGCCCACTACCAGGTAATGGTCCGTGGTCATTATCTAGGGGCCACTTAGGAGGACGGGCCTGGAGAAGCCAGTGCCCAGGCGAGGCGCGGCTCGGATCGGGCTCCGCCTCGCCTGGACCGTGGACACGGAACCGAGACCTGGTTCTCTTCCTTCCACTAGAAGGATTTCGCCAGTGTCTCAGGCCTGGCCTATCTCCTCATCAACACGACAAGACACGAGAGCATTTGGAAATCCTGCCCAACTGCGAATCTCGTCGCTACTCTGATGGACTGGGTCAGGATAAGCCTAACCCGCCATCTTTGCGCGGCGAGCCGCCTTTTGCCACCGCATCATCATGATCGACGTAGAAGCATGGCAGGGCTCTGCCACCATGCCATCATAATGCCTCAGAAGACTTGCCGGCCATAGCGAACCCGCAGTGTAATGTCCCATCAGGGGCCCATGCGACCAAATCCGAGGATATTCCTAAGGAAAGATCAAAGTCAACAAACGTTACTGTGCAGGGTCTTGGATGGACGAACACAAACGATTTAAGGGCGTCCTTGAATCGACAAGATCGCTGTTGGTATTTCTTAGCGTAAGTAGCAAAGTCCGCAAGCGCATCGGAAAGTACCGTTGTAGCACTTCACCTAGAAGTATTCCGGTGTATCGAATTTCCACGAGGAACGGGTGCTAAGTCTGTTCTTCTAGATATAAAGGGTCAAGCATAGGAGGTGATCTTAGGAGTGATGTGTTCTTTCAGCACTTAGACTAAGTCAGGCTACTCTGTCTATTAATCGAGTATTACTTGGCACCGGAGTGCACTTGGTCTCGCCAGCGATGCCGCCTCAAGCTCTACTGGCAAGAACCGACGTGGAGGAGAATGACGATGGGCGAATAGGGTCTGCCACCACCTATCCCCTACCTCACTACCGTGGATTGCGAGCAAACGAGGGTGATTCATAACTTAGACACCATGTCTATGTTACTTGTCACTACTCTAGCGTCGATCGGGATCCCGCCTTTATCGGGGGCCCTCTACTAGAGCATTCACCTAAGGTAAACAACGATCCCATAATTCTCGATATAATAAATGATAGCATGGAACTTAAGAATGATACCGAAAGTAAGACACGAATAAATTTCACCAAGCCGTAAAGTTACCCATAGAGGTACAAGGTAGGGAGGCGGGAGCCGGCAGTTCGCAGACTCAAACGACGATGGGCGTCGCAAACTCTTCGCCACACGGGGACCGCGGGGTCGCTACTCCTCTCTCTCTCTCTGCGCTTCTCACTCTCTCACTCCCACCGAGTGTCTTGGCACTCTCTAAACCACCCTATATGTGAGACGTGGAGTGAAATTCCTGAAGGAATGGGGGGCGAATGATGGGTCACATGGTGAAGGAATGGGTGATCCTTTATTGAATGTTGTGAAGTGAATTGGTTTGTGAATTGGTGAGTTACAAAGGGAGGCAATGGCCTCTTTATATAGGGGAAAGGAGGGAGAGAATGGAGGGCTATGCTTGTTTGTAGACTAAAATTTGAACTCTTGGGCATGCAACCGCCTCCTCCTTGGCGCCATACCCAAAATCCACCTTCATGCAAGCCTTCCAAGCCATGCATCCGCACACTCTTGGCACCAAATTAATTCTCATGGCATGCAACCAAGCATTCTTGGCGGAACCATATCTTCCACGCATGCAACCATGTCTTCCGAGGGAGTTTTGGCGGGAATTCTTGGCGCATCCCCAAAAGCACCTTCATGCACCGCCTCTTCTCCTTCGGACACGGGTCAAGGCAAAGCGCCGGGCGGAATGGAGCCGAACTCAAGGCGCATACCACCGCCCAGTGCGGCGTTCGGCGCTGGTTTGGCCCGCCTCGTACCGTCTTCCGTAGGTGGGCTAGTGGTCCATCATATGTTGTGTCCCCGAGGGTGCTTTGGTCCGATTCGCATTGGTTTTGGCCTGGTGGCATTCCCTTGTCTAAAGCGCACTCGATTTGCGCTTCTCTCTTCCTTTGGCGTACTTTTACTGTTTCCACGTTTATGCACGCAAAACATATTTTCTTCGAATTCAAGTGGAACTAGATTAAAAGAAAAAGGTTCATGTGACAAAAGTACTTTATTCACCATGTTATATAAACTAAGTTGGCGGTATAATTTGTATGATAAGGACTGCCAACAATCGCCACAAAAGACTACTGGCTAGGCAAGGCACATGATGAAGAGGTAGATATAGGCCTTTTTTACTAAATGTAATATGTAAAAACCCTCTCCTTGGACTATAAAAGGAGGGGCGTGATGCACATAGAGCGAGGGGAACGGGGGGACGGGAGAGAGAACGACAGAGGAAGGCAGGAGTCCTCCTCCTTCTTCCCCTTCTTTCTTTTCTTCTTCTTCCTCCCTTAGCTCCCTCGAGACCTGGAGCCCTGGCTCCTCTCTCACTTGCTTGTATCCCGTACTACGAGCACTTCAGTGCGAAGAGCAACATGATGGGAACCTCCCAGCTGGACGTAGGGCGTTCTCGCCTGAACCGGGATAAATCTTGTGTCTCCTTCTTGTTTTTCCCTCGCACGCCCCGAAACAAAGCTTGACGCCATGACATTATTTTCACTAGTCGGTCTCTAGACATACCTCGGTTTTCGAACACCGGCAGTTGGCACACCAGTAGGGGGCATTTGCACGTCAAGTTTTGTTTCTCCTTTCTCCAAGCTCCGACTTCCTTCCTCGCGGATCTTTCTTTAGCCGTAAATCATAGAGCCTCACGCTCACAAATCACCACCGCAAAAATCAAAACATCCCTTCTATCCTTCGTTATCGGAGGAGGTCCTACCGCTCGGGCAACATACCGGAGGACCCCGAGCCACAGAACTACAATGAGGCACACGACACGAGCAAGGAACTACGCTGTTGTGGCTTCACCGAAGAAGCCGCCGAGGCGCCTCCACCAAGTCGAGCAACAACGACAACCTCATTAAGCCAGAAGATCGACCTTCCACCCGCAAGCCCGAAGGACCGTGACAACCATAGAACCACCCCGTCGGCAAACTAATCTGCTTCGGCTACTTTTTTCTCTGCCCTTCTTCCGAGTTACAGGGAACGACGGAGAAACGGATGACGAAGAAGCCCACACGAGGACTGTTGACACCTGTTATAGCATAATATTATTAGTCAATTAACATGAAATAAGGGCTCAAATTGGATATCAACATAAGTCTAGGGGTCTAACTAATATATTTCCACGCGTTTTGGTATTCTATGACTTTGCAGGGACTATTAGATAAAATTAGAGAAGATCGATGAGAATCGGAAGAGTTTACATCCCATACGATGACAAGACTTAACCGTGAAGTAACTCAACCCAAAATATGGACTAAAACACTCTAGAAGATACCGAAGACACCAGAAGAGACGGGAGACCGAGGGGACACCACCACCACGGCCGCTAGAGCCAAATAGGCCGACCGCCGGTGGGGTCGGCCTGTCAGCCTCACCTTTTTATGTCGGTTTACTACCGACCTTGAGGTTGTATCTACACCGTTATTAAAGGTCGGTTTGATCTAAGGGTCCCTGCTCATCTCCAAGTGCTATATAAGAAGACCACTGACCCCGGGCTAAACCCTAACTCATTATCAATTCATACCAAGTCATTCTCATTCAACTCAAGTCCAACCAAGTCTAGACCTAAGCCCTAGTTCATCATATTAGAAGTAATTAGCTACCTAGCTAGTTCTAGAGGAAGTCAAGTTCATCTTGATTCCCGATAGTCAAGAAGTAGCAAGGATCATCGTTCTTGTGGCTTCTCTCTTGTATTCGATCTGTAAGTATTATTATTATCGAGAATACAATTGTTATGACTTTGATCTATTATATTCTTATTGATATGTATCCATGCATGCTATGATTATATGTTTAGTTTAGTGAGTTTGTCTTATATCTTATGCATGGAATTGTATAGCATCCACGTAGATGATCACTATGTGGGTGATAAGCAATGTAAAACGTGGTGTTTATACAACGTTTATCTATAATTGCACCCTACATTCCGACGGGACATGTGGTAGATCAGCGGGAGTGATAGTCTGTTGAGTCCTTTGGAGTACCCTCCGAATGCTAGGACAAGTTGAGCTATAATTACGGTAATGATCAAGTTTCGTCCTTGATTGTCATTGGTAGTTGCTTACCATGTGTAGATGTAATGCAACCTTGCCATGATAACTAGATGTATTGCACTAATTATAGTATTCATTGACATATGATTAGGAGTATCTTAGGAATATTCTTTCTATAACATGCTAATAGCTCGTATGACACTAGTGGCATATGATGATCTTAGACTTGGGTAGTTATCATTTATTCAATTATATTTATCTTGTGACTTACCCTGTTGAGTAATGTTAGATGCATATGGCTACTCTACATTATATAATCGCAAGTGGATCTCATAAATAAATCGCAATCTAAATCATTACCCCTTTCTCTCTACTTTCCATAGACTCTCCTTCCTTGTGGTAAAATATAAATACGATACCGGATTACTCCCTGGTGAAGTGCTACGATGGTATTTCTATCTATGCGCTTGCGAGATATCTTATTCATTCTTTTATTAGGGCCTATCAAGAATACCATACCCGCATTTCTTAGAGCGTTATTGCTAGGGTGACGGACTAGTACATAGGTAATGACTAGAAATGAGTGGTATACCTTGAGTACATATCCCGTGAGATTAACTCCACTATGGATAATGATGCTAAGATTACACCCCACTACTAACACCGCCTAACTACATCTTTGTTGGATCATGAGATTAATTCCATATCCAAGCTAACATGATTAGATAGATATCCCATATATATTTCTTTTCGCCTTCCTAAATTGGACCGTGTGAAATATATCAACAAGGACCGAGCCTCCAAATCAACTCGAACAATGTAAAAAGGTGCATAGATGAGTAAAACCTGCTATAAATGTACATCATTGTAGGTTCTTCGCCTACTGGGGTGAACACCGAATTATGGGACTCCTACCCAAAGACATCGTAAAGCCAACATCCCCTTCATCTCAAGCATTTCCATAAACCACTCCCTTAAAAGGATTGCAATCATCGAATGAGCACGCTCCTTCAAAACCATCATGTGGCTCGCTTGCTCGGGCAACTCCCCGAGTCACACACAAACGCTTGGAGTGCGTGGGTGGCCCAATGAACGGTTCGACGACTCCCCGCACGCCCGAAAGTGAGGGACCAAACATAAAGGAGGACCCACTAGCGATCAAAAGAACCTAGATGCTTCGGGCGTCCGAGGGGCTCCTTTGTTTCGTATTCGAGTCCTGTGTTGTCTACATATCACGGGGTGTAACGCCTTGGTAGGCCTCGGGGCCCTCGGTAGTGATCGCTCACCACTACCGGGTACCACCGATATGACCATTGGGATTTATGGGAATCGAACACTAGCACCTCTGTCAGACCCCAACGAATGGGCTAGGATTCCCACTCAAATTTACCTCGCTTGCAACTCACCGGGTGCCTTAGGGTCGTCCCACAGAGGGAACCCACGAGTAACATCCAACCCTCCTCCCTAAGCGGTGGGGACGATGAGGGGGAATCTGCCATAAGGTAACCGCGCGGTCATGCTTGTACATGACATGTCGTCTTCCCAATCAACATGGGGCGGACAAAGAACAAGACTTGCAAGAACCAAGATAGGAGGGTGCCGAGTGCACCAAGGATCTCTCCTTGAAGAGGTACGAAGGCTTGAGCCATCGAATAAGAATGGCCATACGTCCTCCCCAGTCAGACAAGAGGGGAATAGAACAGCTCACCACGAATGCGTCCCTCTTCACCTAAGAGACAAAAGCTGTAGGGCTACTAACCTTCGAGAGTCAGTATGCCGATCTCCCTGGCAACTGTAGGGTCGAGATGAGGACTAGAGGGGGGGTGAATAGTCCTTTCTTAAAACTTATTGCGAAGGCTAACTAAATGTAATGCGGAAATAAAACTATTCGCTTAGCCAAGACTTCACCCCCCTCCAGCTATGACTCTAAATCACCTCACAAAAGATCCTACACAAAGCAAATGAGGTGATAAGCCTAGCTTGAGCTCCTAATCGTTTCTATTGCAAGGTCACACAAACCTATGCACTAGTACTTTAAACAAAGGTGAACTCCTACACAATTCTAATGAGCAAAAAGCACAAAGCCCACCTAAGCTCACTAGGGGTGCACAATGGACAAGGCAACACACGCCTAACCCAAAGGCTCAAATAACTTAGCTACACAAACTAAGCAAAGCAACTCAACAAGCTACACAAGCTAGTTAGTCACTACAACACTACTTCAAGCTACACAAGTAAGAAGGCAATTAGGGAGCTACACAAGCTACTAATTGCAAGAGCTACTCTACAAGCACAACCACAATATATTTGAAAGTACTTCCTCCTCTTTCTAAAAACATGCAATTATGGGAAGCGTGCCAGGTCAAACCTTTTCAACTTTGACTATATTTATAACAAAAAATATTAGGAATTATGTCTCAAAATAAATTTATTATGAAAATATATTTCATAATAATCTATTGGTTATTAATTTCTCTCATAATTCTTAGTATTTTATGAAATAATTTTAGTCAAAGTATGTAAAATTTGACTTCTTGGGATGTGAGAATTGCATGTTTTTCGAACAGAGGGAGTAAGAACAAAGCTTGTGATGAAGAGAATGCAAACCACCGCGAAGTGTGGACACAAGATGACACCGGTGATTTTTTACCGAGGTCTCGGGAAGCTTGCCAACTTCCCCTACTCCTTGTTGTGTCGACCAACACCTCGATGGTCCTTGGGATTGGCGGTCCACTTGCCAATGCCGGCCCCTCAAGACTCTCCAAGGCACCACTCACAAGGGTAGTAGCTCAATGACACGCTCTAGTAGTGTTACTCTTCACGATCCCCGCGAGGTGAGCACGAACCTCTCACAAATCCTCCTCCGGAGCACCGCACAAACTCCCTTGTGTGCTTCAACGGAGTCTTTTTGCACCAAGACATCTAGGAGGTTGCAACCTCCAAGAGTAACAAGCAACACCGGCTTGCAACACGATCTCCTAGTGCCACACGATGCAATCTCTCAAAGCAATCGCACTAGAATCGATCTCTCACTCAATCGGATGAACACTATCAAGTTAGAGTGAGTGAGAGGGCTCTCTAGCACTCTCAAGAATGGACACAAAGTCCCCAAGGTGCTTCACACACGCCATGGCCAGCCACCACTTCTTTTTATAGCCCCAAGGACAAAACTAGCCGTTTTCGGGGGCGATCGGACGCTCCGGTCAAGTGACCGGACGGTGAGGTCACTGACCGGACGGTCAGGTCACGAAAAACTCACCCCGAGATCCCCCACGGAAGTGACCGGATGCGCAGGTCTGTTTACGACGGGCCGCGCTGGCGGCGTCCGGTCCCCGTTTCGTCGGACCCACCGCTTTCGTAAAACGGCGATAACTTCTTCATCCAAACTTCGTTTTTGATGATCTTAGACTCTATGGAAAGCTTGCTCAGAGGGCTACACATTCCACATGGTTACTTGATCCAAATCACAATGGATCAAAGCAGAAATCCACTCCAATAGCAGTCCTAGTGTCCGAGAAACACCGAAACAACTTCTCCTTTGCAAATGTGCCAACACCACCAAGTGTACATCACCATGTGCATGTGTGTTAGCATTTTCACAATCATTTTTAAAGGATTTTCTCTTGCTCTTACCACACCACTCGATCCTAACACATCGCAAAAGTTAGATTGTCCAAGTGGCACTAGATGACCGATATGCAAACAAGTTTGCCCCTCTTGATAGTACGGCCATCTATCCTAAACCCGGTCATAAACTTCTCTAAGCTTCTCTTGACCGGTGAAATGAAATGCCCTATAGGTTATACGTTTGTCTTGTGCATTTCCATTCCGCTCCATCTCCAATTGTCGATGCAACACATGCACCAACATGATCAAGAATGATATGATCCACTTCATATCATCACATGACCCTCTTGGTCTATCGATCTTGACTCACTTGCTCTTCACCGTTGCATCGGTCCATCGGCTCCAAGTCTTGCCCAAGCTTCACCACCTCGCGGTCCATCACTTCACCGCCTCGACTTGCCCTTCACACTTGCAACGGGTCTATCAAGACAAGCCTTGTCTTGATCTTCACCATCTTGGTCACATGACTCCATGTCATGTCTCATATGCAATAAAGCTCCTTCATTGCACCATCACATGTGAACTAATCTTTGTGTATCATCTCAATCACACATTATTAGTTCACCTAATGTTGTCACTCAATTACCAAAAACCACAAGGGACCTTTCAATCTCCCCCCTTTTGGTAATTGATGGCAACACTTACAAAGATATGGAATTAAAGATTTAATTCCAAGTTAGCACTTCATACAAGTATAAATTGCTAACTTGGTTTGGATTTTACGTCACTTATCTAACATTTAAGCTCAATGTCAAGATTTGGATAAGCACCATAAAACCCGACTTGGTAGTGGTAACTCCCCTACATGTGTGACCAATTGATTTCAATTCAAGGTTTGCACACATGCATAAGTATGAAATTTTTTGGAGAGTTAGCACTACAAAGTGATGCTAAGGTGTATAGGATAAACCTTTGAAGCGTGATACCAATTGGAGTTGTGAATTTGAAGTTCATCCTAGCATCTTCCATGTAACTAGACATACATCATAAACTCAAGATACCACATGAGATCAAGATTATAAGTGATGGCTCTTGATTCACATGAAACATATATATGTCTAGCTACAACCTATGCATGCTAGTTATCACATCAACAATCAAGTTCTATAACTAGCATACACCACACAAGCATTGCATATAAAAATTTAAGACTAATCTCTAGTTTGGTTTTGGATAATTAGTGACACCCTTAGGACTAATCTCTCGATGCTAAGTGTTTTACTAGGATGGAGATTGGTCGTGCCAAGTGTGGAACATGGTGGTCATGATGGATGGACCAAGGTGATTCAAAGGATGATCAAGTGTTCAACTTGGAGTGGTTCGAGGATCAAATGGGCTCAAGGCATAGGTATAACCATAGGGCCATTTGATTTTGCACCATAGAGGGTGTGAGTGACTTAGGATCGATAAGCCGTACTATAAAGAGGGGAAAACTATCGTACATATCGATCCTCATGTGCCACTAGGTTCAAACATCATATGCATGCATTCTAACCTAGAGAGCTAACTTCGCCTTTGAAAATGTTTGTGAAAATGCTAACACATTTGCACATGGAGATGTACACTTGGTGGTGTTGGCACTTTTTTGCTAAGGCGGAGGTGTTTGCAGAGTTGAATTGGGTTTGGGAACCACTCATCCTTGTGGAGAAATTGAAACGTCTATTTTCTATTGCGCCGAATGCAAATTTGTGGAGAAATCTTGCTAACCCTCATGCTAAAAGTTGGTATACTTGTTGGGTAGCTTGTTGGAGCAGCGGTGGAGAAACTACGATGAAACAACAAAAAACGTTGAAGTTTCTCTCGACGGACGTTGGGCTTGACGCCGGCCGTGTTGACCGGCCCGTCGGTCGGCGGCGTCCGGTCGATTCTAGTAAGGTCCGGAATCGCCGAGTTTCTCGACCGGCGCGATCTGGTCGGTGATCGGGCGCGTCACAGTCACCCCGAGATTTGAACTCGAGTTAGCCGTTGGCCCGGCTTGTCCGCACCCGACCGGACGCCGGACCTGACGCGGCGAAAACCCGACCGTGTGCGTCGGGTCGGTTTGCGGGAGCTGCGGGTTTTCGCCCCAATGGCTCTATTTCGATTGGGGGCTTATAAATAGGATTTTGGCCGGCCATGGGGAGGTCGCTTGGTCATTTTGATACATCCTAACATCCTTTGTGCCGAGCAAACTCACTCCTCCTCTCATCACTTGCTTGTGAGCCTAATTCTTGAGAGTTGAGGAGAATCAAGTGCATTGTGCATTGAGCTTTGCATCCGGAGGCACTTGGAGATCGTTAGAGCCCGGTGGGTTTATTGTTACTCTTGGAGGACACCGCTCTGGCCGGCTACCCGTGATTTGGTGGAGGCATTGGCAAGAGTGAGAGATTGTTCTTGGCCACCTCCAATTGATTTGTAAGGGGTTCTTGTGCATCCCCGTCGGAGCGACAAATCGCAACTCTAGTGGAATGCTCGTGTCTTGGGTACCTCACTTGTTAGTGGTGGCTTTGGAGCTAGCAAATGCACCGCCTAGCTCAAGCACCATCCTTGTGTTGGTCGGCAAGACAACCGGGAGACTAGCTTGTCGGTGTACAAGTGAACTCTGGGTGAACAAATCATCTTGTTCATTGTCTCTTGGTGATTGGCTCTTTCATCATATTATTATTGATCTTACTCTTCATTGGTGATTGGATCATTGACTCTACAAGTTGGTATAAAAAGCTTTCATCTCTTGTTTTTAAATCTCTAGTTTACCTTGAATAGAGAGCTAGCTTTTGCTTGTGTAGTTGTTTTTACTAGCATAAGGACTTATCTAGGATTGTTCACTAGATAGAGTAGTGACATAGCAATTGTGTGATATAGAGATCATAGCATATACCTTGAATTGTCACTAGAAGGCTTGCAAGACAATAGAGCTAGCGCAAACCGCTTTCACACAATTTGTGTTACTAATCGGTTTGATATGTGACTTTGTAGAATTTTTAAGAGGCTATTCACCCCCTCTAGCCATCTAGGACCTTCCAAGCGCCAAACCAATTACGGTTGCGAGGCCTAGACGTGACCAAGCTCTAAGCCATTAAGGGCTCGGTGTGCCCAAGCCCACATATTCTATGGCACGGTCTTAGATCCATCTCGATGGATCCGAGCACCATATGCTCCCCTTACATCGTAAGGAAACGAGCTCCAAGCCACCCTTAGGGGCTTGTGAGCTGCCTCTTATAGCAAACAAGCTGGGACGCCGAACCAATTATGATTGCGGGCCGGGCGCGACCAAGGTCCGGCCGTTAAAGGGATGTGTGTTGTGCCTTTAGCGTAAAGCCCACATATTCTGTGGCATGGTCTCAGATCTGTCTCGACGGATCCAAGCACCATATGTTCCCTTACCTTGTAAGGAAACGAGCTCCAATCCACCCTCGGGGCTTGCGAGCTGCCTCTTCAGGCAAATAAGCTGGGAAGCCAAACCAATTATGGTTGCGGGCCCAGACGCTACCAAGGTCTGAGCCATTAAGGGCTTAGTGTGCCTTGCGTCTATTGGTATTTGATAAGCCTACAAAAATATTTATAGTTTGTATAATCCGCAAGCGAACGGATACCGGTGAGCACTTCACCCGAGAGAGTGTTTTAATATCGAATCCACAGGGAGGATGGTGTGAGGATAACTGAGGCATATAACTAATCCCTGAGCAGCAATCAAGGACTTGAGAGGATAAAGTGGTAAGGAGATTCCTATGGTTGTCTAGTTCTTATCCTTGTAAGCGATATTGATATTGTCTTAAGGGGATGTACTCAAAGGAAAACATGGAAGAAACATGCAATCCTCCAGCAATAGGGTCCTGCTTGGCCTATCCAATGGGATGTGGACTGCAAAGGAATCAATGGTACTTGTCACTACCACGAACTACCACGCTCAGGAAGGTAGGGTGCATTCACAAGCAACCTCGGTCTAAGCACCACGCCTAAACCTAAGCCACCCTCTAATCTATAGATTCCCATAGATTAAAGTACTCAAATAAGAGTTATGAACAATAAGAACAATAAGAATATTTACTTACTTAAATAAGAAGTTGTCCACCAAAGAAGTCTCGGGATCAAGTGCCATAAGGCCTTTGATCCCAGAGGTACAAGTGTAGAGGAGTCACCGACAGATCTGGTGCTTCCCCTTCTTCTCCTCTACCAACTCCTTAACTCTCAAGACTAGATGTAGTTACTCTCTTGGGGTACCGCAGATCTAATCTCTCAACTTGATATGCTTTGCTCTTCAACTCACTGTTGACGGTCACTAACGACATATTTTTCCCGTCAACTTACTACCATAAAGGGAGTAAAACTATACCTTATCATACTCATATACATTTATAACTTACATATTTCCACTTGTAGTGTCCAAATTATTATTGTGCAGATTTATATAAGAAACAAGTGGAAAATATACCAAAAGGCGCCTCCAAAGCGCATTCTGAAGAACATCAAGCCCAAGGGAAAATGGACCAAACACACAGAATGGGCCGAGCCAACGCCGCCCTACAACTTTTCGAGGGCCCAACAACGCCACCACTGGCCGAAGCCCGAGGCGGTAGGCCGACCCGGGGTTGGCGCACCACACCGCGGCCGGCCGCACTGGCCGAGGCGGCTCGGGCCCGCCTTCGGGGGAGGCGGTTTGTTACCTTCCATAACGGGCACTATCGACGTTGGATGGTTGGTTTAGCAGATTTAGAAGGTATTCCTAGGTCGGTTTTGCTCCTTCCATGTGGGGATGGCCATCTTCCAAAGAGCCCCCTCTCCTCTACCAATAAAAGGAGGCTCTCTCCCCCCTCATTCAACACACACCATTCCAAGGAAGAGTCTCTCCCCTCTCCTCTAAGAGAGCTCTCCCCCTCTACTCTACCCCCGTAACATCCCGGATGTTAATATATAATTAAAATTTTGATCATGCATCATAAGCATTGCAAAGCATGCATTTGTGGATAACCTCCTATGCATTAAGTAAAATAAGTTTATTTAATTAGCATTTGTTTGAGCTTAGGAGTTAGAGTGATTTCCTTATTGATCACATGTTTATGCTCTTAAGTATATGGTGGAATGATTGTTTTTATATTTATTAATTGATGGAGTGAAGTTTGATCCAATTTCATTTTGTTTTGGATTTAAAACCCTCATTTCAATGTCTTCTTTTCCCCTTTTCAATAATTTTTGGTTTATGCATAATTTTATCAAATTTCCAAAAGCCAAAGTGTTCATCTTTTCTTGGGGTACAATTTTCATATTTGGAGTTTTCAAAGTTTATTGGAAGATTTTAAAGAAAGTTTAAATGTTTCAAAGTCCTTTTAAAACCCCTTTTAGCCCCTTTTTTGATTATTCCAAATTTAGGCAAAATTTGAGAAAACTTTCAACAACAACCTTGTAGATCTTTTTGAGAGCTACAATTTTGGTGTTTTGAGTTTTTCAAGTTTAGTTTAAATTTTTGGAGTAATTTCAAATCTCTTTTGAATTTCAAATCGACTTTTTCAAGAAGTCCATCGTTAGAGACCGAATTTGGAGTTGCTTATGTAATGAATTTTGTAGATCTCGAAAAGTTATGCAAAAGTTGTTTTTGGAGATTTTTGAGTGCAGTTTGAATTTTTTGGAGTAATTTGTGAGATTCAAAGCTAGGGTTTGGAATAGAATAGAAAGAGGGGAAACCGCTACGATTGCTCGGCGGGGGTGAACCCGGCGCTCTCGTCGGCCGTCGGCGCCGTGGTCGTCTCGGCAACTCCCGGCCGCCCAGCGCGTGCCAGCCGCCGCCGGCGATGTCGAAGTTGATCGCCATCGTGTCGTCCATCCATCCCCGGGATCGCCGCGCAGGAGGCCGCTTCGGCGTCGTCGATGCCAATTTGAACACGCGCGCCGCCCACCGGCCGCCGTCCCAATCTTCTAAATAGGGCGCCGATCGGTCCGTTGTTCGTTTAAATGTTTTGGTCGGTGCCCAGCGACTTCCTTGCGTTTCGTTTGAACCAAGAATCGTGGGCCTTTAGTCGCCGCGGTCGGCGCCGCCGTTTTCTTCCCCCACGGCCGGCGGGCCATGCGTCGCGCCGAGCCCCTCCCGTCGACCCGCCGGCCGGTGAGCCCCCGCGCAAAACCGCTAGCTTTTCGAGTCGTCTTGACGTTGTGGTCATGGTCGGCTCGATCGTTTTGTCTTTGCCCCACAGAGCAAACTGAACGCCGACCTTGCCCTCGAGCGCCTTTTGCCGCCGCCGCCACCGTCGGCGACCAAGCTCGATCCCGTCTTGACCAAAACCAACGTGAGCCCCGTGGTTTATCATGCCCCGGAGTCTCTAATCACCTTTTAGTTTGAAGCTTAGCGTCTTAGGTTCGGCCGGAACGCCGATGCCGGGCGAGTCCGCCATGGGCTGCGCCATCGCGCTCCATCTTTGTCCTCGCGTAGAGTCGGATTAGGGGTCAAATAGTTGAGGGCTCCTGGGTTCGCCCCGATCGTGCGAGCTAGTCGGTGCCCTCCCGTTTCATCGGAGAAGGCTCCAGCGAGCCTTGCGCCGCCCGGCCGCGCCGCCATCGTTGCCGATGAGCATGCCCCGTTCGTTGGTCGCCCGTATTTGTGGTCCTGGTGTCGATGCGGCTGCGTCACGGCGGGGTCACGTAGGGTCGCTCGCGTCCACCGGAAACCTCGTCGTCGTCGAAGTTTTCACCGGCCAATCGCCGGCGAGGCCGTGGTCAAAGCGGGTATGGCGGGGACTGAGAAAACAGAAATAGGAAAAGTACCGGGGGTTTAGTTGCAAACTTTATGACTCATATGAATAGTGCCCGTGATCGTGTTGTAATTAGCGAAGAGTGTAAGGGTCGTTTTGCAAAGCCGCGCCAGAACCGCCCGGGCGGGCCGAAATTTGGGCCGCCCGGCGGTTGTTGGACCGTGCTTTAGCCGCATCTTGGGCCGAGACGGGCTAGATTTGGCCCATGGCCGTTTTTCCTTTTAAATTTTGTTTTTCTTTTTCTTTTTATATGAATAGTGATCGATTTGGTAAATTTCATAGAAATTCGAGTATTGCTCAAAAAAATTCTGAAACTTTTTGTAGAGCCTTCCCATGAGTGTTTGTGTCCATGAAAATTGTGAAACTTGAGTTTGGAATAGTTCTTGCATGATTTAAAAATTCATTCTTTAATTGAAAATGCATCTTCCTTGATTTTTAGAAAATAAAATATATTTCCAAAATTCATGAAATTATATTTGGTGCTGTTTTTATGATGTGACCTTCTTGTAGAAAAAAGTTTGGAGTGTTTTTTGAGATGTTTTATTTATTTGTTAGTTTATGCTTTATTTGTTTATTAGAAAAAGAATAATTGTGTAGGGTAGAATAACTTAGGATTGATGAGTGATTTGGGATTGCTTTGTGAATCTTGGATCATACCACAATCAAATGGTCCTTGAGAACCCCTTAGGCAATGGTGATGATATTTTGTAGAGTAGTTCAACAAGTTGATTTTGTTGGGTTGCAACTTTATCGTGAAGGAAAGTTGTACTCAAGTTGTTTATCGTTTCATGCATTCATCAAGCATCATGTTTACATTTTCCTCATGCTAAAGCATGCATCATCATCTACGTGTAGAGTATACGAGAGTGAGTCGGATCGTGTTGGTGAAGCTTTGGAGCCGGTGATGGTATGGTTCGTGATGGTCGAACCGAAGAAGATCCATTCACCCAAGGTGTTCGTGTCAAGTTTGAGTCGGGTGATCCGACTTCGGAATCTAACTTTTTCCCCGCAACACGGCAAGCCCCTGGACATTTAAACCCTTCCTTGATGTTTTCAAAAGCTTTATACAATTTATATGTGATGATAATGTGTTGCATTAAGTATATAGGAGTTATATGCAACCGTTGATGCATGACTATCTTGAACACCGCTTATTTCCAAATGATACCCTACGCGGTTAATGTCTCTAATGCTTCGCAATGTTTAGATATCGGTAGAAGTCGAATGGTGGTTTACCATTCGCGAGATATAGGTTTTATCTATATTCCTTGTTATGCTTTTAAAAGAGAACACCCTCGGTGGTGGTAAATGAGGTTAGTGTTTAATCGAGACCGGTCGGGTAACTTGCATCGAGAAGGGAGTCTCTTTGTAGTGTTTCCGGCCAGGTTCGGTTAAGGACCGTCCGGAAGGCCCTTTTTGACTCGTGAACTTTGCATACCGGCCACATACTACGGGCAAGCCTCCGATCTTGGTCCGTCATGTCAAATCGGGGAATGGCAACCACGCACCGGGAGTGGAGAGATGGCGGGGAGTACAAGATACCCTCGGTGGGTTAAAGTCCCGTGATCTGAGGTGTATTCAGTATTCTCGGGTGGCGCAGCCTCGTTCTGTTTTTGATCGCCTTTGAGCTGGTTGATATATGCAAGCTTCAAAGTGCTACATATGTCGTGTGGTGAGGTATCCCCAACCAAAGCGATTCAATCGTCGTTTGCTCCACCTAATAAAAGGAGACATGGTCCTCGCACCTCCATCGTAGATGAAGAATGGAATCTTGGTGTAGTTTTTAAAAGAGAGTTGGATGACAAGTGATTGCTTTAGATGATCACCTAGATGAGAGGTTTCACTAAAGTTGAGAAATAAAACTTTGAAAGTAAGGATCTACTTTAGTAAGCTTTTATGCAAAAATGAGTCCTTGCTATAACCTTCCCCCTATGACCAAAGATTCCCGAGTCTTCTCCTATTTTCTTTAGTCGGGTAAGTCTTGTTGAGTACTCCCGTACTCGGGGTTCTTTTGACCCTTGTTGCGCAGTCTTGACTCGTGGTGTCATGTGCCGAGGGTTATGTCGGGTGGGCTCGACATGATCTATGTATCTTCTATAGTTCTCGTTTCTACTTCCGCAAATGAAGTTGAGTTTATTTAAATGTAACTCCTCACATTTTGTAAAATTAATGTTATTCTTCTTCCGCACTCGATCTCTATTTTGTAACAAATGTTGTAATGTTGTAGCTACTCCTTTGTTGATCCCGGTGTGAGGTGTAATCGGAGTTTCCGATGACCTCCGACATGACTTCTTAGATTATTGGGTGTATCTCGCACCGGGCCAAGTTAGAGGTCTTTGGGACAATAACAAAAGGTGCCTGGGCCCAAAGAATTAGGAGGTTCTCTCACATATACCCTTCACTCCAATGGGCTTAGGCCCTCATTAGTAGTAGAGAGATCGGGCGGAGGAGAGATGTGAAGGGTCTGAGAGCCGGGAAGCGCCTGGACTTGTCGGTGTCTCCCCAACCTTGTACCTCGGTGGGTTCGGACTTGGCTCCTTAACAGGATCTTGGCTAAGTAAGCTTTCACGGTTCTGATAACCTTTATTGTCTTTTGTTTATCCACGATTTATCTACTTGTTTGCGGGATCGATAGTTGTCCTTCGGGGGCTGGACTCTAGTGGTGGAACCCTTTGACCGGGGAACCCGCAAACACCGGAGTGATAATCACTAGCGTAGACGTGGTGTTTGGGCTAGCGCTTTTATATCTTTTGCGGTGCATCCCACGGTTGAGGGGTAGGGCGGCTTGGTCGTGACAAGCCTTGTCCGTCCCCTTGAAATCCCCCCACGCTCGTACCGTGTCGTGAGCTAATTGCCGGCCGCCCCGTTGGGCGTTGGCCGGTGCCCCGGCGAACAAGTAGCTCTCATGGATCTGGCAACCATAGACCCTAAAGGTGTAAGGACCCTTCTCGATAATCCTCCCCATCTTTGGTCTTGTGTGTCCTTGGGCGAACTAGTTAGGAGAGAGTACATCCGTTCCCTCGTGGAAAATACGATACCCCGAATATTACGGTGAAAGCTACAACGACAATTCGTCAGACGCCATGGATTTATCTATGTGCGTTAAGAAACGCCAACAAGCTTTCTCTCGCGCGCTGTCGAAACGGTTGCTATTATCTTCGAACTTAGTGAGTCCTCGTGATCTATCCTTAAAAAAAAAAACCAAAATAGTTATTTATTTTCTTTTAGTAAAATGAAGCCATCAAATCAATTTCAAAATCTTTCTGCTTCAACGGAGGAGTTCACAGAGCCACATTCTTTTTCAAAACCAAAACTTTCACCGCTACGAACTCCATCCATATTTAAAATCCATTGTTCTGCGCATTTCTCTCTGGCTACCACTTGAAAACCCCTTGTAGTCACCTACGAGTTTTCGAGGAAATATGTGCGTGCCTAAGCATTCCCCGCATGACACAAGAAAATATCATGTGGACGTTTGTTGACGGTCACCAACGACACATTTTTAACGCCAACATCCTACCATAAAGGGGGTGAAACTATACATTATCATACTCATATACATTTATAACTCACATATTTCCACTTGTAGTGTCTAATTTATTATTGTGCAGATTTATATAAGAAACAAGTGGAAAAAAGTACCAAAAGGCGCCTCCCTCGAAAGCGTATTCCTCGAAGAACATCAAGCCCAAGGGCGAAATGGACCAAAAACGCAGAACCGGGCCGAGCCAACGCCGCCTACAACTTTTCGTGCCCAACAACGCCACCCCCCCCGAAGCCGAGCTAGGCCGTCCCCGGCGAGGTGCGCGCGCACCACTGTGCGGCCGCACCCCCTTTAAAGGCGGTTCGGGCCTAGCCGGAGGCGGTTTGTTACCTTCCATAACGGGCACTACCGACGTTGGATGGTCAGGTTTGGCGCGATTTGGAAGGTGTTTCTAGGTCGGTTTTGTTCCTTCCATGTGGGGATGGCCATCTTCCAAAGAGCCCCCTCCCTCTACCTATAAAAGGAGGCTCTCTCCCTCATTGAACACACACAAATTCCATACAACACAAGGAAGAGCCACAATGTAATAGAGAGGAGAGAGTTCCATTCTTGTTCTTCTTCCCCTCTTAGTTCTAATGGAGAGTGAGAGAGGAAAGGCTAGAAGGAAGTTTGGTTCCTTCTACCCGGAGTTGCGGTCCGTCCCCGGTGTGCCGCGGTTCCTAGGAAGTCGGAGTGTCTGGAGTTGTTGCCGGCACCAGCTTCGCTTGTACCTCTACAAGCTACTTTACACTTTGGTGAGAAAGCTTGTGATTATCTTTCGGGCTTATTGTTCTTCAAGTATATTATCTTAGCTGTTATAGACTTGCGGGATTGGTAGTCGTACCTTCGGTCGTAACTCTTGGAAAAGGAGCTTTGACCTGGGAACCTTGATCGACCCAAGAGTTGTGGATGGTAGTGCAAACGTGGTGTTTGGGCTAAGCGTTCACCTACCTTTGCGGTGCATCCCACGGTTGAGAGGGTAGGCGGTTTGGTCGTGACAAGCCTTGTCCGTCCCTTGAAATCCCCCCGCATGCTCGTTTAGTCGTAGAGCTAATTGCCTAAGCCGCCCCGCTTGCGTTGGCGGTGCCCGAAGCAAGGAGATAACAAGCCCTAGAAATCCCCTCACCAAACCTAAGCCCATAAAGATACCTCTCTATCCATAGTTATCCTAGGGTGGCCCCCGCTCAAAGATTAGAGCGCAAACCGCTCCCTCGTGGAAAATACGATACCCTCGAATATTTCCGGTGAAAGTTACAACGACAATTCCGTCGGCGCTTGCGGATTTATCTGTGTGCGTTAAGAAACGTCAACAAGCTTTACGGCGCCGTTGCTTGGGAATGGTTGTCGTAATTCTCTCTCGAGCCTAGAGCACCCGTGTGTTGTATCTAAAAAAACACAAAAATAGTTATTTATTTTTCTTTTTCAAAATGAAGCCTACTCCATTTCAAAAACCTTCTCGCTTCAATGGGGAGTTCACAAGAGCCACAATTTTTTTCAAAACCAAAATTTTATCCTCGGCTATGAACTCACCCTAATTTAAAAAAAAACTTTTGGTTCCTGGCACTCCATCTCCGACCATTTTGAAAATCTATGTTGCCACCTACGAGATTTCGAGGAATTATGATCATGCCTCAAAGATTCCTAGCATGATCCAAGAAATTCACATGTGGAATTTGTTTACGCTCTCCCTCATAGGGAAAGCAAAACAATAGTACACTATTGTCGTAGGGAATTTGAATGGGGACTGAGAAGACTCAAAGACAATTTTTGTCTAGCATTCTTCCCCATCAATGCCTACCAAGGACAATCCTCGATCTCAAGTATGATGAGAAGGAGTTCATAGGTGCGGCCTAGGCCGATTTATAATGTTTATACATGTTGGCCTAGACTTGTCATTACCCACCCGATAGTGTGCCTTTGCATATGTTTTTTTTGGTCTTGACATAGATGTTTTCCTATGCCTTGACATGACCGTTGGAGGGTTGTTTGCACGTAAACCTACAACGGAACATAGGAAAACCCTTGAACACATCCTAGAGAAGCTTGCTTCTCCCCGTTGTAGAACCTATTCCCCTCCATATTAAGGGCATGTCAAGCATTGAGGGAGCCCCTCATCGGTCGAGCCATTCCTCGTACCGCCATTGGAACCGACCGTTGAGCCCTTCTCCGAACCACGAACACCGAAGGAAGGAAATGCTTCGGCCCTCTGAGTTCGCGATTGAATTCAAGGATGAAGGCGTAACCTCGTAATCCGAGGTGCACTTAGACTTCCATATCTCTCTCATCTTTGACTTCAATCTTCTCATAGGCTACCCTCTAGAAAAAAATTTCACGAAAGACCTATAGAGGGGAGCCATGATGAGAAGTTGGGAAAGAATGTTTCCGCCTCTCACACCTAGACATCCCAAAAGGCGGCATCTTCCCAAACAAAAATCCGTTCGAGGAGGCGGTTCATAACTCTATTTGCTTCACCCAAGTTGCTTCTGCATCTTAGTGAAACGAAAACACCTGTCGCCCTCACTCGAACAAAAGTCATGTCCCTCGGCCGATAAACGTTGTTCTTGACAATGGTCAAGATTCAATGTTCGGCCCTTCATGTTACATCTTTTGAGGATAAACCCTCATGTGCCATGGACATGCACGGCGACAACTCTTGAGACCAAGCGAAAATATGTTTTTGAGCATAACAAGTTGTCACTTGAGACTTCCTACATGCTCACCTTTGGGTCTTCTTGAGTTTGTCTTGCTTCTAGCCGAGTGCTTCGACGAAGATCACAACCATTTCTTGGTTCTCTTTGTAAACCTTTTTTAAAGAATGGTTGCAAGTCTCGTAGTAGCATGATGACGCTAACCTTGCAGCTTGAGCGTAATGCTAAATTCTTAGTGGTGAAACCGGAACTTCACCACCATCACCGCAGGATGTTTTCCCACCTGGTCAAGCTTACGACCATAAAGAAAGCAAAGGCGGGAGATACCCTGGACTATCATTAAAAAAAGAAGAAGCAAAAAGTCTTTCTCTTTCTTAATAAAAGCAAGAACATGTTATCAAGTTAGTATGCACCTTCGGGTATTCTTGTCGCTAACCATTTCGGTGAAGATCGACCGAGAAGAACAAAGAGGCATGCGACGCCGAGAACATGAGGGCTACATAAAAAAAAAAAAAAAAACTACGATGCCCATGGGTGATGGAAGATGCTCAAGAGGAGACTCGACACGCACACTTGACTTTTACACAAAAAGTCTAAGTGTGGGGAAGATGGTGACAATCCCAAGTTCCATCCTCCAAAGGATCATGCAAAAAAAAAAGGTGAATAAAAGATGATGTCAGCCCTGCCTTGCTAAAAAAAAAAGAAAGATGGAGAGAAAAGAGTAAAAAAAAGAGAGAGATAAAAAAAGTAGAAGAGAGAAAGTGAAAAAAAGAAGTGAGAAAAGAAAAAGAAAAAAATGATGTCGAAAAAAAGAGAAGAAGAAAAGAATAATAAGAGAGAGAGGAGTAGGTTGGCCCCACGTGGAACGATAAATACCAATGTGCTACCTACTCCACCCTTCATGGCTTCAACAAGCAAGAAGGCCCTCCTCTCATCCTTTGCTGCTACCATCAAGGCCCATGGCCCGCACACATGTCATGTGTGTGTGGCCTAGCCTTGAGATGCGCATGGGTCGAGCTATCAAGCAAACCGCCGCAACAACCTCGATGCTTCATCCATAAATGCCGACGGTATTTACACTTTCGGGTATGCAAAGGTAATGTTCACCATCTCCTCACTCATTTCTTGTCTCCATGAAAATAAAACTTTACGCTTCCCATGCCATGACACATGCTTTGAGTTTGGGTGTACCTACATGGGCCCATGTAATACATTCATAGGTCTTTTTAAATTAAGCGTGGTGCTTAGGTTAAAATGATCTCCTTTAATCAAAACTTTGACTTGGTGTCGAGCTTGGTTAATGAACTTAAGAGTTTTGTTGCCATGATCTATGGGAGTATCTTATGTTGGAGATACGTCAAGGCTATGCTTACACTCTTTTTATGAGCCTTGCTTGAGTCATGATGAGGTGAACAAATAAAAAAATAAAATAAAATAAAATAAAATAAAGTTCTCATAATAAAGGCTCCACGGTATTCTTGCCGATAGAGCCATGTGTTTGTTGTTGTTTTGTTTTCTTTGTTTAAAATAAAGTAGGTACAAGAATAAGTGTGGGGAGGTCTCTCAA